>JAYESD010000008.1:137809568-138162078 GCA_036927565.1 Tuctoria greenei | reverse complement strand
ATCCAAGTGTTACCTCCAAGTTTCTTGATTCATTGGAGTTCTAAACATCTGGTATACCTTCTATTCTCTTTTCCTGACGAGAATTCAACCCCTAATCTCCAAATTTTTGTCGATCTAGAAAACCCTAGTCCGCTAGTTCTGCGAAGTGCGGACCAGTCCGGCCTTCTGCGGACTAGTCCGATTTTGCTGACTAAATTGTGTTGAATTGATTCTAAAAGTATATCTAATAAAATCCAAACTTGTATAAACTTGTTAAAATCTATTAGAACTAGTTAGTGATCATTAAAAGCAATCTATTAACTATCTATTAAAAGCAATCTATTAAATTGCTTGCTTTAGATCTAAGGACCAGTTCATGGAGCGACCATCCAAGATTTACAGTGCCACCACGAGGCCAAGTATGGGTGTGGCGTAGCTGATTAATTAGGGCTTTGCCAGTGCTATTTGGACCATTAAGGATGCTCTGGGAAGGGGTAGTCGGACTGGGTTTGTTGATGATTGGTGGGACTACCCTGGGATCCGAATGGCTCAAGAGGGGGCCCTTGGTTGAAGATGTGCTCAGTTGGAGACAACGCCACCGGTAAAACCTCAGTGGGGTCTAAATAGGCTAGTAATCCCTTTGTAAAGGCTATTTTGTGATCTATTGGCCACACACCTAAGGAAGTGTGAGACGGCATAATTGAGACTCTCTAGTCATCGAAAGGTGATGAAATCACAAACACGTGCGTAAAGTGGTACAACCTCTGCAGAGTGTGTCTAAAACTATCATGATAGCCGTGCTCCCGGTTATGAGCAACCTGGACCCTCACATGATTAGAGGAAAATTGGGATTTGTGATGGTTTGGTATTGGCTTTGGGCTGGTATTATGGTTATGGTTGGTATTATGGTTATGGATGGTTATGAATTGAATGCTGGTATCGAATATGGATATTGGTATATGATGATGGATATGTAATATGGACTGATATTATGATAACTACATGGCTTATGATGGGTTTATTTCATATACATGTAATGTATTGCTTTTCAAATGTTTTAATGTACTTGTCAGCACTTAGTCATTATTATATTCGTCATTTGAATCAGCCACATGTCATACTTTCCACACTTGCTGAGTACGACATGTACTCACTCTTGTGATCCCCCCCAACAGTTGTAGGTTAGGATTGGGAGTTTAATGGCGATAATGCGGAGTTCTAGGCCGTGTCTACCATCAGCTTGCCTATGGTATTTTGGAGCTGCGCTATACCCTATTGCTTATGCTGCCTAGCTGTTTAGTTTGCTTATTTAGTTTATTTTTGCTACAATAGTTGAACTTGTCATTAATATTCATTAGAGCTTGTATTCGAGGATAATATGGTTTGTTTAATAAAATTTGTTAATTAATCTTGTTCTGTGGTAATTTTTTTGTATACTCTTTTGTGAATGCACTCATGTATGTGTGTTGAACATCCTGGGCACACATATGCGTTCACATGGTTCTTTTCGGAACCAGGTGTCACAGATTGGTATCAGAGCTACAGGTTGACCGTAGGATGCAGCCTAGATAGAATGGACACTTTAGAGCACATAGAAACACTTAGGAATCGATGTGTTTTGTTTGGTGTGTTGTTGCTATATATTGGTTGCTTGTGTGCTTAATAGAGGATTTTGGGATGCTTTAGCATTACCATATCCACGTAGGCTAGTTAGTTGTCTAGTTTCATATCCCTTGATGCATATAGTGGGGGATGTTTTCTAATTCTTACCTATTTCTTTTCTTCAGATGGTGAGGACTCGCAACCAGAGGGATGCTAATGATGAGGAGGAGAACCATGGAGCACCTCAGAACAACAATGGACAAGGACCTGCTCATGGAGCTATCAACATTGAGCAGCTATTGGCTATGCAAAACCAGCTCATGCGGACCATGATACAAACAATGGGACAGCTGCATACTGGCAATATCAACAATCAGCTCCACATGCCTCCACCGCCACCCCCACCTCCTCATAACCGGTTGGGAGAGTTTATGAGGACTAGGCATCCGACCTTTGCTCAAGCTGCTGACCCTATGGATGCGGATGACTGGCTCAAGTCCGTGGAGAAGAAACTTGCTATTGTCCAATGCAGTGACAGGGAGAAAGTGCTTTTTGCTTCTCATCAACTAGTTGGAGCAGCTGCGGATTGATGGGATTCTTATTGCAATGCCCATGAGAATCAGGAGAGGATCACTTGGGCTGAATTCAAGGAGAGTTTCCTTTCCCATTATGTTCCTGAGGGTGTTATGATTCTAAAGAGGCAAGAATTTGAGAACTTGAGGCAAGGAAGATCGAGCGTGGGTGAATATCTCAACAAATTCACTCAACTCTCAAGGTATGCCCCTGAGGATGTTAGTCGGGACAGCCGGAAGCAATATTTGTTCATGAGAGGCCTCAACAATGAGATCCAAGTGCAATTGCTCAACTACGATTATGCCAACTTTCAGAAGCTTATGGACAAAGCAATTGTGGTTGAGAACAAGATTCGTGAGATGGAGCAAGACAACAAGAGGAAGGCGCCATATCAAGGACAACCGCAAGGAAGTAATGTGCGCCCTCGCTTTGCGCCTCCTAATGCGCCATATTACAGCTCCTCTACTCCTGTACAATGCCCTAGATTTGCACCGTGCCCAGCTCAGTTTGTGTAGCAGCGCCCTGTTATGCAAGCACCTAGGCCTCCGATGCCATATGCACCTCGTGATAATTTTCCTAGTGCAAATGTTCAGAACCAAGGCCGCCCGAATAATCCCGGTGGAGTAAAGATGTGCTATACATGTGGAGAAGCTGAACACTTTGCACATCAATGTCTTAAGTCAGGCCTTGGTCAAGGAAGCAATGCGCCGAGGCAAAACCCAAGACCCAATGGAGGACAGCCGCAAGGAAACTGTGGACAACAGAATTTTGCTTGTGGCAACATGAACCATGTCACTACGGAGGATGCTCAACAAGCGGATGACGTGGTCCTTGGTATGTTTGTCGCCAACTCCAACCCCACGACTATGTTATTTGATTCTAGAGCATCGCATTCATTCATTGCATCGAAGTATGTTGCCAAGTATAGTTTGCCTATCTCTTATATGAAGTTTACTCTATTGGTTAAGTCTCCTGGAGGAGAGATGAGGACAAATATAGTATGTCCAAAAGTAAGCCTTAGAATAAGGGGGGTAGAATTCTCCGCCAACCTCATTGTTTTGGATTCTCAAGGATTGGACATTATACTTGGTATGGACTGGTTGAGGAAGCACAATGGAGTTATTGAGTGTGCCACGAAGACGGTGAAGTTGACCAATGAAGAAGGGATCACCATATAATTTGAAGCATCTCAAACTGCACCGAAACAATTGGAGCTGAATCATATGGACGGTGCCACAATTGAGGAGATTCCGGTGGTGTGTGAATTTTTGGATGTTTTTCCGAACGAGTTGCCAGGTATGCCACCTGATCGAGATGTGGAGTTTGTTATTGAATTAATACCTGGAACTGCACCTATAGCTAAGAGGCCATATAGGAAGCCTCTTATGGAATTAGCGGAGCTCAAGAAGCAGATTCAAGAGCAACTAGAGAAGGGTTTTATTCGCCCAAGCTCTTCACCTTGGGGAGCGCCCGTGCTGTTTGTGGACAAGAAGGATGGAACTCAAAGGATGTGTGTGGATTACCGAGCTCTCAACGAGGTGACCATCAAGAACAAGTACACCATGCCACGCATAGAAGACTTGTTTGATCAGATGAAGGGTGCTTGTGTCTTCTCTAAGATTGATTTGTGGTTAGGATATTTTTAAATGAAGATTAGACCATCGGACATACCCAAGATAGCTCTTAGGACACGGTATGGATCTTATGAGTACACCATGATGTCCTTTGGATTGACCAATGCACCTGCGTACTTTATGTACCTCATGAATAAGGTCTTTATGGAGTACTTGGATAAGTTCATCGTGGTGTTTATTGATGATATTATGATCTACTCGAAGGATGAGAAGGAACATGAGGAACACTTGAGGCTTACGTTGCAGAAATTGAGGAAGCATCAATTGTATGCCAAGTTCAACAAGTGTCAGTTTTGGTTGAAAGAGGTGTCATTCTTGGGTCACATAATTTCAGTTCGGTCACATAATTTCAGGAGGATGAGTATCGGTTGACCCCAGAAAAGTGAGAGACGTGTTGAAGTGGGAACCACCGCAGAATGTAAAGGAAATAAGGAGTTTTTTTGGAATGGCCGGATATTACCATCGATTCATCAAGGACTTTTCCAAGATAGCCAAGCTTATGACGGAGTTGCTAATGAAGGGAAAGGCTTTCAAATGGACTCAAGCCTGTCAAAACAGTTTTGAGGAGTTGAAGAAGAGGTTAATTACAGTCCCAATTTTGGTACTGCTGGATGTGAGCAAGAGTTTTGATATTTATTGTGACGCATCAAGGCAAGGACTTGGATGTGTGCTCATGGAAGAAGGTCAAGTGGTCGTCTATGCGTCAAGGCAATTGAAGAAACATGAACAGAATTACCCAATGCATGATATTGAACTTGTAGCCGTGGTACATGCATTGAAGATTTGGAGACACTATATCCTTGGACATAGGTGTGAAATTTATACGTATCACAAGAGTCTTAAGTATATTTTCACACAAACAGATCTGAATTTGAGGCAACGAAGATGGTTGGAACTCATCAAGGATTATGATTTGGGGATTAACTATCATCCGAGAAAAGCCAATGTTGTGGCCGGTGCATTGAGTAGGAAAGGAGTAAGTCATCAACTCAAAGTTCGAGAGTTACCATCCGAGTTATGTAAGGACTATGAACAGTTGAACCTCGAATTTGTGAATGAGATGGGAATAATGGATTTAAATCCAACCTTAGAGCAAGAAATTCGAGAAGCACAAGCCGCGGATGAGGAAATTCAGGAAATCAAGGAAAGGACCCAAGAGGGGAGAGAATTCATATTTGATGAGGATGAACATGGTACCCTATGGCTTGGAAAGAGGATTGGTGTGCCTAATGTGAAGCATATTCAGGAGACGATATTAAAAGAGGCACATGACTCACCATACTCAATTCATCCTGGTTGTACAAAGATGTACAAAGACTTGAAGACTCGCTATTGGTGGGATAGCATGAAGAAGGACATAGCTGAATACGTAGCATTGTGTGATGTGTGCCAACGAGTCGAGGCGGAACATCAAAGGCCAGCTGGGATATTGCAGCCATTGAAGATTCGGGAATGGAAGTGGGAAGAAATCGGTATGGACTTCATAGTTGGTTTACCATGTACTCAGTCCGACTACGACTCAATTTGGGTAATTGTGGATCGGTTAACTAAGTCAGCCCACTTTATTCCCGTCAAGACCACCTATAATGGAGAGAAATTGGCGGAACTGTATATGGGAAGAATAGTATGTTTGCATGGAGTTCCGAAAAAGATAGTCTCGGATAGAGGTTCTCAATTTACTTCCAGGTTTTGGCAAAAATATCATGAAGCTTTGGGAACGAGGTTAAATTTTAGTTTAGCATATCAACCTCAAACGGATGGACAAACCGAGAGGACTAATCAGATTTTAGAGGACATGTTGAGAGCTTGTGCTTTAAAGCATGGGAAAAGTTGGGACAAGAGCTTGCCTTATGCAGAATTTTCATAAAACAATAGTTACTAAGCAAGTTTGAAGATGTCACCATATGAAGCGCTTTATGGAAGGAAGTGTAGGACACCTTTATTTTGGAATGAGGCAGGAGAAACTCAAGTATTTGGTTCGGATGTGTTGCAAGAAGCTGAAAAGCATGTCCAAATAATTTGTGAAAACTTGAGGGCTGCCCATCAAGACAAAAAGGCTATGCGGACAATAGGAGAAGGAAATTAACCCTTGAAGAGGAAGATTTTGTTTACCTCAAGGTGTCACCGATGAGAGGTCATAAGAGGTTTAACATAAGAGGCAAGCTAGCACCTCGCTACATTGGACCATTCAAGATTTTGGACAAAAGAGGAGAAGTAGTGTATAAGTTGGAGATGCCAACTCATCTATCGGATGTCCATGATGTCTTTCATGTTTCCCAACTGAAGAAATGATTGAGAGTACCGGAAGAACAAGTGCCCATGGAAGGATTGGAACTAGAGGAAGATTTGACTTATGCCGAGCAACCGGTCAAAATTTTGCAAACCAAGGAGAGAGTCACAAGGAACAAGGTTATTAGATAGTGTAAAGTTCAATGGAAGCACCACACAGAAAAAGAAGCAACATGGGAGTTGGAGGATGATCTCAAGAAGGAATTTCCCTATCTCTTCTCTTCCGCGTCAAATCTCGAGGGCGAGATTCATTTTAAGGGGGGTAGGTTTGTAACACCCTCATTTTCATGCATCATGCCCTACATACATTCATATACATGTTTAACATTAATCCACATCAATAGGAATGAGTTTAAAATTGATTTGGAACAAAACCGTACTTAAAATGCTGAAAGGTGCGGACTAGTTCGATTTTAGTGAGGACTAGTCTGATTTCTCTCTGACTAAAAGGACTTGTCCGTCTTTGCTGCGGACTAGTTCGATTTTCCCTCGGGAAACAATCGGACTTGTCCGATTTTGTGTGGACTAGTCCGATATTCCAAGAATCCTTGAAAATTTGCTAAGTCCCTGGACTTTTCCGGACTAGTCCGGTGTTCCAGCGGACTTGTCCGTTTTCCTCTCTGACTAAAGTCAGACTTGTCCGATTTATTGCCAGACTTGTCCGATTTCTCTCTGGACAACTTCAGACTAGTCTGGCCCTTTTTGGACTTGTCCGATATTTTGCGACTCCAAGTTGATCTTTTGTTTCACGACTTGTTTCTTGGGTTTCACATTAAGTGGCTCTAGGGACGCCGTGCCTAACTCTTTTAGAGCCCATGTGGGACTCTAAACCGGCCTCTACTCATCCTAAACTCGAAATCCATCTAACCCTAGCCTCCACCTTTATATAAACAACCCCACCCCTTGGCTTGACATCTATTTGCCACTTTTCCACCCCACCCAAGCCCTAGTTCATGGATAGCCGCCATCAAGGAGGAAGGAGGAGATCCCAAGCAAGAAGAAAAGGAGGAAAAGAAAGAGGATCAAGATCTCCACCAATCTTTTGTTCTTTATCACCAATTCATCTCCAAGTTCATCATCAACCCTAGATCGCCAAGATCCAAGTGTTACCTCCAAGTTTCTAGATTCATTGGAGTCCTAAACACCCGGTATACCTTCTATTCTCTTTTCCTTACGAGAATTCAACCCCTAATCTCCAAATTTACGTCAATCTAGAAAACCCTAGTTCGCTAGTTCTGCGAAGTGCGGAGTAGTCCGGCCTTCTGCAGACTAGTCCCATTTTGCTGACTAAATTGTGTTGAATTGATTCTAAAAGTATATCTAATCAAATCCAAACTTGTATAAAGTTGTTAAAATCTACTAGAACTAGTTAGTGATCATTAAAAGCAATTTATTAACAAGTTCTACCTTGCATTTGCATCAATCATGCATATCCTGTCATATTGAGTAATATTTGTACACTCTTTGATTGTGTTTCTTGTCTTGCATGTTTATTGTATGCATTAGACGGATTTGCGCTAGAGAGTGCCGCGGAGGATGTCCAGCACCA
The DNA here is from genome assembly GCA_036927565.1 of Tuctoria greenei. Taxonomy (NCBI): domain Eukaryota; kingdom Viridiplantae; phylum Streptophyta; class Magnoliopsida; order Poales; family Poaceae; genus Tuctoria; species Tuctoria greenei. Next base: position 138,154,452 of record JAYESD010000008.1, on the reverse strand, counting down.
AGTGTTTGAAGGCTTTGACCCTAATCAACCAAAAGAGCAAGGCAAGTGTCCTTGAGGCATATTGATCTTGTTTTCAAAGTAAATGTTTTTTTTGCAAAACTGCATGCTTGTGTCAATTTGATGGAAATCCTATGATAGGAAGTTAACTAGCTTTGTTTAACCACCCTTGTCACCAGGAATTTATGGTAGAGAGTCGGGATGAGATTTTTACCTTTTTGCTTTGCTTAATTAATTGGGATGGAAGAACAACTACACTACTTAATTTTATTATGCATTAATGAGATTATGGTTAACGTGAACTGGTTAAAATGATATGGTAATGGGTGATCTAAGCAAGCCTGGTATGTGGATGGGTTTGATGTTATGGTGGTTTTGCTTGCTTTAGATCTAAGGACTAGTTCGTGGAGCGACCATCCAGGATTTACAGTGCAACCATGAGGCCAAGTATGGGTGCGGCGTAGCTGATTAATTAGGGTTTTGCCAGTGCTATTTGGACCATTAAGGAAGCTCGGGGAAGGGGTAGTCGGACTGGGTTTGTTGATGATTGGTGGGACTACCCTGGGATCTGAATGGCTCAAGAGGGGGCCCTTGGTTGAAGATGTGCTCAGTTGGAGACATCGCCACTGGTAAAACCTTAGTGGGGTCTAAATAGGCTAGTAATCCCTTTGTAAAGGCTATTTTGTGATCTCTTGGCCACACACCTAAGAAAGTGTGAGACAACATAATTGAGACTCTCTAGTCATCGAAAGGTGATGAAATCACAAACACGTGAGTAAAGCGGTACAACCTCTGCAAAGTATGTCTAAAACTATCATGATAGCCGTGCTTCCAGTTATGAGCAACCTGGACCCTCACATGATTAGAGGAAAATTGGGATTTGGGATGGTTTGGTATTGTCTTTGGGCTGGTATTATGTTTATGGTTGGTATTATGGTTATGGATGGTTATGAATTGAATTCTGGTATCGAATATGGATATTGGTATATGATGATGGATATGTAATATGGACTGGTATTATGATAACTACATGGCTTATGATGGGTTTATTTCATATACATGTAATGTATTGCTTTTCAAATGTTTTAATGTACTTTTCAGCACTTAGCCATTATTATATTCGTCATTTGAATCAGACACATGTCATACTTTCCACACTTGCTGAGTACGACATGTACTCACTCTTGCAATCCCCCCAACTGTTGCAGGTCAGGATTGGGAGTTTAATGGCGATAATGCGGAGTTCTAGGCCGTGTCTACCGTCAGCTTGCCTGTGGTGTTTTGGAGCTGCACTATACCCTATTGCTTATGCTGCCTAGCTGTTTAGTTTGCTTAGTTTATTTCCCCTGCAATAGTTGGACTTGTCATTAATATTAATTAGAGCTTGTATTCGAGGATAATATTGTTTGTTTAATAAAATTTTGTTAATTAATCTTGTTCTGTGGTAATTTTCTGTATACTCTTTTGTGAATGCACTCGTGTATGTGTGTTGAACATCCTGGGCACGCATATGCGTTCACTTGGTTCATTTTCGGAACTGGGTGTCACAAGGGGGCCCTTGGATGGATGTGCTCAGTTGTGAGACATCACCTCCGTGAAACCTTAGTGGGTCTTAATATGCTGGTAGTCCCTTTGCAAAGGCTATTTTGTGATCTCTTGGCCATACACCATGGGTAATGTTTTGGCACAATGGAGGTTCTTTAGTCACCGACAGGTGATGAAATCACGAACTTTTGGGTAAAGCGGTACAACCTCTGCAAAGTGTTAAAAACTATCATGATACCCGTGCTCCCGTTTAATAGCACCTGGACAACTTTCATGATTAGATTTAAACTTGGATTTTTGGTGTGGTTTGGGTATGTTAATTGAGTATGGTTGTGGTTATGTCATATGAGCATGATAATGATGAGAAGGTATGAAATTGGCATAAGGTGAGAATATTAATTGTTGACCGGTTATAATTGTGTTGTGATGGTAAATGAGAATGTTGGATATGAATTATAATAATTACTTGGGATATGATGGGAATTAAACTCAGATAGACGTTTAGGCTGCTTTTACAAGTTTATGAAATGTACTTTTATGCAATTAGTCATTTACTATCATCCTTGTTAAAGCTACATGTCATACTTTCCCACACCCGCTGAGTACGACATGTACTCACCCTTGCTATTCCCACACTAAAGCAACTACAGGAGACACTTGGGAGTACCATGAGGATCATGTGGAGTACTAGGTTGCGTGCTATCGTCAATTGCATGTGGAGTGGAGTTGCACTATTTAGTTTATTTCCGCTGCAATAATTAGAGACTTGAAATTTGTGAACCATTGGGATATTTTAATAAGGTACCTATTTATTTATTGTGACGTGGTTAAATTCTGAATATCAATTGTGAAGTTGTCTTGTATGTGTGATGAACATCCTGGGCACACATATGCATTCATTTGGTTCATTTTTGGAACCGGGTGGGTCACAAATTGGTATCAGAGCCGCGTTGACCGTAGGATGCAATCCTAGTTAGAATGGTCACTCTAGAGCACATAAGAGCACTTCGTAATAGCTATGGTTAGTATGGTGTGCTGAATTCTATGTGATGTTTGCTTGTAGGGGTTTGTGGGATGCTTCGGCACTTGTCCACATCCCTATATAGGCTTATATATATAGTTGCTTAGTTTCATATCCCATGATGCATATAGTTGGGGACGTTTTCTCTCAAATTCTAAATTCTTCCATCTCTTACTCTTATCCACCAACAGATGTCGAGGGTGACCTGCAACCAAAGGAATGCCAATGGTGATGATTAGAACAATAAGGCACCTGAGAATATCAACCTTGGACCTGAAGCTAGCAACCTATAGCGCCTCATGGCTATGCAGAATCAGCTCATGCAAACTATGATGCAAACTTTGGGACAGCTGCAAGCCAATAACCATAACCAACCCCACATGCCCGCACCACCACCACCACCACCGCCCACGCCGCTCCACAACAGATTGGGAGAGTTTATCAGGACTCGGTCGCCTACCTTTTCTCAAGCCAATGATCCCATGGAAGCTGATGATTGGCTGAAATCTATTGAGAAGAAGCTTGCTATTGTTCAATGCAATGATCGGGAAAAGGTTCTTTTTGCCTCACATCAACTAGTTAGGGCAGCTGTGGATTGGTGGGAAGCTCTTTGCAATGCCCATGCTAATCAGGAGAGAATGTCTTGGGCTGAATTCAAGGAGAGTTTCCGCTCACACTATGTTCCTGAAGGTAAAAGGCAAGAATTTGAAAAGCTCAGGCAAGGAAGGATGAGTGTGAGTGAGTCTCTTAATAAATTCACTCAACTATCAAGGTATGTTCCATAAGACATTAACACAGATAGCCGGAAGCAATACTTGTTCATGAGGGGTCTAAACAATGAGATTCAAGTTTAGCTACTTAATAGTGATTTTGCAAACTTCTAGAAGCTTCTGGACAAGGCTATTGTGGTTGAGAACAATGTTCATGAGATGCACCAAGATAACAAGAGGAAGATGTTGTATCAGGTACAGCCACAAGGAAGCAATGTCCGCCCTCGCTATGCACCACCAAATGAACCATACTATAACCCAGCCGCAAGGGTTGTTGCCTTCTATTTCTGCTTATCCACCGCGCCCAGATCAGCCAATGCAGCAACACCCCACCATGCAAGCACCCCGCCCTCCAATGCCACATGCACCCCGCACCAACTTCCCTGCTAACACTCTAAATTGAGCTTGTCCTAACCATACTGGTGCAGCCAGGATGTGCTATACTTATCGTGAGGTTGGACACTTTGCATCCCAGTGCTCGAAGTCAGGCTATGATTAAGTGAGCAACGTTCCATAGCAAAACCCAAGGCCGAATGGAGGAGCAACACAGGGCAACCATGGACCAGAAAATTTTGCTCGTGGCAAGGTGAACCATGTCTCTACTAAGGAGGCTCAACAAGCTGATGATGTTGTGATTGGTATGTTCCTCGCAAACTCCAACCCGGCAACTATATTATTTGATTCTGGAGCATCGTATTCATTCATATCGTCAAAGTATGTTGCCAAGTATAGTTTGCCTATATCCCACATGAAGTATATTATGATGGCTAATTCTCCTAGAGGGGAGATGCGGACAAATATAATATGTCCAAAAGTAAGTCTTATAATAAGGGGGTAGACTTCCTCGCCAACCTCATTGTTTTGGATTCACAAGGACTTGATATAATACTTGGGATGGATTGGTTACGAAAGCACAAGGGAACAATTCAGTGTGCCACTGTCGGTAACCTACGTACCGGATACCCCTCGGAACTGTGAAGAGTGCAAAGGAACTCCACCTATCTGAGTGAAGACCTTCGAAGGCCCCACGTGTCATACGGAACTGGACCTGCCTCCCTTCTATGGTTAGTCCCAGTGCCGCCACGTGTATCATAAAACTGGAGCTACATTCCATACATGGGAAAGCTCTGGACTAGATACATGTGTGGTTCCCGCGGACTTAACCCCCAACGGAGGGAAGCTCCGGTACCGACATGTGTACAAAGCACCGGGCCTACTCGTCCAAGACGGTAAGCTCCAGAGCTGCCACGTGTCCAACCGCCGGACCTTCAACTTCATCGAACAGATTGGTGGACCTCCAATGGCTCGGACCTTCAAGGAACAATTAAATCTTCAAAACCCGATTATGTGTCATTAATGCTATCTTAATGACACACGATCGGAGGACCCTTAATACCAGTAACACTGCCATCAAGGCGCGTTATCACGCTATTAAGGGTAATTCAGTACATTAACTGTGTATTAAGCATCAGTAACTGTCAGGGGCCACATGTTGGGCTAGGCTGATGATGTAACAGTCAGTCCTTGTACTTTAAAAGGACAGGCCGAGCGATACACGGGGGACACGTCCACACATGCGCTGGACACTCTTCCAGACACGCTAGGATCACTAGCGCTCATATTCTCAATACAACAACAACACACACCCGTGGAGTAGGGTATTACGCTCAGGCGCCCCGAACCACGTAAATCCTCGTGTCAACTCGCCATCTTGTTCTGAATCTCCTCGTGCCCAAACCGAACTACAAAACTCTGCGGGCTACTAACCGTAGTACCGGGAGAATTGCTAGAACCACACTCCGACAGTTGGCGCGCCAGGTAGGGGGCGCCTGAGATTTAAAGATGGTGAATTCTGCTGCTAGATCATCCAACGGTAACCATGATGCTCAACCTGCAGAAGGCGATTCCTCCAATATGCAGCAACCAGCAGGTGCTGTGGCCCCAGCAGGAGTCATGCCACCGCCGCCACTGTCCGCTCCAGTGAATCAGGCTGGACAGCGAGATGGGGCGTCTGCGTCGGTCACTGCATCAGCGAACAACAACCCCGAACACGCGCTTAATGTTGCGCGTGCTCTTCTCCAACGTCCACCGCCTCCAGGAGCACCACAGATTGCGATGGAGCAGTGGAGAGCAGATGTGGATCATCTGGTTGCAGCAGCAGCCGATCGCATGAGCAATCAAGGTCCTCCCCCCTCGAGGCGGGCCCCATCGCAGCGTCGGACCTTGTCGGGTAGACTCAGTTTGCAAGCTTCGCAGCACGGGAGGCGTGTTGCATCTCAACAGGCGACATCGCTGCCTTCTGGGGCACGGCGTACTCACACGATAACGAGGCTTTCGACTCATGACCTCCAGGCAGAGCTCGATCGTTGTTACCGTCAATAGGACGGCCGCATCCACATCGAGCGTGCTCGCGAGAGGCGAGAGGCTTGGGACAGCCCTGCTCCTGAGGGAGTAGGAGGAGTTTGTTCTGCCTTGCCATGCACCTACGCATGGTCAGATGGCCACAGAAGTTCTGACCTCACCTGCCGGAGAAATTTGATGGGACTGTTAATCCTACCGAATTTCTTCAAATATACTCCACTGCTATCCTTGTGGCTGGGGGAAATGAGGTTGTGATGGCCAATTAATTTCCTGTGGCTTTGACTGGGACCGCCAGGTCTTGGTTCATGAGCCTTCCGCCTGACTCCATCAACAGTTGGGCGGAGTTGTGCCAACAGTTCACCGCCAATTTCGGGAGCTCATACACCCGACCAGGCACAAAACTGGATCTTTTTGCTGTCAAGCAAAAAAGGGGGGAGTCCTTGCGATCTTTTATCCAGAGGTTCTCCCAGGTACGAAATACCATTCCTTCTATCTCAAGCGCTTCTGTAATTGTAGCATTCAGACAGGGTGTTCGAGACAAGTAAATGCTGGAGAAGCTGGCGACCAAGGAAGTCACCAGCGTCACGGAACTCTTCAGCTTGGCAGACAAGTGCGCCAAGGCTGCGGAGGGCCGTGAAATGCACTCCAAACCACCTCCGGAGGACAACAAAAAATCCTCCATGGGTGAAGCCGCTAACTCCGAGAGTCCAACGGCAAGAAGAAGCCGTCGGCCGGTACACCTACTACCGCTGCTGCCGCAGCTCCAGGTGGCCGTGGGCCACGCCCCGAGAAACAACATCGACCGTCGTCTGAAGACGGTGGCAGCTGCAAGATGTGGTGTCCCATACACAAGACAGACAGGCACAACCAGGAAAACTGTCGAGAGGTCCAGAACCTCGCTGAGCACTACAATAAGTGCCGGGAAGAAGCTCCTTTCTGTCAAAGGGAAGGAAAACAAAAAGTCGACGAAGCTCCGGCTGAAGAGGAGTTATGCTTTCAGGACCCCAAAAAAGGTCTTCAAGGATGTTGACACCTCCGCTGACGACGACTCTGACGTCTCCGACAACGAGCGTCGGAAGACAATGAAAACCATCTTTGGTGGTTCGTGGGACATCACTTCCCGCCATGTCCTCAAGACAATGTGGCGGGACATGGCCTCTGTAGCTCCCACCGCCAGGGCGGAGCCTCATCGGAAGTGGATGGATACTGCCATCACCTTCGATGCTTCAGACTGCCCTCGGAACATGATCGGAGCTAGTCAACTTCCGCTGATGGTATCTCCGACCATCAATAACATCCCGCTCCACAACGTAATGGTAGACGGAGGTTCGGGGCTGAACCTCATAAGCTTTGAAGCCTTCGTCAAGCTTCAGCTCTGACCTTCAGATCTTCGCCCCTCTCGACCTTTCTCCGGAGTAGGTCTGGGGGCCATAACTCCACTCGATGCCATTATTCTCCTGGTGATCTTCAGGACTTGGGAGAATTACAGGACCAAGAAGTTGGTCTTCGACGTGGCGCAGATCAACTTACCATTCAACACCATCTTGGGCAGATCAGCTTTATACAAATTCATGGCTGCTGCTCATTATGGCTACTTGGCTGCTGCTCATTATGGCTACTTAGTGTTGAAGATGCCAACACCCTCAGGCGTTCTCCGGATCCACGGGGATCGCACCGTCGGAGTCACTGCTCTAGAAGAACTCCACGCGCTTGCTACAGCGCAAGAGGAAGAATCCGGAAAGGAGCAAGCTCCGAAGCCCCCGAGCATTCATCATCGAGGCTCAACCTCTGCACATTGTGTGCAACCAAGTGGTGACACATATATTCCCATCAAAGTTGTCCAAATTGGTTCCGACGCTGCTCAGACCACCCACATATTGGGAGGTCTGAACGACAAATAGGTACTCGCGCTCATCACTTTCCTCCGAGCTAATGTCGACGTGTTTGCCTGGCAACCGTCACAAATTCCTGGGATCCCTAGGGAAGTGATTGAGCACAATCTGAAGATTTATCCCGACGCTCGACCTGTACATCAGAAGCCTCGGAAGCAACCAGTAGAGCGACAAAACTTCATACGCCATGAAGTGAAGAAGTTGCTCGAAGCTAGATTCATCCGGGAAGTCTTCCACCCAAAATGGCTGGCAAACCCAGTCGTTGTATCTAAGGCTTGCGGGAAACTTCGGATGTGTATCGACTACACAACACTAAATAAGGCATGCCCGAAGGATCAATTTCCGCTACCTAGAATAGATCAGATAGTGGATTCCACCTCCGAGTGTGAATTACTGTGTTTCCTAGACGTATATTCTGGATATCATCAAATCAGAGTGTCTAGGGAAGATGAAGAGCATACTTCCTTCATCACATTAGATGGATTGTACTGTTACACTGCCATGCCATTCGGTCTCAAAAACGCTGCTTCAACGTTTGTGCGAGCTATGTACAAAACTTTTGGAGAGCTCATCATAGATGTAGTGGAAGTGTACGTCGATGACATCGTCGTCAATATCAAGAACAAGGAGTCATTTCTTGACACCTTGCAAGCTGTCTTCGACAAGTTGTGAATCACACGCACAAAGCTGAACCTAGACAAGTGTGTCTTCGGGGTTAGCTCCGGAAAGCTTCTTGGATTCTTGGTGAACCACCAAGGAATAGAGGTAAATCCGGCGAAGACTAAAGATATTGAAGACATGCGACCACCAGCCCGCATCAAGGATGTCCAGAAGCTAACTGGGTGTCTTGCTGCCCTCAGCCGGTTCATCTCAAGACTGGCGGAACGGGCGCTACCCTTCTTCAAATTATTGAGGAAGTCCGGACCATTCCAATGGTATGAAGAAGCAGAAAAGGCTTTCCAAGAGCTAAAGCAGCTCCTCACCACTCTACCAACTTTGGTAGCTCCGAATCCTGGTGAGCCACTTCTGCTTTACATTTCAGCAACTGACGAAGTTGTTAGCATGGTCCTGGTTGCGGAAAGACCAGAACCATCTCCAGTTTAGGAATTTAGACCCCTCCAGGAAGGTCTAGAGCTACCTGAAGGTGAGTCTGGGTCCCAGCCCCCAGACCCGGATCCTCAAGGCAAGACGCTAGAGGATCAACCTCCTTCAAATGAAGGAGTTACTGTTGCTGAACAAGAAGATCCGGATCCTCCTAAGAAGGTCCGTGAAAGTTGCCTAGAGGGGGCTGAATTGGCTAATCGACCTGAAATGACTTAATAAAACAAGATCAGTACTCAGGGGGCGAACTAGTCCGGTCCAGGGGCGGACTAGTCCGATCCTCCTGCAGGGAAAGCCTAAAAATTGAATCTAACAAGTTTTAGTTCGATTCTTGTGATGCAAAGTATGTTGGAATGATTTAGTGAACCTTAACAAGTTATGGAGCAAGTATGAAGCTAAGGATCACAAAGAAACAAGAGTGATGGACAAAAATGGTAAAGCTAACCCTAGAAGCAATGTGCGATAAGTGAAAGCAAAGTACACAAGGGACACAAGGATTTTATCCCGAGGTTCGATCCCACGAAGGAATCTACGTCCCCGTTGAGGAGTCCACAAAGGACCGGGTTCAACAACCCTTCCCTCACCAAGTTTACCACAAGGGCCTAACTTGGTTCTCCACTATCACAAAGGGTGAATACAAGATTCAATGGGGCTTCTCACAATCTGAGGCTCCCACCACAAATACAATCTCAAATCACAAAGAATGACTCAAGCCACAGATCACAAAGATTCATCAAGTGCAAGAGATCAAACCGAGAGCCTAGAGCGGTGTTCTTCCTCTTCTTCACCTCGCCAAACCCTAATCCACACAAGAATTAGTTTTAGAGGGAAGGTAGGCAAGATGGAGGCTTTTGGAGGCTCAAAGTTTGTTGTGGCGACGCTAGGGTTTCAAAGTACTCAAGAGTTGGTTCAAATGAACCCAGGGATCCTCTATTTATAGAGGTTTACAGCCCATACTGCTAACTTCAGCAGATGGGCAGACTAGTCCAGCCTACAGTCCAGACTAGTCCGGCCTTTGGGACCACTGACGTCTCTGACAACTGTCGCACTGCGCGGCAATCGTCACGCTACCCACCAAACTTCAAATTCAAACGGTCACTTCAAAATGGACTAGTCCAATCCAGACTGGACTAGTCCGATCTCACACAGAACCTTTTGTTCCGTGTGAAAACGGACTAGTCTGAAGACCACGGACTAGTCCGGCCCCTAGGGCAGACTAGTCCGACCTCCCAGACTTAGTCGCTGAAGCACCAACTTTCTCACCAATCCGGACTAGTCCGGCCCCCAGGGCGGACTAGTCCGATCTCAGTCGGGACCTCTTGGTCCGGACTAAAACGGAAAAGTCCATGGTTTTGGGACTTAGTCCTGAAAAACCACTTCATGACTACCCGGACTAGTCTGTCCCACTACGGACTAGTCCGAACTCAGTCAGACCCTTCTGGACTGGCTGGAAATGGACTTGGCCGGCCAGGAGCGGACTAGTCCGGCCTCCTGCACGGACTAGTCCGGCCACTCCTGCCAGACTGCTCCAACTCTCTTCTCTCAATAGGTTTTGATCTCTAAACCGCTTAGAGCTCCCAACTTGATCTCAATGCACTTTACGCACACATCCTCATACACATATGGCTAGTCTAAACTCGACACGCTAGAAACCCTAGTTTCTTCTTTTCGAGTCGACATCACTGTTTTCATCCTTTTCCTTTTTAAGTGTTTGTGTTTCCGCTTGAATCCACACCTGTGCTTAAGATCACTGAGCTCATTAGTTACTTAATTTTCGTCATCAATCATCCAAAACCCACAGGGATCCTAGATGCACTTTCAATCTCCCCCTTTTTGGTGATTGATGACAACACATTAAGTCTTCACATATAAGAGTGTAAATTTTGGTTTTCATAACGTGCGGGTGTATGAGTAACTCCCCCTCAATGAATGCATCATAAAAAGAAGATTGAGGAAGTCCTTCATACACACACACGTTATGGTGGGGTGCCTACGTGTTGTGCTCAACATTTGTGATAAGACATATTAAATATGAATATGATCAAAAGATAGACATTCAAAGCATCATATTGATATTAAACATTCAAAACATAGTCTTGCACAAATTAAAACATTCGACATGACATAAATATTACAATAAGAAGTGCAACATGTCCAAGGATCCAAAATAAGGGCTACTCTCCCCACATCTAACTACTCTCCCCCATCCTTCTAACTCTCCCCCATCTAACTTACTAACTCTCCCCCATCTAACTCTCTCCCCCTTTAGCATCAAGACACCAAAAAGGAAAACAAGAGGGGAACAACGAGGCCTATCCACTAGTCGTCATCCTCCTCACTATCGCCAGCCTCATCATCGGAGTCGCTCTCCGTGGCCTCCAGGTCATTGAAATCCTCGTCGTCATCTTTGTCGGAGACTCGTGCCTAGGGAGCCGCCCAGGAAGAGCTCCTGTCCTCTTGGAGCTGGGCGAGCTCGTCGGCGGTGAAGTTGGGGAATGGTGTGATCTCGCCATCGTTCTCCTCCGGAGGTGACATGTGGACCTCAAGCTTGTCACACACCACCTTGAGGTACTTCTCTTGGCACTTGTGTGCCCGTTGATTTCGGATTTCTTGCTTCCGGCAGGAGGTGAAGATAGCCTTGAAGCACTTGAAGAAAGTGCTCATCGACTGAGGCGGAGGCGGAGAAGGAGGTGCCACGGGGTGAGCTGCTGGCCTCGTAGAGTGAGAGGGAGGCTCTACATTCTTCCGGCGCGTAGGAGGCGGCACAGAAGGAGGCGTCTAAGGATGAAGTGGGCGATGAGTCACATCCTTGACAAAGGTCAAGCCCGACACCTTCTCGATGAGATACATGATGTAGGGCGCATACCCACAAGCACGACTAGGGGTATGCGAGATGTTGAAGATGTCGTGGAAGATGTAGTCAACTAGGTTGAACTTCTCATCACCATCAATAAGGAGGAGCAGGTGCCTTAAGCTTCCTTGGATCACCTCTGCATCACCATCCTTAGGTGCTATTGTCCTCCTCAGAATTCTGTTCAGGATGCTATAGAATGGCTTGATGTTGTGAGCATGTCCGACATCATATTGAACATGACTGGGATACATGTAGGCCAGCTCATCTCTGTCTACGGCTTTGAGGTTAGAGATAATGATCTCATGATCCAAGTGAGCCTCAAGTCCGAGAATCTTGTCAAACTCTGCAAAGGTGACTGAGTATTGCTCCCCATGAGTCATCCAAATGATCCGTTTATCACCTTGAGTGGTGAAGTAGATGGTGGAGTATAACTGCAGGATGACCTCAACATTCCAATTGTACTTGAATCCCATGATTCCCTTGAGCTCATGTTGCTCAGCTGCCTCAATCACCGCATCAAAAGCATAGTGCTTCTTCTGGGCCATATAGTCCCAGTCAACCCATTGAGCTTCAATGACAGGCTTCTTCATCAACTAGTAGACCAGACGGTAATACTCACAGTGAAAGTCGCACCAAAACCATGGCTCGGTGGTGCTCCTTTCATACTTGTAGACTCGTTCTGTCCGTAATTTTCTGGCCTTGTCCGCTCCTTTCCCATGGAAGACATTCGCAGCCAACTCACGCTGCCGATTAGGGTTCCTTTCTGGAGTGTATACTTCCAGGGGACCAATAGGTTTGGCCTGCCCCTTCTCCTTTATGACCACGCCCTTGGCCTTCTTTGCCGGTAGCTTCACATAGGGCTTCCTTTTCGTGGGCTCGACAGGAGCTAGGGCCTTGCCCTTCTTCGGATCTCTCTCGATTCGGCGTTCGACAACTTCTTCTTGGGCTTGCTCCTTGCCCCTTTCTTTCTCTCCCATGGTCACAAGTCTCTTCCTTTTGGAGACTTGTGTTGCAGCAGCCTAAGAGTTGTGAGCCTTGCGCTCCTCTCGCTTCTTCTTGCGGAGTTCCTTGCGGGACTCCTCAATGGCACGAGCCATTGCTTCATCTTCATTGTAGGCCATAACTACGTCCCTAGCTTGTTGTTTCTTGGCTGCCTTTGCTCGCTCTTGCTGCTCGAGATGTTTCTTGGCAGCCTCAACCTCATCCCGTGCTCATTCCTTGCAAGGCGAAGCTGCTCAGCCTCCCACTCGGGGTCAGTGGGTGAAGAAGCGGAACGGCGAGGAGCTGCCATTTCTGCTGAAAAAGGGAGAATGCATAAGATAGAAAGTCAAGGAAGTGGAATAATACGAAAGGAATCACGAGAAACAGGCAAAGTTAGAGTTTGGCCTGTGTACACCAGACTTATCTGCCCTAGGGGCGGACTAGTCCGCGTTACACTGGATAAACCCTAACTCTAACGGTTTCTCGAGAAATCTTGGAAACAAGTCGCAATACTCGTAGGTGATGTTCACAAGGATGCTAGGAGCAACTTTAATGAAGAGGGACCTATCAAAAACCCTATGAATCAGGAATGAGGTAGTTTTTTGAAGAGAGAAGGATACCTCTTCGAATCTTGATGAATCGACGAAATCGGGGATGGATCTCGTTGGGAGTGATTGGGAAAAGTCTCCCACACCTCCGGGGCTTCCAATGTGTGGATTGGAAATGGTTTTTGGTGGATGAATTGAAAATCACCCAAGGAGGGAAGTTGTGCACATGGGATAGAGGAAAGCAAATTGCAGAAGTGGAGGGGTCGGCCACCTCCTGGGGGGTGTAAGTCCCCAGGGCCCGGACTAGTCCGGTATGGGGGTCGGACTAGTCCGGTCAGCGGACCAAACCACCCGAATAAGCCCGGATCCGAACTTGTCTGGCCATATGGCGGACTAGTCCGGTCCTAAAAGGCTGAAAACATGTATATTTGAGTTTTAGCCACTATTGTTGATCCTTTTGGAAATATTGCCACAACAAAACTTTATGAATATGGTCAATAAGCAATCAACAATCAAACTATGACCATAACTAACAAAGTCAATAGTTTTTCAAATATTTTGAAGAAAATTGAGATAGAGATGAATTTCTCAAACACATGGGTTCTTTTGAATAAGGTGTAAAGAAAACATTCAGATGTGCATGTTTCAAGCCACATTTTGAGAATCTAAGATATTGAGCTCACTCCTAAGCTCACAAAAGCGCTTCTCATCTAGGGGCTTGGTGAATATATCGGCTAGTTGGTTCTCAGTTCTCACATGGGAAATCACTATATCCCCCTTCAATGAATGATCTCTCAAGAAGTGGTGTCTGATATCGATGTGCTTTGTCCTCGAATGCTCAACTGGATTATGGGCTATTTTGATGGCGCTCTCATTGTCACATAGGAGTGGAATATGGCGCAAGTTTATACCATAATCCCTTAGAGTTTGTCGCATCCAAAGAAGTTGTGCACAACAACTTCCGGCTGCGACATACTCCGCTTCAGCTGTGGAAAGAGCAATGGAGTTTTGTTTCTTGGAGGACCAATACACTAAGGATCTACCCAAGAATTGACATGTCCCAGATGTGCTCTTCCTATCAACTTTGCACCCCGCATAATCCGCATCAGAGTAGCCAATGAGGTTAAACTTGGATCCTTTGGGTACCAAAGTCCTAGGCTAGATGTGTGAACTAAATATCTAAGAAAATTCTCTTAACGGCGGTCAAATGACACACCTTAGGTGTAGCTTGAAAACATGCACACATACACACACTAAGCATAATATTCGGTCTAGATGCACAAAGATATAACAAGGAGCCAATCATAGAACGATATACCTTTTGGTCCACACTTGGACCATCTTCGTTGAGGTCTAGATGTCCATTAGTTGCCATTGGAGTCTTGATGGGTTTGGCCTTGTCCATGTCAAACTCTTTAATATGTCTTGAGTGTACTTTGTTTGACTTATGAACGTGCCTTCTTTGAGTTGCTTGACTTGGAAGCCTAAAAAGAACTTCAACTCCCCCATCATGAACATCTCAAATCTTTCTGTCATTATCTTAGAAAACTCATCACAAAACACTTTGTTAGTAGAACCAAATATGATGTCATCGACATATATTTGGCACACAAAGAGATCATCATTAAAGTGCTTTGTAAAGAGAGTATAATCAGCTTTTCCTATCTTAAAACCATTTTGAATCAAAAAGTCTCGAAGGCACTCATACCAAGCTCTAGGAGCTTGTTTGAGGCCATAGAGAGCCTTACGCAATTTGAAGACATGGTTTGGGAAGTCTTGGTCTTCAAAGCCCGGTGGTTGCTCCACATAGACTTCCTCCTTGATTAGGCCATTTAGGAACGCACTATTGACGTCTATTTGGTAAAGCTTCGACTTGTGAGTACCTCTTGGCCACAAGTCGTGCTTTGTTCCTTGTCACCACGCCATGCTCATCTTGCCTGTTACGGAACACCCACTTGGTGCCCACAACATTTGCTTGTGGACGCTTGACAAGCTCCCAAACTTTGTTCCTCTCAAAGTTGTTGAGTTCCTCTTGCATGGCCACCACCCAATCCGGGTCTCTCAATGCGTCTTCAACCTTATGGGGCTCCAAAGAGACTACATCCACCATTTGTTTTGATTCGACGGTTGTACTTCCCAGCGATCCTCAACTGGGCCCAACAGAGGGGTCCACCTGAATCATCACCTCTCCTATTGCCTGCTTGCTTCAATGTGAGACAGAGTTTACTCTTATGATACATACTTCAACCATCTAAATAAAACAAACTTCTATAATTGAGGACATTAAGGAGGGTTTTGAAAAATATTTGGCTATCAATTATTTTACGCATCCGTCGACAATCTTTTTCATATATCATCTTTGCAAATTAAGGGTTGATATAATACTGAAAGTATTTTCTATTTTCACATTTTTCTTTGTGATGGCTAATTAATAAGTAATCCTTATAATCAAAACTTAATCCTAGCATATGACAAAATGAATATTTTTTCTATAGTCCATACATTAATACAACATTATTTTGACTGGTTATTTTACATAAACATAATCTTTAGCAATTGATAGATCATCAGCATCGCTGAGCACGTGGTAGTTACATTTCATTCAAAGCATATTGGGGTTGGGAGGAAAGAGGTGACGATAAGTTGATTTGCACGAACCTCAAAAGTAGAATCAATTGTCACCTAAAAGAAATCCTATTTTCAGGAGTCTGAAATATGGTATTTTCTCATTAATTATTGAGGTATATACGAAACATCATGCTCCAGGCAAAAAAGAAAAGAGAGTGTACTTCATGCTGATGCAAAAAAGAGGCAATAACAATAAAAACTCTGGAGTTATTGTCAAGTTTACAAAATGAAAGCATCAGAACCCTCCCTAATCTCCTTGATAGTTAATATGTTTTTAATCCTGTTAATTTGTTATAGAAGTTTGTTTTATTTAGATGTTTGAAGTATGCATCATTATATGCATGTAAACTCTTTGTCATGTTGAAGCAAGCACGCAAGAGTTTAGGAAATGATTTGAATCGACCCCTTAGTTGGATTGATGGGAAGTACAACCGTCGGATCAAAACAAACGATGCAGTCTTTACTGCTTGCATGCAGTAAAATGTCGCTACGTCAGGCAATCCTGGTCCAGGCAGGTATGCTCTAATTACTTGTCTCCAACTCCATCTAGGCTTCCAATGACGCAGGCGGTTCACCACCAGACTGTAGAAAGGATAAGCATGCACACATGTAACAGTCGTTGTTGACCGCGTTGGTCTGACGTTAACAGTCATTGTTTGATTGTGTTGGCCTATGTTTAGTCATTAATGCTAGCCTTTGAATCCGTGTAGTGTGAAAGGGTTTAGTTTTGGTTTCACACTACACTAGCTAGCCTATATAAAGTGTATCTGTGATCCCTGATGAATACACAACAAACATTATTCATACAAAATAGTCTGGTAACCGTTTTCTATATGGTATCGCGAGACCAGTAATCCTTTCCTGCATGCTTCCGCTTTCTTCTGCCATGACGTCAAGTCCAAAACCAACAAAGCTCGGTGATGAGCTGCATGCAAGTTTCTTAATGAGAAACTGACTGCAGGGGCGGCCCCCAGCATGCATGTTTCACAAGAAGGATGTTCCCCCTAAGAAGGGATTGAGGATGAAAGGTATACCATCATTTAGGCAGCCAGCCGGAGGTTTGAAGGAAGCTACACGGCTGGTCGGGTACACGTACAGTTCAGGTGTGCCAGTGTACCTTAACCTCGTCCTGCATCCCCGGTGGTGGTTGGGAAGAGCATTGCAGGTATGCTCTTATTCATGTCCTCCAACTCCATCTAGGTTTCCGATGACGCGGGCGGTTCACCACCAGACAAACCAGCAAATCCTCGGTGACGAGCGGCATGCAAGCTTCTTGATGAGAAACTGACTCCAGGGGCATCCGCCGGCAAGCATGTTTGACAGGAAGGATGTTCCCTCGAGGGATTGAGGATAAAAGGTATACCATCGTCTAGGCAGCTAGCCGGAGGTTGGAACGAAGCTACACGGCTGGCTGGGTACACTTATGGTTCGAGTGTACCAGTGTACCGGCTGTCTGCACCAGCGTAATCTAAAGCATACTTTATACACTATTCTTCTTCTATTTTTACATTACGTACACTAAACTTCCACTGCACTACAGTGTATGCGGTATGCTTTACAGCGTGCCACTACAATCGGTCCATCGTGCGTCCCTAGTGGTGGTTGGGAAGAGCCTTGAAGGTATGCTCTGATTCCTGGCCTCCAACTCCATCTAGGTTTTAGATGATGCAGGCGGTTCATCACCAGACAAGCCACCAAAGCCTCGGTGCTAAGCGGCATGCAAGTTTCTTGATGAGAAACTGACTGTGGGGGCGGCCCCCGACATTCATGCATGTTTGACAGGAAGGATGTTCCCTCTAGGGTTTGAGAATAAAAGGTATACCATCGTCTAGGCAGCCAGTTGGAGTTTCGAACGAAGCTTCGTGTAGCTTCGTGTAGGCAGCCATCTAAGCAGCTTCTTGTAGTTTTTTGTAGCTTCTTTTGAACCTCCGTCTGGCTGCCTAGACATTGGGACGGTGATATAACTTTTATCCTCAAACCCTCAAGGAACATCGTACCAGCAAAGCCTCGGTGATGAGCGGCGTGCAAGTTTCTTGATGAGAAACTAACTGCGGGGGCGGCCCCCGACATGCATGTATGACAGGAATTGCTCGTTTGTCTGGTGGGTGAACCGCCTGCATCATCGCAAACCTAGATGTAGTTGGAGGACAGGAATCAGAGCATACCTGCAAGGCTAGCTCTTCCCAACCACCACCGAAGACGCACGACGGGGGTTAAGGTACACCAACACACCGGGACCGTACGTGTACCTGGCCAGCCGTGTAGCTTCATTCGAACCTCTGGATGGCTGCCTAGACGATGCTATACCTTTTATCCTCAATCCCTCGAGGGAACATCTTTCTGGTCAAACATGCATGCCGGCGGTCGCCCATCTAGTCAGTATGTCATCAAAAAACTTGCATACCGCTCATCACTAAGGCTTTGCTGGTTTGTCTGGTGGTGAACCACCTGCATCATCGGAAACCTAGATGGAGTTGGAGGACAGGAATGGGAGCATACATGCAAGGCTCTTCCCAACCACCACCAGGGGCACAGGACGGGGGTTAAGGTACACTAGCACAACCGGACCGTATGTGTGCCGGTAAAGATGGAGCTCAGCAGTCTCACGGTACATGGATAGAAAAAAGGAAGAAGAAAAAGGATGGCGCGCATTTCAATCAATGAACCGTGAGACTGCTGACTTCCATCTTAATTGGCCAGTTCCTGATTCCGCTGATCTCTCCAGCTTGCATTCACACTAGCTACTCTCTGGTGGCTGGACCCAGGTTGTGCCGTGGCCCACCTGACATACCTAGTGGGTGCGCCCCTAAGAAAAGTTCTTGTTGTACATGGTGTTTGGTTGAGACAATGCAACTTGTGGTCATAACGATAAGAATTAAAAAATAGGAGTATATCAGTTTCAAAAATCTTCATTACTTTCTTTACTCGGGGCTCGGTCCTGTCAAATTCGGAAACTCCTCCACTCATATCGTAACTGCATCAGTTATGTATCAATGCCCGTTTCCAAAATCCAAACTAGAGGTGTAGACAAAGGTTTTGCTCAAGATAGAAGTTGTACCTGTGAGATCTATGTGTGCTGAATACATTGGCTTGTGATGAATACATTGGCTTTGACGATAAAAACTTTGAATACTACCAAAACACCTTTATCATCAAGGTGTGACTCTAGGTCCGTGCTCCGGCAAGGTCCGATGATATGTCCGGCTTGTTTTGGGTAGCTCCGGCAAGGTCGGTCCGACTTGCTTTGGCTAGGTCCGACTTCCTTGTCTAGGTCCGACTAGCTTTGGTAAGCTCCGACGCTAGGTCCGACTAGGTTTGATAAGTTCCGGCGCTAGGTCTTGCTAGCTTTGGTAAGCTCCGGTTCAAGGTCCGGTTATCTTTGGCAAGGTTCGGAGCTTGATCACAGTGGTTCTGCTTTTAACTTGCAATGTTTCAAACTTGCTTTTTGGATTATGGAAAGTTTGCTTAGTTTTCTTTTACTAAGTTTTTGGTGTGTTTTGGCGGTTATGGTAGATATCATTTTTCTATGGTTTGAAACATGCTAGCGTGAGGTGCTCACGTAAGGTGTTGTGGTTTCGGAATTAACGAGAGTCAAGTCGAGGACTTGTGCTCGGAAGTATTGGTTGTTTATTCATGTACAGGTGTTGCTTGATTCCAAGACATGGCTGGTGACGGGATCCATTGAACTAGTCTTAGGGAGAAGATGAGGTTCAACAACCAAGTTCGGTTAGAATTGTGGTTGAGTTGCTTGGAAGGTCGCGCAACATGTATGACTCAAGAACAATGCATATGAAGGTATCATGGACGTCGTTGGAAGATGTTTGCACGTGTGCAAGGAGTGCATGGATGTGGCTACATGGTTCTGAGGCGTGATGAAGAGATGTGGACGTAAAGAATTGGTCGGAAAGGTCCAACCGACTAGGTTATGGACTCAGGTTGCGGCTGAGTCGTGTTTGACTCAAATATGGAATGTTTTGAGTTGGTTATGATAGGATTTCTTGTGGGTTACAAATTTGAGTTGTTTTGGGAATGTGGAATACGTTCCTAAGGTGTTTGGATGTCTTAAGATTGCTTCTGTCTGCGTATAGAAGAGTCTTGAGCAATTATGGAAAGTTTCAATTCGTGAATTGAGTAGGATTAGAGTCCTAGTTAGGTTTGGGTTGGCCTAAGGGCTGTTATATAAGCAAGGGAGGCCATAGATCGTGGTAGATGACTTTGGGGCTGTTCCTTGTGAGTTTTGATCAATAAAATTCGTTGTCTAAAGGACCTTTTGTGCCTTGTTCGTCCGAATTTTTTCTTCAAGTCTTTCTCATCGAGTTTCTGCACAGCACTACCTTGGTTCAATGGTTTTATCATAACTCGATTTTTACAGATTTGATTGACGTTATTCTTTCCGGGTTGTCTTCACAACTTGATTTTCTATCATCTGTGAAAATTTCATGGTCATTGGATTTGTGGTTTCTGATATACAAGAGTTTCTTTGCAGTGTTCCAGAACTATTTTTCTCAGGTAGGATAGATTGACTTTTGTTGGATCTTTCGACCATAACTTGAGTTTCCCTCGACGAATTTTTGTTACTCTTGTTGTGACGTCTTCGTGCCTCGATTCTCTACAATCTATGCTAGTTTTGTCATAGTTGAACACCTTTAGATTAGTCGAATACACGATTTCCTTAACAGATCATTATTCCGCCGAGGGATTTTTCGTTGATTCCGCTGAAAAGTTTTAATATACCGTTCACCCCCCTCTATTAGCTTTACAGATGCCCTTCAATCCTACAATTAGTATCAGAGCCACAATGCTCTAATCTTTGTGATTCACACATGTTTTTGACTAATCCTCATAGAGAAATATTCGGCAAAACCTTGTGTGCTTGTTGGTATTGATTTTTAGGTTTGGAAGGCACGCATGGAAGCTTTTATCCAGGCGTAAGGCTTCGCGATATGGGAAAAAGTGTACAAACCTTATGACGTGTTGCCGAACGATCAAGTCACAGCTACAAACTTAAGAGATGCCGACAACAACAACAAAGCCCGCAACTTTGTGAAGAGACTAACTCAGAATGACTTCGATCGTGTTGCACACCTCTGATCGGTGTACGATACGTGGAGAGCACTTTGTGACTACCACGAAGGATCCAACATGATCAAGGAGGTAAAGCAGGATATGTTCAAGAAAGAATATATGTGCTTCGAGATGCAACCCGGTGAGTCCATTGATGACCTTTTTGCTCGCTTATTCTCAGCAACTTGCGTAGTGTCAATGTTAATTTTTCAGATGCTGAAAATGCTAGGCAATTGTTAAGTGTATTAGATATATCAATTTGGGGGATGAAATTCACATCTATTCGTGAATCTACTGTCATGAGTACACTTACATTAGATGTGCTATATTCTAGATTGAAAACTCATGAAATTGATATAATCTCATGTAAGAACCCCAACAAGTCTCTTGCATTTGTTTCTCAACGTAATATGCCTAGCTCCGGCCAATCATCATCTAGCAATACACTTGCTTTGCTGTCTTCACTAACCCTGGAACAGATTGCAGAATTTCCAGAAGAGGAGCTATCACTCATCTCTACTTGGTTGTCGAAAGCATTGCAAAATGTGAGAACTAGAAGGAGAGGAAGCTCTGGATCTCAACGATGCTTTGAATGTGGTAAGACAGGCTACTTTCGTACAGATTGCCCTTACCTTTGAGGTCCTTCTACCCGTGATGAAAAGAAAAATAAAGTCAAGTCCTCTTCTGGCAACATCAACAAGAAAAAGAAGGGTTTTATAGGACTCAAACTGATAAACAGTTTCATCACCGCACTTCAACAACTTGGCGAGTGATGTAGACATTGGAAGTAATGAAGATGAAGATGATCTGGCAAACTTGTGTTTCATAGTGGGCAAATCAAGATCAAGTATGAAGGATGTAGAACACAACAGTGACAATGAAGAGGTATGTCCTACTTGTGATGAAATGTGTGATGCTATTTCCCGTGCAACAGTTACTGTTAAGAAAAAGGACAAAAAGCTTAGGGGCAATGCTGTTAAAATTGAGTCACTAGAATCTGAAATTAATCGTTTGAAAACCTTGATTCCTAGTGATGATTCTTGTTCCTCATGCGATTTAATATATGAACAATTGTTCTCCTTAAGAAATGCACACTCCTCCACTCTTGATAAACTTGAGTTAGAGATTGAAAAGAACAAAAAACTTGTTGTACTTAATGATAGAACTTAAAAGATGCTTCTTGTTCTACAATTGATTTGCATTGTTCTACCTGTAATGACCTTGAAAAGAAACTAAAAGATGCTATGAATGAATTTTCAATATTGAACAATGCTTTACGTGCTCATGAAGTTAAATATTGTTCTAGTTGCAAATTAAAAGGAAAAACTTCATGTGAAAACTGTCTAGAATTGTCCAAGAAACTTGATGACATGAGTAGGACAATAGACCAGTTTTGTATTCGAATGAAAATCTAAACTTGCTACTGAATTCATCCAAATCTTGCAATGATAAAACTGGTTTAGGTTTTGATTCTCATGCTCATGCTAAAGAACATCCACATAAAATTGTATAGTCATTAGGAAGTGGTTTGATTAAAACAGTTTCTAAACCAAAAGAGGTGGTTTTTAAATCTGCAGGAGTGTTGTCACGTTCGGGTTCAAATAAACATACTGCATGCTCATCTAGACATGAACACAAAGTTAAATTTCATTGTACCTATTGTGGTAGAGATGGTCATGTCGGTGATATTGCCTGATAGTTCCGAAGCTAACAAGTGTCCAACTCTGAACTTTGAACAAGCTCCGACTATCATCTCTGTTGGTCCTGATCGTCCACAAGCAACAAGCTCATCAATCTGCGATGAATCTGATGAAGAAGAAGCTTGTGAGACATCTGTTCCCCTACGGATTTACAAGAATCACCCCCCACCACAAAAAATTGGAAGCTTGCATGAACGAGTTACAAGATCCAGGTTTTTCGACCCCAATTCTCATGATTATTCTGCTTTTGTTGCTTCTTTTGAACCTAAAGATATATCACACACACTCACTAATGAATCTTGGATTATTGCCATGCAAGAAGAGTTAGAAAATTTTGAAAGAAATAATGTTTGGAAACTTGTACCTCGACCTCAAGATCACATTTTAATTGGAACTAAATAGGTGTTTAAAAATAAACAAAGTGAGGATGGGGTTGTGATTAGGAATAAGGCTAGATTGGTTGCTCAAAGTTTCATACAAATTGAAGGTCTAGATTTTGATGAAACTTTTGCTCCTGATGCTAGATTAGAAGCCATAAGAATTTTGTTAGCTTTTGCTACATCTAAAGGTTTCAGGTTATATCAAATGGACGTAAAAGTTCTTTTCTTAATGTCTAATAGATGAGGAGGTTTATGTTAAGCAACCACATGGTTTTGAAAATCCAGATTTTTTTAATCATGTTTTCAAACTGACTAAAGCCCTGTATGGTCTAAAACAAGCTCCTAGAGCATGGGATGATAGGTTAAAAACACTCTTACTTGAAAAGGGATTTACCATGGGCAAAGTTGATAAAACTCTTTTTGTGTTTAAGCATGGCAATGACTCATTATTCGTTCAAGTGTATGTGAATGATATTATCTTTGGTCGTGCTTCTCATGATCTTGTGTCCAAGTTTTCAGTCGTGATGAGTTTAGAATTTGAAATGAGTATGATGGGTGAACTCACTTACTTTTTGGGGCTGCAAATCGAGCAAACCAAAGAAGGTACCTTTGTGAATCAAACGAAGTATACAAGCGACCTTCTCAAGCGCTTCAACATGGACAAAATCAAGCCTATTTGGACACCAATGGGAACAACATCAACACTTGAACTTGATGAAGATGGTGAACCCGTGCATCAAAAAGAATATAGAAGCATGATCGGATCACTTTTGTACCTCACGGCAACAAGACCGGACATACAATTCAGCGTATGTCTTTGTGGACGGTTTCAAGCTTCCCCACGTGCTTCACATCAAGCCATCAAAATAGTTTTCAAGTACTTACATGGAACTCAAGATTTCGGCATTTTTCTTCCTTCTTCCTCAACTGTTTCTTTGAAAGTTTTTTTGGATGCTGATTTTGGGAGTTGTGGGATTGATTGGAAAAGTACTCCCGGTGCTTGTCATTTTCTTGGTAAGTCACTTGTTGCATAGTCCTCTAGAAATCAAAGTTCAGTTGCACAATCCACAACTGAATCTGAGTATGTAGCTGCTGCTAAAGCTTGCTCACAAATTCTTTGGATTGTCCAAACATTTAAGGACTATGGGGTTGATCTACATAGTGTTCCACTATTTTGTGATAACACTAGTGCCATTTGCATTGCTAAAAACCCCGTGAACTAAGCACATTGATATTAGATATCACTTTCTTCGTGATAATGTTGAAAAAGGAAACATTGTACTTCACCATGTAGATACCGAACAAAAGTTAGCTTAAATTTTTACAAAACCTTTGGATTTCACTCATTTTTGTTACATTCGTAGTGAAATAGGGGTTATGCATCGTCATGGCTTAAATTGAGGGGGGTTTTGAAACTTGGGAAGTCTATGTGTGAATCTGAACCTAAAATAATATGAGCATAGTATTTCATACATATATGACTTTGTGATTCCTTTTACATGCTGAAAGTTCTTACTACATTACTCATGTTATACATTACATTACTTATGTTATACATTTTGTAGTTTTTGCCATGACTAGTAATGGAAATAATTACTTACACTAAATCTGGTCATGATCAAACTTTCTTGCTGTTTGGAACCTGTTGCATACTCACAAGTGCTTTTAAAAGAATTAATCAAGTAAGCAACTCACATGTTGAGTTTTTATGTTCAAATGAAGAAATGGGAAAAGATCAAGAGAATATGCTTGAATCACACTTCTTCTTTTGAGATGTCTTATTCATTGCACTTAGATATGAACTTGAAAGAAGTTGTGTATGACTAAAACCATGTCCTTAAGCTTCTGATTGTCAAATGACATAGGCTTGGCTTGGTTGGTTAGAATAAGGCAGATGCACATCTAATCTCTTGCAAATTTCATAGGATCTAAATTTGTGCTTTGAAAAATAATAAAATGCATCAACAAGTGTCATTCTTTTAGGTTTTGAAATAGTTAAGTTTATGAGATCATGACTTGCTTAAATTGGAAAATACATTTGATCTCTTGCATGGCTTACACTACTTTATGTATCTCATTGTTGTGATATTGTAAGTTATTTGATAGTATGACTTGGATGAGCTTTGTTCTATATGTATATGTTATAATGTGCTCATAACAAATTAAAATTTCTCTTTTGTACCTTGCTGAATACATTGTCAAAGGGGAAGAAGTATGCAAGGGGGAGGAATAAGTATAGGGGGAGAAATTGTTTTCAACACTTTTCATGTGAATAAGCCAATGTTCAGATTTTAAGTGGTGTTGCCAATGCATTCATCAAGGGGGATATTTTGAGACTTATGTGTGTTAAATACATTGGCTTGTGATGAATACATTGGCTTTGACGATAAAAGTTTCGAATACTACCAAAACACCTTTATCATCAAGGTCTGACTCTAGGTCCAAGCTCCAGCAAGGTTCGACAATAGGTCCGGCTTGTTTTGGGTAGATCCGGCAAGGTCCGACGTAAGGCCCGACTTGCTTTGGCCAGGTCCAACGTCCTTGTCTAGGTCCGACTAGCTTTAGTAAGCTCTGGCGCTAGGTCCGACTAGTTTTGGTTAGCTCCGACGATAGGTCAGACTAGCTTTGGTAAGTTCCGGCGCTAGGTCTTGCTAGCTTTGGTAAGCTCCGGTTAGCTTCGGCAAGGTTCGGAGCTTGATCGTAGTGGTTCTGCTTTTAACTTGCAATATTTCAAACTTGCTTTTTAGATTATGGAAAGTTTGCTTAGTTTTCTTTTGCTAAGTTTTTGGTGTTTTTTGGCGGTTATGGTTGATATCATTTTGCTATTGTTTGCAACATACTAATGTGAGGTGCTCACGTAAGGTGTTGTGGTTTCGGAACTAACGAGAGTCAAGTCGAGGACTTGTGCTCGGAAGTATTGGTTGTTTATTTATGTGCAGGTGCTGCTTGAGTTGAAGACATGGCTGGTGACGGGATCCATTGAACTAGTCTTAGGGAGAAGATGAGGTTCAACAACCAAG
Organism: Tuctoria greenei; assembly: GCA_036927565.1. Taxonomy (NCBI): domain Eukaryota; kingdom Viridiplantae; phylum Streptophyta; class Magnoliopsida; order Poales; family Poaceae; genus Tuctoria; species Tuctoria greenei. The sequence continues at coordinate 138,128,590 of JAYESD010000008.1, read as the reverse complement.
TTCGGGAGGAATTGTGGTTGAGTTGATCACGAGGTAGCGCAACATGTATGAATCAAGAACAATGCATATGAAGGTATCGTGGACGTCGTTGGAAGATGTTTGCATGTGTGCAAGAAGTGTATGGACGTGGCTACATGGTTCTGAGGCGTGATGAAGAGACGTGGACGTAAGGAATTCATCGAAAAAGTCCAACCAACTAGGTTATGGACTCAGGCTGCAGTTGAGTCGTGTTTGACTCAAATATAGAAAGTTTTGAGTTGGATATGATAGGATTTCGTGTGGGTTACGAATTTGAGGTTTTTTAGGAATGTGGGATACGTTCCTAAGGTGTTTAGAAGTCTTAAAATTGCTTCTATCTGTGTATAGAAGAGTCTTGAGCAGTAATGGAAGGTTTCGATTTGTGAATTGAGTAGGATTAGAGTCCTAGTTAGGTTTGGGTTGGCCTAAGGGCTGGTTATATAAGCAAGGGAGGCCAGATCTCGTGGTAGACGACTTTGGGGCTGTTCCTTGTGGGTTTTGATCAACAAAATTCGTAGTCTAAACGAGCTTTTGTGGCTTGTTCATCTGACATGTTTTTTTTCAAGTCTTTCTTGTCGAGTTTCTGCACAGCACTACCTTGCTTTAGTGGTTTTATCATAATTCGAGTTTTACAGATCCAATTGATGTGATTCTTTTTGGTTTGTCTTCACAACTTGATTTTCTATCATCTGTGAAAATTTCACGGTCATTGGATTTGAGGTTTCTGATCTATACGAGTTTCTTTGTAGTGTTCCAGAACTGTTTATCTTGGATAGGACAGATTGACCTTTGTTTGATCTTTCCATCGTAACTTGAGGTTCTCTCGACGGATTTTTGTGATTCTTGTTGTGACTCTTCGTGACTCGATCTCTACAATCTACACTAGTTTTGTCACAGTTGAACACATTTAGATTTGTCGAACACACGATTTCTTTAACAAATCGTTATTCTACCGAGGAATTTTTCGTTGCTTCCACTGAAAAGTTTTAATCTACCATTCACCCCCCTCTGGTAGCTTTAATGTGCCCTTCGATCCTACAGTGCTGCGCTGTGATCACCACCACCGTGATGTCCTCTGGCAAGGCTGTGGAGGACTGGCCTGATGAGGTCCTCTTCGTCCATCATCAACGGCTTCACAAGCTCGTCGTCGGGCTCGACGTCGAGTGGCGCCCCAGCTACTCCACCAACCAAAACCCTGTCGCTGTTCTACAGGTTTGCATCAGCCACCGTCGGTCACCCTAATTAATTGCATCTAGGGCTGTCAACGTGTTGAACTCGAGCGAGCTTGTCTTTCTAAGCTTGAGTTTAATAAAACACCGAGTCGATCTCAAGTTGAGCATAGAATTCATGTATACACAATAGAATCTACTAAATTTAGGATTCACAACTAATGGAGTAGGAAGGTGGACGATGTTGCACATTATCTGTTGCTATAATATGTAAAAATTATGTCTCATAAAACATTTTTAATAGAATTATATAGTTTAGTTAATCATACGTACGTTCATATCATAGATGACAACAATAAATGAGCTTACTCAAGTTTTTTGAGCTTGAACTCATCAAGCTCGCCAGCTCTTGGCTCATTTAGACTTGGCACAATACCCAACTTCATCCTCAAACTTTCAACCAAAACTCAGTTTGGTCCTTGAACTTTCCAATGGGTCAATTATTTAGTCCCTCAACTTCACACAACCATTTCACTTTCATCCTTAGTCAAGTTGGACATCCTCATTGGCATGCCACATAAGCTATTATGCTACATCATCTACCCCAGCCACCTCACTTAGAAAAAAAGATAATAATTTTTTATCATCTTAAAAAATAACTAGCTAAATTAATTGGGGTGGATTTACGTAGTTGCATGGGATATACATATTTCTCCTCCATGTTTTTTTTACAAAACTATCAAGTGATATATCCTATGTGCATATTACATATGTAAAAATATTGTAAAATATAAAACTTTTAAGCCTAGCGAAGAGCAAACAGAGCAAATAGGGAGGATGAGCAAACTTTTAAGCCTAGGAATAAAATATAAAACGAAGCTACATGGCTGGCCGGGTACACGTACGGTCCAGGTGTGCCCGTGTACCTTAACCCCTGTCGTGTGTCCCATGTCAACTCTACTTTTAGGTTTGGTCAAATCTATCTTTGACCAATTGATTTACGTAATTCTGATCTATTTTAACAATACAGGAATTGTACTTTTAGATTCACCATGAAAAATATTTGCATAATATACAATCTACATGTTATTGAAGTTAATAAATTTCATATAAATCATTGGTAAAAGGTAAGTTTGACCAAAACTAGAAATAGAGTTGAGTTGGGGCGGAGGAAGTATTATATGTTGCCGTTTGCCGCATAAGGTTTGGTCGTTGAAGCCGTAGCCATTTGTACAGGCGGCTGATGCGACCGGGTGCACCGAGCTTACATGCATGCCAGTTGCTAAGGCGCCTTAAACGCCTGCAGCGCATGCGCATCTTTGAATTCAATTCGAACCACTCCACGTCCCATCACCACTACTGCGCATGTCGAGAGATGAACAGCCAGGCTGATACTACGCTATAAGATCACCCGGGCACGCCAGCGTCTTCTCTGCACAACCACTCTTCCGCTCTTCCCAAAACTGCGCCAAGAACACCATGGCTGACAAGAAAACGCCGCCGCCAAGCCCGCCGAAGAATGCCAAGGGGAAGCATCCCCGACCGGACTCCCCCCCCCCCGGACATGGAGTCGGCTCTCCGGAAGATGATGCACGATGTATTTGACAATACATTGCGCTCCATGCGTCGCATTGGGCTTGGTCCCCTTCCAGAGTATAATGGAATGGGGACCACAGGCCACTACGTCTTCGTCATAACGCACTTGGCCGATTGCCTCGACGTCCTCTGAGACACGGTGGCGGCTGAGCTCGGTGTCGTCGGCGGCGACAACCTGGTGGCGGCGATGTCCAGGAAACTGGGCTTCCCGTCTCCACCTCGGGAGGCGCCCCCGCCCTACTAGGAGCCCAAGGAGGAGGAGGAGGAGAAGGAGGAGGAGGAGGAGGAGGAGGAGGAGTAGGAGAAGGAGAAGGAGAAGTAGGTGGAGGTGGAGGAGAAGAAGTAGTTTTTTTTCTTGTTCTTAGTTGTGTTGTTTTTCTTTTCTTATTTCTAGTTTGTGTTTTTCTATTTTCTTGTTTGTAATATATTGTCTTAAGTTAATATAATTTATTTTGCTGTTCATTGGTGAACAAAAAAAGTTCTAATGTTGTTGTTCTAACGATAAACTAGTGGACTTATCTCTTTTATTTTTTTAGAATGGAATATATTTCCACTTCCAACTCTACCGAGCTAGAGGTCCAGAAATTGACTTCCACCTAGTTCATCTGACAGCACCAGAGAGAACCCCCCCCCCCTCACCTTGTGCCCACTCTCTATGTTGAAACCTAACATGGACAAACAGCAAAGTAAGTAGTAAATCACAAAAGACGCTAGAACAGTTTCTGGAGTATCAACTTTAGTCCAGATTAAATGCTCGTGGGCGTCATTGCAAAAGGGTGAAGACAAAAAAAAGACTTGATTCGGATGGCTTGCAAAGACATAGAAGTCAGGGTCATCGAATTTTTTGCCCGATTTTGATGGAGTTTTAGTTATAGACTTCCATATTAATAAAATGTATAGGGTGTTTTACTTTCACTAGTGTGTCGAGTTGAGTCTTTTGTTGTTGATCTTCATAAACCTGCTGTATCAGTGTGGCCGTACTCTCTATTGGGGGAAAGCTCATTTTAATTATTTCCATTATCTAAAAAAACTTGAGCCCAGATTGACAAAGCGTCGTCCAACGAGTGCCGTCCTTGTGAGACATATGTGTGCTGAGTACATTGGCTATGGCACTAAAGTTTTGAATACTACCAAAACACCTTTATCATCAAGGTCCGACGATATGCGGCTTGATTTGGTTAGCTCCGGCATAGTCCGACGTAAGGTCCGACTTGCTTTGGCTAGGTCCAAATAGCTTTGGTTAGCTCCGGCTCTAGGTCCGGCTAGCTTGGGTAAGCTCCGGTTCAAGGTCTGGTTAGCTTTGGCAAGTTTCAGAGCTTGATCGTAGTGGTTCTACTTTTATCTTGCAATGATTCATACTTGCTTTACATTGATGGAAAGATTGCTTAGTATTCATTTGCTATGTTTTTGGTGTGTTTTGGTGGTTATGGTTGATATCATTTTGCTATGTTTTGCAACATGCTTATGTGAGGTGCTCACGTAAGATGTTGTAGTTTTGGAACTAACGTGAGTCAAGTCAAGGACTTGTGCTCGAAAGTATTGGTTGTTTATTCATGTGCAGGTGTTGCTTGAGTTTAAGACATGACTAGTGATGGGATCCATTGAACTAGTCTTAGGGAGAAGATGAGGTTCAACAACCAAGTTCGGGAGGAATTGTGGTTGAGTTGATCGGAAGGTTGCACAGCATATTTGAATCAAGAACAATGCATATGAAGGTATCGTGGACGTCGTTGGAAGATGCTTGCAAGTATGCAAGGAGTGTGTGGATGTGGCTACATGGTTCCGAGGCGTGATGAAGATATGTGGACGTAAAGAATTGGTCGGAAAGGTCCAACCGACTAGGTTATGGACTCAAGCTGCGGCTGAGTCGTGTTTGACTAAAATATGGAAAGATTTGAGTTGGTTATGATAGAATTTCGTGTGGGTCACGAGTTTGGGTTGTTTTAGGAATGTGGGATACGTTCCTAATTTTTTTGGAAATCTTAAGATTGCTTCTATCTGCGTATAGAAGAGTCCTAAGTAGTTATGGAAAGTTTCGATTCGTGATTTGAGTAGGATTAGAGTCCTAGTTGAGATTGGGTTGGCCTAAGGGCTGGTTATATTAGCAAGGGAGGCTAGAGCTCGTGGTGGATGACTTTGGGGTTGTTCCTCTTGTGTTCTATTAAGTAAATACCGTAGTTTAAAGGAACTTTTGTGCCTTGATTGTCCGACTTGTTCCAGACAAGTTTTTCTCGTCGAGTTTCTGCACAGTACTACCTTGTTTTGGTGGTTTTATCATAACTCGAGTTTTACCAATCCAATTGACGTGATTCTTTTTGGGTTGTCTTCACAACTTGATTATCTATCATCTGTCAAAATTTCACGGCCATTGGATTTGTGGTTTCTGATCTACACGAGTTTCTTTGCAGCGTTTCAGAACTGTTTTTCTCGGGTAGGACAAATTGACCTTTGTTTGATCTTTCAATCGTAACTTGAGTTTCTCTCGACGGATTTGAGTGATTCTTGTCGTGTCATCTTCGTAACTTGATTCTCTCTGATATCTATCACTTTTGTGATGGTGAAACACGTTTAGATTAGTCTCACACACGATTTCTTGAACAGATCATTTTTCTGCCGAAGGGGTTGGGATTTAATTTTTTCTGCTGCGTTAGATTTTTTAATCTACCATTTACCCTCCCTATGGTAGCTTTTCATGTGCTCTTCGATCCTACAGTCCTCACTCTCGTTGTGCATGTTTGACATGAAGGATGTTCACTCGAGGGTTCGAGGATAGAATGTACCATCTAGGCACAGCTCACTACGTATGTGGTTCATCAAATTAATTGCATGCCTTGTACAATATAATTTCCAACATACTGTACTCGTCCTTTTGAAGAAACATCAACCGTAGGCGCTTGCCGCTACGTGTTAAGATTTTAGGAACAAATGAACACACTTGTGAAAACACGTACGCCACATCCAATACTTAACGTCATCAAATTAAACACGATCCTCAACAAGGGGAGCAATGTCTCTCGACGACGTTCTGCCTGGTGTTGCACACACGGCTCTCGCCTCACGCCGGCCACGTATCCTGATCCAACCGTACAACTTCAAATAAAGGAGGGCTAGAACATTGGTGGGAAAATAATATAAGAAAAAAGAAGAACAAAAAAAATGGTGCGTGTTTTGATACATGAACCGTGAGACTGCTGACTTCTATCTTCATTCGCCAGTTCTCGATTCCGCTGATCTCTCCAGCATGCATTCACACTAGCTACTCTCTGGTGGCTGGACCCAGGGTATCCCGTGGCCCACCCGACATACCCAGTGGGTGCCACCCTGAGAAAAGTTATTGTTGTATGTGGTGTTTGGTTGAGACAATGCAAATTGTAGTCATAACGATAAGAATTAAAAAAATAGAAAGAGTATATCAGATTCAAAAATCTTCATTACTTTCTTTACTCGGGGCTCGGGCCCGTCAAATTCAGAAACTCCTCTGCTCATATCTTAACTGCTTCAGTTATATATCCACGCCCGTTTCCAAAATTCAGACTAATGGTGTAGACGAAGGTTTGCACAAGAGAAAGTTGCGCCGCACCGTCGCAGATGGCAACCGTAGGGACGACAAGGAGAGAGGACCTAATGGCGGGGACTCGGGTGTACAACATGACATTCGAGGAAGACAGGATCACCACCACCATGACGTCCTCCAGCGAGGCCACGGAGGACTGGCTCGATGAGGTCCTCTCCGTCCACCATCTTTGCCTTCACAAGCTTGTCGTCGGGCTCAACATCGAGTGGCGCCCCAACTACTCCGCCGAACGGAACCCCGTCACCGTTCTGCAGCTCTGCATCAGCCGCCACTGCCTCATCTTCCAGGTCATCCACTCTGACTACTTCCCCGATGAGCTGGAAGATTTCCTCAGCGATTCCGACTACCGCTTCGTTGGTGTGGGCGTGGAGGGTGACACCGACAGACATTGAAAGGACTGGCAGCTTACGATGGCCAAAACAGTGGACCTGGCCGAGCTCACGGTGGAGGAGATGGATCGCCCGAGCCTCCGCCGTGCGGGGTTGAAGGACATCACGAGCGCCGTGATGGGTGCCGACATGGAGAAGCCTTACCATGTGAAGACGAGCAACTGGGACGCGTACAATCTCTCCGGCAAGTAGATCAACTATGCATGCAACGATGCCTTTATCTCCTTCGAGGTCGGCCGCAAGCTGCTCTCCGGCGAATACTAATCTAACCACCAAGTTTGCAGATCGACTGCTGTCGATCATCTCGGCATGGAATTCGCACGTGCAGTGCCCAAGTTCTAGCTTTTCTGCTTGTGCGCCCAATCTCTCATAAAATTATTTTTTTCTTGGGGAAACACTATATATTGGGTTCATATCAGATGTGTGCCCCACCGTTGTCTGGTCCACATGTCAGCTGTAGTAATAACTGCAGGGCAGATGATTTCATCGCCACTGTCTTGGCATTTAAGTTAATGTTTTAGTAGTTTCTGTGATGATTGTTCAAAGAAGAAGAACAGTTTTTTTGATGCAAGAATTAGCTGGAGTCTATTTGTCATGTGTCTAAAATTTGAGAAAATTTTAGGCAACAGATCATTACAAGGTATTAATTACTATCATTAGTCACTTAATTTGCAATTAATCATTAACCATTAATTTTATAGGTTAAGCAATTACAAATTAACATAGTCCTTACAATTATGGAATTACAACTACTAGCTCCCTCCATCCCAAATTACTTGTCACTCTTTTTAGTTCAAAAATGAACTAATTAATTAAAGAGAGACAAGTAATTTAGGAGATGGAGGGAGTACATATTAATAATTTCAAATAAGTAAGAAACTTACTTCACCCTTCTTACGGCCGGTCGGCTGGCGGCGGCGCCTCCTCTGCGAGCTTCGAGCGATGCCACCCCGAGCTCCACACGCTGTGCCCCGCCCGCGTCCGCCTCACCGTCGCCTCGGCATGCCGCCATCTCGGCACACTACCTTCGGCCTCCGTGCCGCCACCGTCGATTAGATCAGTAGCGCGGGTCGAGGTGAGGGCTTTTAAAAACATGCATCTAGGTCTTTCACATGCATGTTAGTTGTCCATGCATGCTACGCCCCAAACATGATCAACGAGTCTCAAACATGACGATCTCTCAACAAAAAGAGAAAACACGTAATGTCACAAAAATGATCGAGGTCTTTCACCTGGATGTTAGACGTCCATATGCATGCTATGCCCCAAACACGTATTCCAAAAATAGAATATTTCTACCATGTATATATATTTCTATATTCATCATATTCTCTACCATGCATGTGTATGTTCTCAACCTATATGGCAGTGTTTATCTACCACACTAATGAAGAATATTATCTTGTCATCAAGAGAGATAACAAATTTGACAGGAAGGATGTTCCCTCGATGGTACGAGGATAGAATGTGGACTACCATCGTCTAATAAGAACACAACTCTCACTACATACGTGGTTCATCAAATTAATCGATCGCATGCTGCCATGTATCGCTGTACTCATCTTTTGAAGAAACGACAGCCGTAGGCTCTAGCTGCTACGTGTTCTGATTTTAAGAACAAATTAGCACAGTTGTGAAAACATGTATGCCACATCCGATCATCAATGTCATCAAATTAACATGATCCTCAACAAGGGGGCACAAAAATCCTCAACACGTGATCAAACATGCTTGATCGTGAGTCTCTTTGACATGCATTATATTCATGTCCACCATCATATATGATCATGACAATTATCATCAGTTCGATATGGACTCTCGGTCGGCAATGGTCAGATCCTTCAAAAAATGGATATGGACTCTCGATCGATTGCCTTGCACGTTCACGTCAATCTTCCGCACCTTGTTGAAATCATTGCACGAAATGTTACAAATACCACTGGACGGACCTACAAAGTATGCCAGGTGGGCCATTGCATACCCTGAGCCCTTTGCATGTCAAATTAAAATTGGCCGATGGGACGTGTCGAGCCGTTTTGAGAGGAGGCAAACCGCGGTTTGGAATAACTCAGACCGTCGATTCAAAAGCACGGTTGTCAAGGCATTCGATCATCTCCACTCGCGCTCTTAGACGATGACCCTCTATAAAGGCGCACCGTCCTCTTCTTCTCTGCCGCACCTCTTGATCAATCTTTTAGCCTCCAAACTTCTCCTCTTGCTTCTCCGCTGCACCACCGTCGACCACCTCTCTCTCTTTATTCGCACCTCTGTTGCCGCAAAAATGGGTAGCCCCGCATCGAAGCGCTCCAGGCCATCAATGTCATCCGAACCTCCTTCTCCGTTTCCATTGCCGCCAATTCTGGTGGAACTGGAGGCGGCGCCTGCACCTCCTCCACCACCGTCTCCGCCCGCGACGCCCGCTCCTCCTCCGTCTGACTATGATGAGACTGTCTGCCTCATCGAGAAATGCATTGACCAACTCGATAGCAAGCTTAAGGAGGTCACCGGCAACCTGTTCACCGTCGACGTGCAAGCAAGAGCGCTCGACAAAATGGCGCAGGATGTATTTGATGATACATATCACTCCTGTTGCCGTCTGGGACTTGGGATCCTTCCCCACAACACCAGCATGGACTCTGCCGGCTACTATATCTTCGGGTTAGGCTTTGTGGCCGCTCGTCTCGACTGCCTCTACGAGACAATCAGGGAGGAGGCTCAGGTGGAGTTTCGCGATCAACTGGTGAACGCCGTCAGCTAGAAGTTCGATCTGGTGTTAGAAGATGCGCCGTCGCAGTTGCGTCGGAGGTGGACAAGTCCTCCTCCGAGTAGAGTAGGATTAGTAGTAGTTTTTTCTTTTGTTTTCTATGTCTTTTTTTTCTTGTTTGTAATATATGTGTTGTTTTTATGTTAATGAAAAATGTCTTTTATGTTCATGAACAATGTGTCCTACAGTATGCATTAATGAGAAAATCCTCCTTTTATCGAAAAACATCGCATATGGAAAATTATCACATTAGTAATATTATACCAAATAAATATTAAACACATTAGGACGTAGTATTATATTTCAAAATATTACGAAAATAAAAAGCTAGACCGTGTAACTGTACATCGCATACGGATGATGCAAATACTAATTAATTTTATTTCTTTTCTCTTTAACAGCTATCACCGTGCCCCCCCCCCCCCCCCCCGACCTGGCCTTAGGCGGTAGCCCCTCCCGCCTAGGCCCAGAGTCGGGCCTGCCTTTAAGACCATCTGCAGTGGTTCATTGTAAAGCTTACTCGACTGTAAATATAGAGTAGATTATTGGAAGTATAGAATAAGTGTCTAAAGTGAAATGCTGGATGTATAGAGGATATACTAGAAGTATAGAGTGATAGAGACATAGAGTAAGTTTTAGAGGAAACCGTTGTGGATGGTCTTATCTCTTAACCCCTTGGTTGGGGGATTGAATTCTCTGCGGCAGGGCCGCACAACCATCTCTGTGCGACCCTGCCCAGATGGTTGCCACGTAAGTTCAAGCTCTGAATCTTACAGCCATACAGCCAGGACGCACTGCACGGTTCCCGCGACTGTGCCACCCTGTCGTGATGATTGCCACGTACGCCAATGCACCGAATCTTGCAGCGCACATGGGCACATGAAGTCCACGTACAAAATTTGCTCAGCGATCCGAATAACTCGGCGCTCGGCGTGCACGATCCATCATCATGCGCACGAGCACGACATGACCAAAATAATATGTGTTTGATTGGTTGTCTTGGATTGGATCGAATTGGATTAATTGGATGGTCCAGTCATGTGTTATTTGTTTCATGGTCAGACAGACAGGGCGATCCAGATTCGAGGAATATTCCTTGTAAATGCTGGATGACATGGTCCAGGAAATTTGGTTGGATGAGTCCAACCACCTTATCTAATATTTCTTCTTAGTAATGTAATTAGTGATAATTAACTTGTTTATTGTTGATTAATAATTACAAGTATGATATTAACATTTATATTTGCTAATAATATGATAATTAGTATATAAATAATTAATATTATGAAATTATCAACTTAGATGATTCAATAATTCACCCAAGTTTCATCCAACCTACCAAACAAAAAATTGTCGTCTAGTCCATCCAACCAAACGTTTATTTGGATGATCCAATACATAAAGAAATGGATGATCCTATATCCAATCCAACTTCGACATCAAACCAAACACAATTGATGACTGAGCACTCACTTTGTCACATGTCACAAGTGTACGCACATACACGGCCTCAACACTGGGTTTATGGTGCATCGTGGACTAACCACATGACCCGGCCAAACACTCACGTAATTAGCATACACCTACAAGAGAAACTACCTGGCCGCATCCTTCGCGTACGAACGGCAATGCCGACCAACTTATACTTTGTACTACGTACAAAGAATTTTCCTTGACCATGAGCCAAACAAGCTCTTCTGATGCGGCAACTAATAATCAACACGTGATCATCACGTCATCAATATATATATATATATATATATATATATATATATATATATATATATATATATATATATATCCTTCAAATGGGGAACTATTAAAGCCTTTTGATGAACTTGTTATTATTAGGTGCTTGGAAATTGATCCAGCTAGGAGGAATGGAGGGATTAATGCAATGAAGGCTGCTCCACCCGAGGGGTCCTCGTAACTGCAGCAAGAACCAACTTAAAAGGGGCATAACTTTCAACTCCCAAGGTTGTTTAATTCAAATAAGTACTTGCTGGAAAGTTCTCTTCGTCTACTTTCCATTGGATCAAGAATTAAAGGCAGATGACACTTGAGCTTCTCAGGGAAGGCCGAACAAGACTCGTGACTCCATCCCAAGTTCTAGTCTTCCTCCTCCATATAAACAACTAGCAGCCATAGGAAGAACTTGGGTTTTGTTTTCTGTAAGTTTATCCATTACTACTTCCTTGTAACGCAAGTGTCGACGAGACATTCCGATTACTTGAATCAGAACCGCAACTTATCACACCAGTGAGTGTTTGCTTGTTATCTTGTTATTGCTTGTTCTTCGATTGCTTGCAGGTTCAAGGCTATTCTTGGCATGACAAGAACAGCAACAACAAGAGCCGGTATAACTATCGCTAAGGCGTAGCACCCTTGTGGTTATTGTAGTCGGGTAGAACCACGTCGACCTCCACCCAAATCGTAGTTACCAGGAGACAGTGTAACTGTCGCTCAAGGCGCCACACCACTCTGGTTGTGGTAGTCGGGCAGCCAACGTCGGACTCCACCAAATAGGGCATCTCCCGTACCCGTTGGGTTTATCAAGTGGTATCAGATTTCAGGTTGCTCGGTGAGAGATTTCCTTCTCCTTGCTCTTCATTTACCTACTGTCCACTTTTGCCTACAAAAGTTCGCTCTAAAAATCCTAAAAACACTTTGAGCCTTTTGCTTTGTTAATTAGCTCTCGATTTGTTGAATTCACGATTGCCTTTTTGTGTCGAGTTGCTGGTCCTAAGTTTTTCACCGCTAGAGTTTCGAGTTCGTGCCACTTTGTTCTCAGTGCAAAAAGGCAAGTACAAAAGAAAAGCTGCACGGATCAGCAAGAAAAAGGCACGTGCAAAGAAAGAAAAGTTGCACTGATTGAAATTGCTAGAAAATGTTTCTCAGTACAAAAAAAAAGAAACAGTTTGTGTAACATTTGTTTCAAGTTTCGGAGTTCAACTTGCTGTTTTGGACGTTTTGTTAAAACACAACGTTCGTGTTGTCCGAACCTTTCTACTACAGTAAATTTAACATCGCGTGGAGTAACAACTCGCATCTCTATCACGGGTTAGACTAGGACCAGCACAGTACCATCGTGGAACATTTATTCAACTTGTTGTGACTAATGTGGTACTAGCTTTTCCTTTGTGCAACTCATTTCTAGCAGCCACCTACAACTCCACAAAATCATCTACAACACCACAGGAGTGTGCTGGCAGCCACCATTTGTCGTTGTTCTTGCTGTTTTGCCGGCGCCTCCTGCATCGAGTGGTAAGAACTTGTAAGAGCTTGATTTCTTGCTAGTGAGGAAGTGATTGTGTCCTACCACCTCTTGGCAACTGCTAGGATTAACCTGCTTGATGTTGTATTTCCTTTCTTTACTAACCATGTCAGCTGATGCGAATGAGACATCTCCACATTCACCACGTACGAGGGGCATCATTCAGCATTTCGAACGCCAAGTAAAGCTACACATGGATGCTCTCAACGAGGATATTCAAGTCACCAATTAACACATTTGTCAATTAGAGTCGACGCAGATTTGCACCAACACCAAGCTGACCACATTAGAAAGCACTGTTGGGGCTATTAACACTTCTCTTGTAGCAATCATTGAGCGATAGGAGAGGATTGAACAGGTTGGATGCGAAGAGAGGCAAATACGTGTTGATGACAGCCACGACTCCGTTGGCAGCGCTGCAAGATATGACGAGGCGGAGTGTTCAGCGGATACCGAGCTTGATGATGGACCTTTCAGGTATCAACGGCAGCCACATCGCGACCATCATGGTATGGGTGGTCGAGCCCTACGACATGAGGTACGTGACAATGATGATTCCCTACGTAGCATTATATTCTCCATACCCCCATTTGATGGTAAATATGATGCATATCTATATTGAGAATTATCAGTAGATCAAAAATTTCCATGCCATGATTTTCCTGATGATAAAAAGGTTAGAGCTGCCACTAGTGAATTCACTGACTCTGCTTCTATTTGGTGGCATGAGTATCAAACTAAAAATCCAGCTACCGTACCACAAACTTGGAATGCCTTGAAACGAATCATGCGTCATCGTTTTGTTCTTTCCTATCATGCTCGTCACCTGCTGCATAAATTACAACAACTTAGGCAAGGCAACAAATCTGTTGAGGAATACTATCAAGAACTCCAAATAGGCATGATGTGATGTGGCCTAGTTGAAAATGAAGAGGCTGCAATGGCTAGGTTTATGGGTGGTTTAACAAGAGAAATTCAGGACATATTAGCTTATAAGGAATATGCTAACGTCACTCGATTATTCCATCTTGCTTGTAAGGCTGAAAGAGAAGAGCAGGGACGACGCACAAGAACTAACATTTCTACACGTCGAACTACCTCATGGCAGTCCCGCTCAAGTGTTGCTGGTCTTAAGCATGATTCTTCGGATGATGCTTCCAATCGGTTGCCCAGGACTACCTCAAAATCAGCACCTTTGCGTGCTATCGAGACAACAAAAGGATCCACCCAAGTTGCAGCCAACACTTCTTCTTCCATCGCTTCCACCGGGAGAACAAAAGACATTCAATGCCTCCAATGCAAGGGTTTTGGGCACATACGAAGGGACTGCCCAAGCAAGCGTGTGTTGATTGTATGAGAGAATGGTGAGTACTCATCCGCTAGTGATTTAGATGATGAAACATATGTCATGCTTGCTGCACAAGATGTAGGAAAGAAGAATGATGAGAGCACATTGGGGCTGCTCATGCTGACCACTATGCGAGTCTTGTTGTGAGGTGTGTCTTGAGTGCCCAAATGATCAAAGCTGAACAGAACCAGCGACACAATCTATTCCAAACTAAGTGTGTAGTTTTGGAACGATCGTGTCGCATTATTATTGATGGAGGAAGCTGTAACAATTTAGCAAGTGTTGCCATGGTAGAGAAGCTTGGGATGAAAACACTTCCACATCCACATCCCTACTACATCCAATGGTTCAACGACAGTGGTACGCTTAAGGTAACACGTCTGGTTCGTGTCAAATTTGCAATTGGTTCCTACCATGATTACATTGATTGTGATGTGGTACCTATGCAAGCTTGCTCTATGCTATTTGATTGACCTTGGCAATTTGATAAAGATACATTACATCATGGAAAATCAAATCAATATTATTTCATGCATAATGAGAAGAAGCTTGTTTTGAACCCTATGTCTCCTGATGCTATTTTGAAGGATGATATTGCTAGAGCTTGCAAAGAGAAAAATAAGAAATCTACTCAAAATGAAAATTCAAATGTTGCGAAGGAATTTGTACACACCCTAAGACTGACAATTCCAAATCTGCTCATGTGAAGAAGAATGAAATAAAATTGAAGAGTGCTTGTTTTCTTGCTTCCAAATCTGATTTGTTTGAATTAAAAAAATAATGCTGCAATCTGCTATGTGTTTGCTTGCAAAGAAGCTTTGTTCTCACTTCATGACGAACCATGTGCATTGCCCCCTGCTGTCTCTAAGATTTTGCAGGAATACGTTGATGTGTTTCCACAAGAGGTACCAGCCGGGCTGCCACCATTGAGAAGGATTGAACATCAAATTAACTTCATCCCTGAGACTTTTGAATTGGAATGTGATGCTAGTGGTATTGGATTGGGAGGTGTCTTGTTGCAAGAGGGGAAACCTATTGTTTATTTTAGTGAGAAACAGAATGGGCCTAGTCTAAACTATTCCACTTACGATAAAGAATTATATGCACTAGTACGAACTTTGGAAACATGGCAACATTATTTATGGCCTAAAGAATTTGTTATACATTCTGATCATGAATCTTTGAAGCACATTAAGAGCCAAACTAATCTGAACCATAGGCATGCCAAGTGGGTAGAATTCATTGAGTCATTTCTTTATGTCATTAAACACAAGAAAGGAAAAGATAACGTCATTGCGGATGCCTTATCTCGCTGTTATAATATATTGTCCCAACTTGATTTTAAGATTTTTAGCTTGGAAACAATTAAAGAACAATATGCTTTTGATGCTGATTTCAAAGATGTGCTTCTGCAATGTAAAGAAGGAAAAACATGGAACAAGTTTGTTCTCACTAATGGTTTTGTGTTTCAAGCTAACAAATTATGCATTTCAGCTGGTTCTGTGCATATCTTACTATTGCAGGAAGCACATGGTGGAGGTTTGATGGGACACTTTGGTGTCAAGAAGACGGAAGACATCCTAGCAAGCCATTTATTTTGGCCAAAGATGAGAAGAGATGTGGAGCAATTTGTTGCTCGTTGCACCACCTATCAAAAAATCTAAGTCTCGTCTTAATCCACATGGTTTATACATGCCTCTCCCTGTTCCTAGTGCTCCATGGGAGGATGTTTCTATGGATTTTGTTTTAGGATTGCCTAGAACAAAGAAGGGGAGGGATAATATTTTTGTTGTTGCGGACATATTTCTAAAATGACACACTTCATACCATGCCACAATACTGATGATGCTACCCATATTGCTGATTTGTTCTTTCGATAAGTTGTTCGTTTGCATGGGGTTCCAAACACTATTGTTTCAGATAGAGATGCCAAATTTCATAGTCATTTTTGGAAAACCTTATGGGCTAAGTTAGGGACAAAATTGCTCTTTTCTATCTCTTGTCACCCTCAAACTGATGGACAGACCGAAGTAGTGAACCGTAGTTTATCTACCATGCTTAGGACTGTTCTAAAATATAACATCAAATTATGGGAAGAATGTTTGTCTCATATTGAATTTGCTTACAATCGTTCGCTGCATTCTACTACTAAATTGTGCCCTTTTCAGATTGTATATGGTTTTATCCCTCGTGCTCCCATTGATCTTTTGGCTTTGCCACCTTCAGAGAAATTGAATTTTGATGCTTCTCGCCGTGCTGAATGAATTCTTAAAATGCATGAGCAAACTAAAGCAAACATTGAGAGCATGAACGCTAAGTATCAACAAGCCAGTAGCAAGGGTAGAAAGCATGTTACTTTTGAACCTGGTGATTTGGTCTGGGTGCATTTGAGAAAGGATAGATTTCCTGAGTTGAGAAAATATAAATCGCTACCTAGAGCTACTGGACCCTTCAAAGTGCTTTGAAAAATTAATGATAATGCATATGAAATTGAGTTGCCTGCATATTTTGGGGTTACTTCCTCTTTTAATATTGCAGATTTGAAACCATAGGTGGACGAGGAAGACACATTTGAGTCAAGGACAACTCAATTGCAAGAAGGGGAGGATGATGAGGACATCGTTACCGTTGATACAACCACAACAACAGCCCATTCACCACTTGCAACTAATCAAGGTCCAATGACACACGCTCGTGCACATCAACTTAATTATCAGGTGAACTCATTTCTGGCTGTTCAAAATAATTATCCTTCAAATGGGGAACTATTAAAGCCTTGTGATGACCTTGTTATTATTAGGTGCATGGGAATTGATTCAGCTAGGAGGAATGGAGGGATTAATGCAATGAAGGTTGCTCCACCTGAGGGGTCCTCGTAACTACGGCAAGTACCGACTTAAAAGGGGCATAACTTTCAACTCCCAAGGTTGTTTAATTCAAATAAGTACTTGCTGGAAAGGTCTTTTTGCCTAATTCCATTGGATCAAGAATCAAAGGCAGATGACGCTTAAGCTGCCCAGGAAAGGCCGAACAAGACTCGTGACTCCATCCTAAGTTCTAGTCTTCCTCCTCTACATAAACAACTAGCAGCCATAACTTGGGTTTTTTTCTGTAAGTTTAGCCAGTGCTACTACCTTGTAACACAAGTGTCAACGATACCTTCCGATTACTTGAATCAGAACCCCAACTTATCACACTCGTGAGTGTTTGCTTGTTATCTTGTTCTTGCTTGTTCTTCGATTGCTTGCAGGTTAACTGAACAGCCGATCATAGTGAGATGGACTCAATTCTTTCCAATGAAACCTAGGAGTTAACTGAACAGCCGTACGGGTGCAAACCATTAGGCTGCAAGTGGGTGTTCAATAAGAAGCACATGCCTGACAGTACTATTGAAAAGTACAATGCGAGGCTAGTTGCGAAGGGCTATACTCAAAAGGAAAGTGAAGACTAATTTAACACCTATTCAACTGTTGCCAGAATGACAACAATTCATGTACTACTTTCTTTGGCTGCCTCTTATGGTCTAATCATCCATCAAATGGATGTGAAGATAGCTTTCCTTAATGGAGAGTTGGAAGAGGAGATTTATATGGAACAGCCTGATGGGTTCGTAGAAAAAGGTGAAGAGACAAAGGTGTGCAAATTGTTGAAATACTTATATGGCCTGAAACAAGCACCTAAGCAATGGCATGAGAAGTTCGACAGTACCTTAACGTCTGCGGGCTTTGTCATAAATGAGGCTGATTGGTGCGTGTACTATCACCATGGTGGGGGCGATAGCGTTATATTATGCTTGTATGTGGATGATATACTCCTTTTTGGTACGAGCATTAATATAATTTTTGAGGTCGAGTACTTCTATCAAAGTGTTTCGATATGAAAGATCTGAGAGAAGCTAATGTTATATTAAAAATTAAGCTGAATAAAGATGAAAGTGGGATTACTTTGTCAATCCTACTATGTTGAGAAAATCTTGAGTCAGTTCGGCTTTATGGATAGCAAGATTTCTCCAATGCCTTATGATCCCAATGTGATACTCAGAGAGAATAAGAAAGAGTCAAGAGATCAACTTAGATATTCTCAAATTTTCGGTTCACTCATGTACTTAGTATAGATCATTGGCATGTACTTGAAAGGGTTATGCGCTAATTGAGAGGTACAATGAGTTATGGAATTCACTATACTGGGCATCCGGTCGTGCCTGAGGGTTATAGTGATTCGAATTGGATCTCTGATGTTGATGAACTCTATGCTAGGAGTGGATATGTGTTTACTCTAGCTGGTGGCGCTATTAGTGGAGGTCTTGCAAACAGACCATTTTGACGAGGTCAACCATGGAAGCATAACTCACTACTTTAGAGACAGCAACTACAGAAGCAGAATGACTGCGAGAGCTCTTGATGGATTTGCCTATAGTTGAGAAACCATTGCCGACAATCCTTATGAACTATGACAATCAGACGGTGATTGCCAAAGTCACCAGTGCTAAGGATAATGCAAAATCATCAACACATGTCAAGAGATGTTTAAAATCTGTCAGGAAAATGAGAAACTCCAGAGTTATTACTGTTTTGTACATAAAAAAGATAAAACCCTAGAAGATCCCTTTATGAAGGATCTATCACGTAATGTGATAGAAAGTGCATCGAGGGAGATGGATTTGAGACCCATTGTTGTGACACCATAGTAGTAATCCAGCCTATGTGATCTAAGATCCCGTGAATTAGGACATAGGAAAACAAGTTAGTGGTTCACCAAGGAGAGTACTTCCTTTAGACCCTCTCTATGTGAAGATGCACACTTGTACTCTCAAACTGTATGGCAGGTTTGCGATTTTCCTTAATGTGTTTCTGTTGGCTATGTGTAGCAAAGATGCCGTCCTACAGGGCAATCTTGAAGGAAACACATCTATATGAGCTTCGACTGTCTAACGTTGCAGTCTGTGAGATTAGGGTGATCTATGGAAAGCTCATGAAGAGACCAGGGAGTACGATGCATATGCTCCGCCCGCGGGGTAGACTACTGGTAGTCAAGTACTGATAATGATCTTTGAGTGAAGTCAGTTTGCACAAAACTTGCAATTCAAGGCGTAGTCCATTGTTCAAGTTGTAAGCTGATGAATCTTAAGAATCTAGGTAGAAGTTCAACTTAAAAGTCTCTGCTGAAACACTAGTATATCAAACAAGGAACGAGAATGACCTCTCTTCTAAGGGCTTTCGGATCTAGAGGGTGATTGTTACAACTAATGGGCTTGGCCCAACAATAATTTAGAAATAATTCCTAGAAAATCTCTAAGGCCCATTAGAGCAAGAGAGAGTGATGTTGTATGGTTAGTCCCACATGGGAAGTGGAAGGGGAGCAACCCCTAAATATAAGGGAGGTTGTTCTTCCACTCATTGAATGAGAGAGTATAGGAGATGAGAGGAGTGGCCCACGCGCGCTCCTCCTCCTTGCTCGCTCGCTCGCCTCGCCTCGCCCCGCACTCGCGCGTGCGTGTGTTCGTGTGAATTCGAGCATCGAGTCGAGCCTAGATTTTATATTTTTGCAGAAAATTAAATTGGGCTTTGGGCTTTGGCCTTCCAAATTTTGGGCTTTCGAGACTGAGTCCAAGTCGTTGGAGAGGGACGCGTCTACGACTGCAAAGTCAGATCAGATGCGGATCCTCAGATCACAACCGAACCACCTCTGCGGGACTCTATAAATACAGGCGTGCGGGGTAGGGTAGATCATCCCACAATCATATTGTTCCCATGTTCGCGTTTCTTGTGCCGCCTTTTAGTCTACTCCATCCCGAACGCCAGCGTGCACTGGTGATCGGGAGAGCAAGTCTCTGGAACTGCTCGCCCTTGCGATCCTACACCGGGAGGGGGCGAATAAGGTTTTTGGGAAGCGCTTCACACGGCTGCTCGCATTCTACATCACGGGTCGTCTATCAAAGAGATCAGGCGCTGCGGCCCAATGTCGTCACCAGCGTCTGCAGCGGCTGTTCGCCGTCAGATCTATAGCAGTTCCTCCAGCTTCAAATCGGTATGTGATATTTCTCGTCCCGTCAGTCTGCCAGTGTTAATCGCTGCTGTGTTTTTATGTGTTTTTCCGGAATTGTTCAGTAAATTGCCTTATATTTTCTAACAATCTCGATGTCCTCTACGAGACGATCGGGGAGGTGGCTGGGGTGGAGGGCCGCCAGCATCTTCTGCAGACCGTTGCCCGGAAGCTTCGGACTCAATTACCGGAGGAGGCGGCAGCAGCGGCGCCAGCAGAGGAGGCGGCAGCGACGGCGGCAGCGGCGGCGGCGGAGAAGGAGGTGGAGGAGATCTCCTCCGACTCCGAGTAGAGTAGTATTTGTAGTTTTTCTTTTTCTTGTTTTCTATGTTCTTTCGTAGTTCTTGTTTGTAATATATGTATTGTTTTTATGTTAATGAAAAATATCTTTTATGTTCATGAACAATGCGCCCTATGCAGTATCGAAAAACATCTCCTTTGTGGAAAAGGGGTGAGATAACTGTTGTTTAATGTCTAGGCAATAATTCGTTGTGTTGCGACAATTGACGACTCTTGGTTGAAACTCCATTGAGATCGTGGTTGAGGCTGCATTTCTCCTCTTTTGTGTTCTTTCAGTCAATTTTTTCATTTGTAGTCAGCGCATGTGAAAATGTATTTTTAGTAGTAGTATATACTACATGTTATCATTTCATTGTGATTAATATTACAGAATGCTGATTGTTTGCCATCGTCCTTTCATGGACTTGGGTGTTCTGTATTTGCATATCATTTGCATTAGCACATATACATTTGGCGATTCATATTTTTGTTCGTATTTTTTGGAATATCCCACTAGCTAGCAGATGACTGCTTTTAGATTTTGATCTCCATGCATGGCAACAAAGATGAAGGGGAGCTATCGGTCGCACGGGGAGCAAGCAGCTAGGCCATACTGTAATTAAGAAGCAAGCAAGTTGCTCGAAGAAGTCCACCCCTCAAGCTACATGAACTATGTGCAGGAATCGACGCGACATGACATGTAATTAATCACGATTGCATGTGTGCACAAGGGCACGGCTAGCGTCGAATTCTCCACGCCCGCGAAATTTTTTTCGGTCTTCTTAGCGCGCCACAATTGAGGTTTTGACAATTCAATTTTCACTCCCTGCGCCTCCAATTCTAGTCCCGCCTATTGTAACTCTATTTCAGCCACAATGAGTATAAATGAAAACACTGGCCTCTGCTCCTGACACACCGCTAACTCACCCTTCTGGTGATCTCACAGTACTCTAAATGTGTTGTCTCTGTGCTGTGTTCCAAACTTGTATTCCTAAGAAATTCCTGTGTTTTCATTTCCCACGGTTTTTACAATTTTTTTCCCCATTGATCTCACAGTAATGCATCGAAGCTCTTGGTGGTGGTGACTCGTGGGTACAACGCCAGGCGAGCATGTTTGACGGGCTCTACCGAACCTCTTCGTCGCTAACACCTCCCTACGACATCTCGGACTTCAGTTTTGTGCTAGGTAAGTTCTACACGAACCATGTCGTCTTTTTATAGAGCTATATTGGCTAGGTTCTACACGATCCATGCAGTTTTGGGCTAGTTAAGTTCTACATGATCCATGCTGATATACGGAGATTAAATAAATTAACAAAGAAGAAATGTGGTCTTCAGTTTCACGAATTTAGTATATATATATATATATATATATATATATATATATATATATATATATATATATATATATATATATGCGTATACTACATCTGTCCCGAAATAAATGTCGCTTCGACAGCTTATTACGGTAGTGTATTTCTAGTACAATTCCTGGTGGGGAACAACAAATATTTAAAACCAGAGGTAGTATGTAATTCCTGGATTTAGAAGTAAATGACGCATGGGTTATCTAATCAACCACTCCAAATGTTGTACTCTCATTCCTGTTTTACAAACTTGTATTCCTAAGATTTTCAGTTCCCACGATTTTTACACTTTTTTCTTTCTTGTGGCTTTCTCGGATCGTCCGTTTTTTTCTATTCCTTCATTCTAATTCCTCCGTTCCAAACAAACACTGCAATTTATAGAAACCACACCATCCTATCCAAAATCTACATCGGTCATGTAATGTGACATTATCACTGTTATTTGGAATGACTACTTACATTAGGAATAAGACATCAAATCGTGATGTCATCTACAAGCATTCATGGTGGCCAACAAGCACCTGGTATAACTATAAATGTGTTTACTATCAAAATTAAAAAAATTTATAAAACATTAATTCCTTTGCATGGTATGCAGAGAATATTGCAGCACATAATGTTCAGGAACCCCAAGATTCTTCACTCCCTGGTACTATGATGCATGAACCAACAGCAGGTATAGATATACAAACCAGAAATACTTCTTCCGCCCCAGTGTAACTTTACTTTTGGAGCTTAAAAAATGTCCCACTCCAACACTATCGGTAGCTTCCAACTACCCATATCACATCACATTACTACCTGCCTCTCTACCGTGACATTTGTTTTGGGAGAGCGTGTTAGTTTTTTACTCCTTTGGCATTGAATTTGGAGCATTTCAAGAGACTACGTTTTGTCCTTTAAACGTATTGATAATGGGTGTATCATGGTCATTTGCATTCTTTCCTAGGCTCTACTAACTGTTTTAGCATGCCTTGCGATTCTACTTTCTTAGTTTTTGTAGTTAACAGTTCATCAGCATGTGTGATGGCATGATTTTTTTATACCACCACGCTGTGCTCTCTTGCCCTCCGACCGGCACCGGTGCCCACGCCCTGCTGCTGGTCACTTTAGTGTCCTCCCCAATGCGTCTCCCTCACCCATCGCCACGTCCCATCCTTCGCGTGCCATGATGACCCCGCCGCCCACAAATCCCTAGCCATTACTCGCCCTGCCATCAATCCTCCTCAAGAGTTGCTCCTGGTGATCTCGGCCAAACCGAACCCTCGCTTTTTAAGCGTTGCAAGCTGGGACTATGCAGTACTACACCTGTAGTAGCCGCCATTAACAAGTGGACCCGATGTCTCATGGGCCCACATGTCAGTGGCTGCTACTGCAGGTCCAGTACTGCAGAGGATTTCAATCCCACAAGCTGCCTGCCTTATCTATCTTGCATTCACCACCTGCTACCGCTGGCGTTCATTACTCACCCCACAACTAATTCTCTTCGAGACGCGCTCCGGCTGATGTCAGTCAGACCGAACCAACCGACCCTATCTTTGTCTGGTCTAGCGTTGCCAGTTGTTGCATGCCCGCCCCCTCAGTCTTGCCCGCTTCGCTGCTCGATTGAAAATTCTCTGCAGTACTACGAGTGTAGTAGCGCCACTGAGATGTGTACCTGATGGCTCATTTTAGGGTATGAACAGCAACAAAGAAGTCAACAATGTACTCTTCCCCCCCCCCCCCCCCCGATCAAAAAAAGTTGTTGTTCAGACAGTCCTAACTAGTTCATTTTTAATTCATTTGTTGGTCTGATACGACAACTAATATAAACCAGGAGGGATTAACACCGAACAAAATGCTGCTGGGACGCGGTCCTCCAACGCTCGTATTTGCCGCACTCGTCATGAATATGGTACGAACATCAGACTTTTCTTCTTTTCACACTATTTGTACATGATACTAAACTTGGTCAGACAGTAATTTTTTTCTATCGTTTAACATTTGAATCAATGTAACAGAAGAAAAGAAGTTTGGAAGAAGTGTGGCTAAAGAACTTAAGGTTGCCACAATACGCTATGCATCCCAAGTTAGTAGAACAGAGCATGTGAAGCTACCAATTCAGTTTTCCACTAGGTTGGGTGCTGCAGTTGGTATTAATCAGCGGCACTTTGTCGATGATGTGGTTATGTTTACAAAAAAACATGCATCCCTCAGCGGTACAAGGAAGTGGGCAGAGGTTGGCGATAGTAACAAGAGAGATATAGTACGAGACATTCTGGTTAGTGTTGTCACACCCCACACAAGTATTTTTTCTTGCAATCTCCATCTTGTACGTTTACAACAACTTGTTATACAATGTACAGGATTCCTGGAACATGGAGGACACACCGGAGAGCGCAAGAAAAATTTTGAAAATTGCTGGTGAGCGCTACAAGGGGTGGCGCTCGACTTTCCATGCCACCTATAAGAGTTATTCTACCGATGAAGAACGTATACGAGACAAGCCTGCTGACATACTAGCGCCCGAGTGGTTGCACCTAATAGAATATTTTGGGTCTGGGTGATTCAAGGTCAGCTAACTTTTTAATAGCTTCGCATCATACAAAAACTATTTGATTTACATTCATTCGTGGAATTAATTCTTAAAATTATTGCAATCAATAAGCAGGACCAATTCTCAAAATCAAAGAAGACAAAAGGCGAATCACTTGCTTGGCTCCAAATCCTACGCCCAACTTAGTTACAAGAGGGTATGAAAAATAAATCCCGCTTTTACTTGGCGCTGCAATCAATATGTATACCTACATGTTGAATTTTACTTGTATTTTATGTAGCGAGACCCAGAGATCGGAGAAGAAATCGATGACATACAACTGTGGGAGATAAGCCATTTGAAGAACGGTGACTGGGCAAACAAGCAGGCAGAAACTATACATGTGAGTAACTTTTCAAACAATCCCTAATTAAATAAATATTTACAATGTACCAGTGACTTTTCTTTTCGTATATAGAGCCAGGCACATGCCCAAGTGGACGACATGGAAGCTGAGCAGGGAGGCCCAATTCCAAATGAGGAGATAAACCACATCTTCCAATTTTGTTATTGATCCTCAATTGGTTGTGCAGGATCACAGGTTCGGGGGCATGGTTATATGGCTAACCCTACTGGTCCTGAACATGAACGTATGCATATCCAGATAGCTGAACACCTCAACGACCAAGTTCAAAACTTAGAAGATAGAAATGTAGGCCACAATCACCAAGTGCGGGAGTTGGAAGGAAGAAATGATGGCTTAACCACCCAGATAGACTGCATAAACCAGAAGAATGAAGAGTAAGACCTTCAAGTACAGAACTTAGAAGGTCAAAGGGCAGCTGATCGTGAACAGAGAGCTAAGAAAATGGAGGACATGCGCGTCTCAATGGCTAAAATACTCAAAATGATGGAGACCACTCCACAAAAGGTCCAACAAAAGAACGCCAAAAGTCACCTGCTGCAACAATTAGACCCGGTCAGCTTAGGAAAACTTTTAACATGCAAACACGTCCCATTAGTAATTGTAATACTTGAGTGTTGTTATGCATTTTGCAATATCAATTGATGGATGTTTATTATTAAACTCGTGATTCTGTTGCCCCTAATTTGCAAACCTGGTGCATTAGGATTCTACTGTTGCTAATTATAAAATGTGGCATTACAAATTTCTTGTCACGAATGATAAGTTGTTGCAATAGGAAGCTATTGCCATGAATTACAAAATGTTGCAATATAAACATTTGGCCGTAACTCAAAAAACATTGCACTAGACTGCTATTGCCACCAAGCAGAAAATGTTGCATTACAACACTATTGCCACAGATGAGAAAATGTTGCATTACACCTCTATCACCACAAATCATTAAACGTTGCATTACAATCGTACTGCCATAGATAAAAAAATGATGCATTACGAACCTATTGCCACGGATCATGAAACGTTGCATTAGAAACCTATTGCCACAGATCAAGAAATGTTGCATTACAAACCTATTGCCACAGATAAGAAATCATTGCAATACTGAACTATTCACCACGGATGTGAAATTGTTGTAGTACCATACTATTTCCCACGGATCTAAAATCGTTGCAATACAATACTATTTGCCACATTTGTGAACTTATTCCAATAACATATGCCACGAACGTTAAACCGTCGCAGCACCATACTATTTGCCACGGCTGTGACATCGTTGCAGTACCATACTATTTGCCACGAATGTGAAATCAAACTATGATATTTGTTGCAATACATTATCGCGATACCTTAAATTGTTGCAATACCGTACTATTTGCCACGGCTGTGAAATCGTTGCAGTAAAATGCTATTGCCACGAATGTGGAATCGTTGCAATACCTGCTATTCGTTGAAATACGGTAAATCGTCGCGATACGCTAAATCATTGCAATACTGTAGTATTTGCCATGAATGTAAAATCGTTGCAATCACATACTATTACCACGAATGTGAAATCGTTGCAATACGTTAAATCATTGCAATACGCTAAAATCGTTACAATAACATACTATTTGCCACGAATGTGAAATTGTTGCAATACCATGCTATTTGCCACGAATGTGAAATCGTTGCAATACCATACTATTTGCCACGGATGTGAAATCGTTGCAATACCATGCTATTCATTGCAATACGTTAAATTGTCGCAATACGCTAAATTGTTGTAATAACATACTATTTGTCATGAATATGAAATTGTTGCAATACAGTACTATTTGCCACGATTGTGAAATCGTTGCAATACCGTAATATTCATTGCAATATGTTAAATTGTCGCAATACGTGAAATTGTTGCAATAGCATAATATTTGCCACCGATGTGAAATTGTTGCAATACCATACTATTTGCAATGGATGTCAAGGCGTCACAATAACCTATTGCCATGGAATTATTACGACGATTCGTAAAAACTATCGCCACGCTCTTTTTCATTGCAACAGTGACCTATTGCGACAAATTTTTTCGTTGCGATTAACCAGAATCCTTGTAGTGATTTCTCAAATAATTCCAATAAATTATGGTATACTCATACTGGTACTAACTTTGCATTAGTGCAATATGTTGGACATGAAAGTCCTAGAATTTTAATAATTAATTCTTTTGAATTAACTTCTTGGGAAATTATTTACTCCAGTTCTGCTAATTGGAAAATTCCCAATTTTTGTCAGAATACTCATTAAAATATATTTGATCTCCAGTAAAAATTTTAGGTTTAGTGAGCTTCATTTACTGGGCGAATTGGTGTTCCAATTCTCTATGTCATTTGAAAAATGAGAAATGTACAAAAACATTTTTAGAATTCCTTGCAAAATTGTAAAATCAATTTCTCCCTGTAGGAAGCTCAGACAATTATGAAACAAATTTCCTTAGAACCTATAAGACATCCTTTGCCATGATCATCCACTGTTATCCATGTTAAAGTTACAGATTTAGTACCAAAATTCAAAGAAATATTTTACTTGTTGGAATTTTAGAGACAACGAGCTTCCTTGAACATCCACAATTCTTGGTCCAGATTCTCATCATAGGACCTAGAATGCACTATAAAAATCCCAAAGCAAATTAAAATCAATTAGTAACAGAAACTGTGTTTAGAAGCTAATATATATAGTTATATGTCACTTATATACTTTCATATTATGCACATCATATAGTGACCGAGATTGAGGAGGAGCCAGAGGCATTGGATAGCAGACTCCCTGAGGCTAACTTTGAATCTGACTCGCAGCTAAGCAAGCCCCAGTTTGTGCATTTAAGAGATCTTGCAAATTTTTCATTTGTATCACTATTAAGTCTATAGTTTGAATTGCATTATGTATAAGGTGTATTGATACTCCAAATGCATGCCCCACAATCCCATTGAGTGTTTGGGTAGCTATATAGCTTGACGTGTAGAATTGCCATTCTAATGTTATATGGAATCTGGTAGAAGTCGAGTAGTTGAAATCTACTCGCGAGAGAGTTACACCGTCACACGGGATTGGTTTATGTTGAGAATGGCATATGAGTATTAATATGAGACCGGGCAGTAGTGTAGAAAGCAGCGAGACATGGTCTCACGTGCATAGCGTTGCCTGTGTCAATTGAGGACCGATCCGTGTGCGACCCCACTAAGCAAGTTTGAACTGTACCGAATGCATACTGGCTATATGAGAACCAGGAAACCGATGTAATTGGTTAACCCGGGTGTCGAGGCTTACCCTACCGTTTTATAGGAGTGGGTTGAGGGCAGAAAGGTGTAAATCAGCCGGCGGGACCTCCTGCCCATTACGAAAGGACCGGTTCGGCATTTAGGTTTCCTTTGAAAGGTTGCTACATACAACATAGAATATAAGTGTGGTTCGCTCCATTTCTGAAATGGGTGTATGTGATGTGTTATTCAGGTGTCTACTGATTGCAATCACCGTCCCTTGCGGTTATTCGAGTACCGCTTGTTCACTGTGTCGTGACGTGGTAAATAATGAAGAAGCCAGAAGAATATGATGTATTGAATTATAATTGGTTTGCAACCATGCTTACTGTAGTATATTGCTCACTAAATTTACACTTCTGAACATTTAATTTGCTGCTAATAACTTGAAAAAAGGATCCACTTGTAGGCGAGTCTTTTATGCAATATCACTGCCTATGTTTATATGTATCCCTGCACGTAGAGTTTCATGCTTAGGTGAGACGGTTAAGTCTTGCTTAGCCGTCGTGCTCACGGTTGCTATATTAAGTTGTTTGCAGGTGAGACGTATGAGGAAGGGCCCAAAGATGAGGTGATGCCCCCGTTGGGGTATACTGCCGAGTGGGAGCCCTGCACACCGTCGTGATCTGTTGTGTGTTGCTAATGTGTAGCATCCCTGGGCTGAACTGCTGCACTTTTGCATGGTTAGGCTGAGAGTTTAGCTATGAGTATTACTTCTACTGTACATTAAGTACTGTAAAAGAGTTTTGTTGTTTCTATAAATAAAACTTTGTATTTTTATCGTATCCTTTTAGTGTGTGCTGTTGGTTGCTGCAACACACGACACCACCCTCTGCGATTCCTAAAATATGTGGATCTGGTCCTCACAGCCTGGTATTAGAGCCGCACTGGGAATAGCATGCTCGAAAAGAGTCTATTTTGAAAACTTAGAAGTAGTTGAGTGAGGATTAGTTACTATGCCCATATAAGGTCTATGATAGTATTAGTTACTTAAGGTGGCAAGCTAACATATGTGTTAGTATACTACGTAACGACGCTCTGACGTCAGGTAAGAGGTAAGGTACGCCACCACAAATGGATCAATTGCGGTAAGCTCACCATGCAAGAGGTAGTATGTGATTGTTCTCTGTGGCTTGGCACGAGAGTTAATATGAGTCTCTGAACCTTCTCATAGTTCTGGGAATATATGAAAACGCTGCTCCCTAGCGTGCTTCAGGCAAAAGCGAGGATACCCCATCGTGTGGTCAAAACACGAAGTATGCAACTCTTGAACGTTCAATGTTCAAAGGGCCATACGCAGCGCTGATCCCAGGCGCACGAGATAAATTATGTGGTCACCTATCGTGCGGTTGAAAAGAACGTAGTGTGTTTTTAATAAACACTCGAAAGCACCTTCTACTGGTGCAGCATTAGACAAAGACGTGGGACCCCATCAGGTGGTACATAATCTGATGTGCCTCCTACTGGTGCAACAATATGCAAAGACGTGGGACCCCATCGGGTGGTAGAAAACCCGATCATGTACCTCGAGACGTGGCCTAGCTCGAGGCGGCGCATATGGAATGATACGGGACGAATGTTCTTACTTTCATATATATTATTGAAAATGCCTGGAATGATCGCTCGTGCGGGCTGTGCCGTACGGCACCATATGATTGATCAGTAAGTTGTGTGTAATTGCAGGTACACTAACCACGTTATACGTAGTTCGAGTCGAAAACGTTTGTCAGTGAACATCATTAAGGCCACCGTTGAGACGTATACCAGAATACCGGCTTAGCATTTTCATTGTGGAGGGTGTAGTACAAGCCTTGTATTCGAGTTCCATCGGGCACGTCGACGATGATATCCGTGCTAGAGGTGTGACTCAAGAACAAGTAAAAATTTTGAACTTAGGACTAAGCTTAAATTTGTAATCTCTATTTTGGAGCATGCTGGTCAGATTGACAATTAATCATGTTGTTGCTGCAGTAAGCAGGCATATGGTTCGGAAACATGAGGAAGTCATCCACAGGTTTCATTTTCAGCTCCAAAGAATATTTCAAGATTTAAAACTTGAAAATTTCATTTTAACTTAAACTGCCAGGTTCCTGATTCAAACTAAGAATCTGGCAGCAAAAATGCTTAACATTGGAATAGCATAAATCTATGTAGGAGTAACCACTGAAGGTATTCCACACATGGTTAGAAAAGTTTAGAGAGTCCTCTAAAACTCTTATGTTCAACTTCAGATAAGAATTTCCCTGTAAACTAATGAAAAATTCAAATTTCCAAACTCTGTTAAATCTGGACAGAGACTGGACAGTTTCTGTACCCTGTCACTGTTTCTATTGTATCTCTTAGTAGAATCGACGAATGACGTCATGTGATACATTTCTGGAATCCTTAGGATGGATTCAACAATGTTGTAATTTACGAGTTTCGCATATATTAATTTTTTATCTAGAAAAATGTGGACAAAATAAGCCTTAAACAAAGGAGGTGCTGTCAAAAATTTTCCAGAAACACTGTCAAGTTGCAAAAGCCATATCTCCTCATACAGAAATGATATGGAGGAAAATAAAGACATTCTGGAAATCTCTTTGAGTGTACTACAACTTTGTAGTTGAACTCAAGCCCTGAATATGCTTCTAACTTGATGAAAATAGCGAATTTCTCCAGACTGGTCAGATTGAACAGAAACGATGACATAATTCCAGTGTGATGTTTCATTTGACATTTGAATTTGAATTCACTTTCATAATTCAACTATCACATCCATGATATGTTTCTCAACAAAATTTGTTGAATTTGAGTATTTGACCCATTCAAATACTTCTTTTATAGATGGCGCATGTGATGCTATTGTTGCCAGACGGATAAGTGTTATCCACGTGTGCTAACTGTCTGGGCTTCCCGATCATGCTGCGGGAAGTGCTCGAGCAGTTTGGCTTAATTGAAATGCCTGGCTATTGGGGTCAAGAGACGGATGATAGAGGCGTACTGTCGTGCATCATCCTTGTTGACGTACCTGTTAGTCCACTCCTTCATGGATGGGCTCCTTTTTCGGTCACTACCTTGGGAGCTCGTTTGGAGAACATGTGGGCCGTCGCAGCGGCCAAAGCACTTATGAAGCTTTGCGAGCTTCATCAAGATGCCATGGCTGGGACACAATTTGCTCGTCTCCTGGTCCGTGGTGCGGCGGGTCTTGAGTGGCAATATCGTATGGTTGAGCCTATCAACCGGATGGCGACATGACGTCCATGACACTTGGGATTTATGCCGCTGCATCCAGCATGGTGGTTATTACGCAGGGTGCAATCATTCAGCAGCAGGTCGAAGCCTTGAGGCAAGCGATTGAATGAGGTGACACTGTTGATTACATCAATGAGAACCTACGTTCTTTCCTGGCTCTGACAAATCTCCGGCTGAATCAGCACGAGAATCTATCGCAAACCACTCACAATAAACTGCGGAAAGCTCGCACCGAACTGCAGCAGGCTCGCAAGGAACTACAACAAGCGCGTGGTGAGCTGCAGGTGAGCCAACTGGTGGTGCAGTAACAGCAACAGCAGCTATTGGTGATCACCAAGGCATGAGATGAAGCCGTTGACGAAGCTCAGGGTTGGGAAGCCGAGGCAGTCCAAGCTCAGGAGGACTTGATGGAGGCTAAGGACCACTTGCCGCAACCAGTCGTGTATCCGCCGGCTGAGGACATGTCACCGAACATGGGCGCGCAGGTGCTTCTATGTCCTGAGGAGGAGGAAGATCCTCAGTTACTCGAGTTAGCCGACGAGGATGAATCAGAGTAGGATGGGGCAGCACTACTGCCATCACGGGGCAACGTATAGTTAACCGTTGCCCGCGTTTATTTTGTAGCCATGTTTGTATCATATTATAAATAGTAGTGGGTGTATATGAGATGACAATATTTGTATGACGTCTCATGGAGACCAATTATAGTTGAGATGCACTTCCGTAGTGGAAGTCCGTCATTTTGGAGTTCACTATTGTAAACTTGGTTATGAGATAATATATCTTGTATAATGTTTGTACTTTATCAATATATGTGAATGTTATAGAATTATCACGTTATCAATGCTCGCACTATTATTGTATGGACTGGATGAGGAAAACAAACATGTTGCTGAATTTAAATCCATGTGGATACATAATGGTGCGTATACGCACTACGCCTGAGGTGGGAGGTTCCAGTCAGGGTCGTGGTGATGAATCTCCAACACGGGAGCAAATCACGACACCACAGCAACAAGATCCTCCTCCACCACCACCACCTGAACCTCCAAGAACTCTCGCGGAGATTCTTGCCGCAGTACTCGGCTCGCGCGATGAGCAAACCGAGTTGTTGCGGATGTTGGTGCAGAATTCATCCCGTCAAGGGGGGCGACAAGACAATGGTCAACACTAGCCCCAACAGAGTTCGTATTCGGACTTCTTGGCATCACATCCACCGGTCTTCACGGAGGCCGAGGAGCCTCTGGAGACGAACAACTTTATCCACACCCTCGAGGTGAAGTTCGATTTGCTCCGATGCACCGAACAGCAGAAGGCGCTGTTCGCAGTGCAGCAGCTTCGGGGATCCGCCGGTGCTTGGTGGGCGAACTAACATATGTCAATGCCGGCTGGCCATGCAGTCACATGGACTGAGTTCCAGGAGGCGTTTCACGCCTACTATATACCTCCCGGTATCATGAAGAGGAAGCTTTAGGAGTTTCTAGAGCTGAAGCAAGGCGGGAGGGTGCTCATGAATACTTCCGCGCGTAGAACCGTCTGGCGCAGTACGCGCCAGATTATGTGGGAACGGAGGAAATAAAGCGAGATACTTTCTTTCGGGGTTTGGACCCCAAGCTTAAAGTCCAGCTCGCACAATGCAATCGCGGCACCTTCAACGACATTGTCAATGCCGCGATAGTGCAAGAGGATGCTCAGCGTGACATTTCTGATAAGAGGAAACGAAGCGCGCCATCGTGCAGCAGTGGGGGTGGTCCACAAAAGTACCGTTTGGTGTATCGCTCACCATCTGGGCAGCGATGGCAGCCACCGGCACGACCACAACAGTTCTGCAGTCGTTCTTTCAATGCGATGTGTTTCTGACCGCCATTTCCACAGCAGCAGCAGCAGCAGCAAAGGATGGTCCCGCGTGCGTATCCACCTCCACCAAGAGCACCGGGATTCCGTCCACAGCTTGGATGGAACCCGACACAATACACGTGTTATACGTGTGGCTGTGTCGGGCATTTTGCGAGGGACTGCCCCGAGCAGCAACAGGGCAGCGGACAAGCACCATATCAAGGTGCAGCTCAACCCCGCATCCAGCCCAAGAAACCAGCAGAAAAACCCGGTAACGTCCACCATATAGCTATTGAAGACGTGCCGGAAAGCGAACCCGTCCTTGCGGGTACGCTTTCTCTACTCCATAATTCCGTGGTCACACTATTTGACTCCGGTGCCACCCATAATTTTTTTAGCCAATCATATGTAATCAAATATCAATTACCTATCATTCCCACAAAGTGTCTTGTGGGTGGGAAAGTAGAAGCCGATAGGATGGTCTATAGAGCACCACTTAAGATGGGTGGGAATCTATATCCGACTTCTCTAATTATATTAGAGAGTCAGAAGATCGATGTCATCTTAGGAATGTCATGGCTACACCGCCATGGTGATGTTCTCGACATTCGTGTGGTCCATTTAAACTCTCCACTACATGAACCACACACTCTCATTCTAGACCGTCTTATCCAAGAAATTCCAGCCACATACAACACGGAAGCCACAAAGCTTGAGGACCTTCTTGTGGTCCATGAATATCCAGACGTGTTTCCTGACGACCTTCCGGGTATGCCACCAGATAGGGACATCGTGTTCAAGATTGAACTTATTCTGGGAACCACACCTATTTCTTGAAGGTCGTACAAGATGGCACCAAATGAGTTAGCAGAATTAAAGGAGCATTTGAAGGACCTGCTGGACAAAGGTTTAATACGTCCAAGTTCATCACTTTGGCGTTGCTCAGCATTGTTTATGAAGAAGAAGGACAAGATGTTACATCTATGTGTGGACTATCATCCGATCAACACCGTGACAATCAAGAACAAGTATCCACTACCGCGCATCGATATTTTATTCAATCAATTAGTGGGTGCTAAGGTTTTCTCGAAGATGGATCTTTGGTCCGGATATCATCAAATAAAAATCTGACTCGAGGATATACCGAAGACGGCATTCTCGATGAGATACGGGCTCTATGAATATCTCGTCATGTCATTCAGACTTACCGATGCGCTGGCTCACTTTATGTATTCTGTATTCATGCCTGAGTTGGACAAGTTTGTCATGGTCTTCATCAATGATATTCTGGTTTATTCTAAATCGGAGGAAGGACATGCCAAACACTTGCATATCGTGCTCCACCAATTGCTAGATCTCAAGCTTTATGCAAAATTTAGCAAGTGCGAGTTTTGGATCAGCCAAGTACCCTTTCTTGGTCACATTATTTCTGCAGGGGGCATTGCCGTTGATCCAAGCAAAATTGTGCAAGTCCTGAAATGGAAGTCTCGAACGTCTGTGCATGAAGTTTGCAGCTGTTGACATTTCTTACATCACAGATAAAAATCCGCAAGCACACAAAAAATGTCGTGTAGCACTTCCTCTTAAGAGAATATTCCCAAGGGTATCGAATCCAAGGAATGTGTGTATAATCTTACAAACTAATTCACCCAAGGATACAAAGTTTTTTGGTAGGTAAGGAAGAGAGAGGAATTCAAAGTATTAATTCTAATTCAAAGGAATTTGCAGTAGCTGCTTGCTTCGAGCACAGGTTTACCCCTGGAACCACTAGGACGACTCCTGTCAAGAGCCTACGACATAGCCGAACGTGGAGGATTACTAAGGACAAATAGGGTTGTCACCATCTACTGCCTACCTCTTCAATCCGTGGGTCTATGATTCATTGGTGATTTCTAACCTAAGCACCACGCTTACATTTTAAATCACAATTCTAGTTGTTTCGAACACAAAGCTACAATTAGAGCCTCTAATAAATTAAAGCAATGAACCCACAAGTAACTACTTGTGCAAACTACTATGAATTGAGAATCATACCTCAATTGAATTCACAAAGGGCTTACTTGATTTGAGTACACATTTGTAGGGATACAAGTGTAGAAGAGGAACTTGACGAGCCCAAGTCTCCTTCTCCTAAACTCTCACCACACTCTTCTTCTACTTGGTAGCCTCTAGGACTAATCTAAACCTTAGGAGTGGTATTCGATTCTCAAATTTTGGTGTGTGTGTGATGTGAGGTGTGGGGTGCTATTTATAGGGGTGAGAAGGGTCGGTTCCCACCAACAAATGTGCGCGAATCAGTCTTTATCGTGATCAGGGCACCACGGGGGCTCAACACATGTAAGCTGACCAAGTTTGGCGCTAGGAAGAGTTCGATCGAATCCCCTAGTCGGCCGAACAGAAAGTTGGATCAATTCCAGTGTGTTTCCTCTAGGTGACTTCAAGGTGGGTCCCATTGACTGATATGTGTGCTACACTATTGGATGGCCTCGGATACTTCTGTTTGTGGGCCATTTGACCCATGTGATGACACGTGGCATCGCCTGATTCATCGAAATAAAATTTTATAGATTACTCCCTGAATGTCTTGGTAATTGGGGTCTAAATTCACCTGCATACAAATAAACACCAACACTTGTGGAATTGGTTAGTTTTTAAACCTACCACTACGTTGTGTTTCTCTTTTGTGCACATTATGAGCTGAATTGATGGTCTAATTATGGCACCTAAGGACCTTCAACAAACTCCCACACACTTAGTCCTTTTGCTCGTCCTCGAGGAAAGGCAAGAAAAAGAACTATAGTGATGTCATAAATTTGCTATAAGTTAGAAAAAAAATACTAGATATTTCAACTCACACCTCAATTCATGAATTCCTTTTGTGGAATGTGGCTACCACATCAAACTTGGGTTTTTGAAGAGTGGAATGGTTGGAATGTAGTTCTCTCGGATAATCCCCTGCCGAAATGTTCTGAAGATTTGCTATATTTGGAAAGTCAAAAAAATTGCCTTTATCTCTCATTTGATATCTCTCAAGTCTCTCAAAGTATTTTCATCCTCACCTTAGCATGTTGTGCCAATTTTGTCCCTATACTAAATATGGCTAATCTGGAACTTGGTAGGGATAAATGTGGCACATATTGCAATTCATATATTACTAAGTCAAAAACTTGATCCTATGAGACAATTATGCAATAAACAAATTGACAAAGAAAATTCTTGTGCACATGAATGAAATGGATATTTGTGGACTCCATGATTTTCTCTCTCTAAGGATGAAACATGGCTACTTTCTTTCTCTTTTTTTTGTAGCCATATCTTCTACTCCTTTTTTATTTTTTTCTAGAGAGATTTTGATGATCAAAATGTATGGTGTTTCTTTATTGGATGGAGGAATGGTGGATGCAAATTCTCAATGTGAGAAATTTTGCATGGATAAGGTGCACAAGAATTTCTAAGTCAAAAAGTTCATGCATGTCACTCAATTGGGTCACAAGTTTGACAAAGTTCAATGAAAACATGGTCGTGGCTTGGCTCTGGCTAGGCTATTCTACTGAACTGCACTAGTAGGCATTTCACTCTTTGCTTGCACGGCGCGACATATGCATGTGGTTTCAAGAATTTGTATCATATGGCAGTGGTGGGTATTTAAATTTCCAATGAGAGAATTAGGCAAAGTTCAAGACTACAAATTGTGGAAACATCAAAATTAATTTCAAGCAAAGAGATATCTCCTTGAATAACTCATTTACCATATCACACTAGTCAAATACTTAGAGGACGTGTTTTTCCTATTTTTCTTGTGGGAACCATAAACAAGGTAATAAATCAAAATATAAAGTATTCAAATTTTCAGTTCAAGCAAATTTTGACTACAAAGTTTTACATTTTAAATTGTTGAGTGAATTGCTTTTATATATTCAGTATTAAATATTAAATCAACTCAAACAGTAACGTAGCATGCATATTCAGGGGTAGAAGATCCAAACCGAAATTGTGGAGTGAAATGGAGCTGTGTGGGGCTCACACAAGGTCGCCCGACCCCTTCTGGCCTCTCTGTTGCTCTGTTTCGACGTGTCGAGTCGTATGTTCGGTTGCGATATGTTTCGAGATGCAATGCTATTATTGCACATCAGGATTTCGCGAATTTGGGGGTGCCTCCCCCACACTTGTTCCCTGAATTCTTTATTCAACACAAATAAACTAAAGGGAGAACTTTATCGGGTTAGATGAACCGGTAAGTTCACTTTATTTAACTCAAAATATAGGGATGCTTACATTATTCAATCCAAATTTAATGAAATAAAAATTTGGAATAAAACTAAACTAAGCTAGTAAGCATCTTATGCGGTTGGGACTTCTAAACTATGGAGCGTTGTAGATGTCGGGCTTCTCAACAGCATTGCATACGGCCGCAGGTTGGCGCCCATGCCAAGACGAACACCATCAATCTCCTCCTTGAAGGATATGAGTTCAACCTTCAGCTCCACCCTCTCATTGTGCCCTTCAGTCACTATGTCCAATAGCTTCTTGTACTCCAAACGGAGAGAAGCTAACTCTTTAGAAAGTTGTGCCACTTTAGGGGCACGAAGAGATTTCCCATGGATATCCTCAAATTGGCCAGGTGGCCCTCTAATGGCAGGTGGTGAGAGGTGATGCCTAATCTTGGAGGGTGACGAGCCGTCGATTCCTCCATCGCCACATTATCCATTTGCTCGAAAAAGCCTTTTGCATAACCTCCTTCAAGCTTGCGCACACCACGGACAATGAGGCGGTCTCCCACACACTCAGGCGAGGTACTCGTAGGTGACTTATAGTGGTGGCTCACTATATCACTGTCCTTGGTCTTCAGAGTGCACATGAACTCCTGGCCAGGTTGCAGCTTTGGGAGCGACTCGTCTTTTTTTTGGAAAAAGACGGGTCTTGACTGACTTAAGGCTAGCCGTAGTCAGACAACGTGCAGGTGTTGTTGACTTCATGGGTGTCCTCCGAGGGGAGAGCGACCGTGCAACACCACGAGGTGTGGTACTACGCCCACACGAAGTCGTCATTGGCAGCGGGATCATGGCGAGAGGTACAACATCTAATGCCATGACGGACTCCAAAGCGAGGGTGCACTTGTCATTGGCCGGCGCGATGTCTCCGCTCAGGTTGAAGGTTGAGCTAGAGGAGGCATGAGGCACAATTTTCTTGTCAGCCATGAATTGGATGGGAGGAGCAGGAGATGGGTTTTTCTCGATGGTGCAAGTTTCTCTTCTCTGTTCCCATCAATATATAAGCGGGGAAAGTATGATAGCACCGAGAGTCTTGTTGTGATACGTCGGTAGAGTCCGCACGAAAAAACAGAAAGATGACGACACAAGGGGGAGGTCGGTTGACCCTAGGGTTCGGTCAAACCCTTATTGACTCCGTTCGGGGTAAGTTTTCATGGGCTGGCTTAATGTGCCCCATGGATGAATAATTGGATGGTCCCATTAATTGGACGCAGATAATTTAGACAGAATTTTAAGAAACAACGTGAAAATCAATAAGATTTATCAAGTCAATTTCTTTTTCTGCCTCCTCCTCCTGAGATTTAAGAAATAATTTGAGTCGGTACCCATTCACTTTAAATAGATGATCATCATCACCTTGGAGTGTGATTGCTCCATGGGATGAGGTTTCTTCTACAGTGAAGGGTCCTTCCCATTTACTTCTAAGCTTCCCATGTCCAAAGAGTTTAACCCTAGAGTTGAAGAGTAGAACTTTATCTCCAGGTTTGAACTCTTTAGGCATAATCCTCTTATCGTGCCATATTTTGGTTCTTTTCTTGTAAATTTAGGCACTATGGTACGCCTTATCTCTCCATTCTTCCAACTCGGAAAGTTGCTTCAGCCGGTTTTTTCCTGCTTCGTTAAGGTCCATGTTCCACCACTTGATGGCCCAATAGGCTCTATGCTTCAACGCTACAGGAAGATGACAAGTCTTCCCATAGACAAGCTGGAAATGAGACATGTCGATGGGAGTTTTATAGGCAGTATGGTATGCCCACAATGCGTCGGGTAGCTTATGTTTCCATCCCGTTCCCATTTCCAAGACGGTCTTTTGCAGAATATTCTTAATTTTCTTATTAGATATTTCTGCTTGACCACTTGTTTGTGGGTGGTATGGGGTAACAATGTTATGCTGGACACCAAGCTCCCTCAAAAATATTCCGAAAGGTCTTATCTATGAAATGAGACCCTCCATCACTTATGACCATACGGGGAGTGCTAAAGCGTGGGAAAATGACCTCATGGGACATTTTCCTAGCTTGCTTGGAATCATCACTTTTGCGGCAAAGCTTCTACCCATTTTGACACATAATCTACAGCCACCAGGATGTACTCGCAATCATAGGACCTAGGGAAAGGTCCCATGAAATCAATAACCCATACATCAAATAATTCTACTTGGAGATTATATGTTAGGGGCATCGAATTGTGAGCTGAGATTCCTCCATGATTTTGGCATTTCCAACATCTGTGAATGAATTATTTTGTATCTTCATACATAGAAGGCCAGTAGAATCCACTTTGCTAGATCTTTGCTTGGGTACGGTAAACACAGTAATGGCCACCATAGGAGCTAGCATGGCATTTCTCAGTAATCTTGGTACCTTCAATTGATGGACACACCTTCTAAGAAGGCCATCGGCACAGACTCGGTACAGGTATGGGTCATCCCAAAGGTGTCTACAACTCTTATAGATGAGTTTCTTTTTGTTTTCGCCTGGTGGTACGTATCCCATGATCATGAAGTTCACGATATCCGCATACCAAGGGTGAGAGTCAGTCACTTTGAGAAGCATATCATCTCATAGGAAGGCATTGATAGGAATGTCTAAGGTTTGAGTGACTTCCATACGCGAGAGATGATCTGCTACGAAATTCTCTATTCCTTTCTTACCCTTGATTTCTAAGTCAAACTCTTGGAGTAGAAGAATCCAATGGATTAGCCTTGGTTTAGCATCCTTTTTGGTGAGCAAATACTTCAAGACAGCATGGTCTGTGTAGAACCTAAACTTATCATTAGCAAATACCATGGCCAAGAGCTCTTTTTCAGTTGTGGCATAATTGAGTTGAGCTCCTGTTAGAGTTTTGCAAGTGTAGTCTATTGCTTGATGCTTTTAATCTTTGGTTTGGCCTAGCACCGCATAAACACTAGCATCACACATGATTTCGAATGGCAGCGTCCAATCAGGAGGTTGAATGATTGGAGTTGAGATCAGTGCCTTTTTGAGTGTATAAAATGATTTAAGGCATTCATCATTGAAATCAAACGGAGCTTCCTTAGCTAATAGGTTAGTGAGGGGTCTAGCGACTTTCGAGAAATCTTTGATGAATCGATGATAGAACTCTGCATGACCTAGAAAGCTGCGGATTCCCTTAACATTGATAGGAGGTGGAAGTTTTTCAATGACTTCAATATTTGCTTTATCCACCTACATCCCTCTCTCGGACACTAAGTGTCCAAGAACGATACCTTCACGGACCATGAAATGGCACTTTCCCAATTAAGTACAAGGTCCTTCTCTTGGCACCTTTGTAAGACCTTGTCAACATACAATGATCAAAAGTTTTCACATAGATGGAGAAATCATCCATGAAAACTTCCATGATCTCCTCAATCATGTCAGAAAAGATAGACATCATGCATCTTTGAAAAGAGGTAGGAGCATTATACAATCCAAACGGCATACGCCGGTAGGCATAAGTTCCATAGGGACATGTGAATGTGGTGTTAATCGTCGGGATGGATTGGGATTTGATGATACCCCAAATACCCATCAAGAAAGCAAAAGTAGGAGTGTTTTTCCAACTATTCTAACATCTCATCGATGAAGGGCAGTTGAAAATAATCCTTCCTTGTAGCCTTGTTAAGTTTTCGGTAATCAATACACATCCTCCAACCCATGACAGTTCATTGAGGAATTAATTCATTCTTTTGAACGACCGTCATACCTCCCTTCTTAGGCACTACTTGAATTGGGATGACCCATTCACTATGAGGAATAGGGTAGATAATCTCGGCATGCAGAAGTTTCAAGACTTCCTTTTTGACAACTTCCCACATCGCATTATTCAATCGCCTTTGAGATTCACTTGAGGGAACACTCACGGGGTCAATGGGAATGTGATGGGTGCATAACGCTAGACTAATCCCCTTGAGATCCTCTAGTGAATAGCCAAAAACAGCTCTATGCTTTTCTAACAATGCAATGAGTTTGAGTGTCTCATCATCTGAAAGCTTGTCACTTATGATGACAGGGGCTTCTAAATCACCATTTAGAAAGGCATAACATAGGTCTGGAGGTAGAATTTTTAGCAAAAGGGGAGGTTTTGGGAAGAACTCTTCTTTTGGCAATTTAATTGCCTCCTGAAATTCATCCTCCTCTTGGATGAAAACTTCTTCTCCTTCAATTTTAGGGGGTGCTAAGAATTGAAGAGTTCTAACCTCCTCTAAAGGCTCATCTTGGATGGGAGATACTGCGGATGTGTTCTAGGAACGAAGGGTTGAAATAGAGAACTTTCTCCCTCCATGTTTGACATTGAGGTTTCCTTCCAACAGAATTTCCATGAGAAATTTCTCAATGTGAATCCCAATCATAATGTCGAAATCTTGAATTTCAAACACATTGAAATCTAGGATTGCCTCAATATCTTTGTGTCTTACAGACACCTGTTGCAAAACCCCGCATCCTTCAACGATGTTAGCGAAAGAATCTCAGAAGGATTTGCATGTTGGTGCCAATGGCACATCGCCCAGAATTGCGAGACCACAAGAATCGAAAATGAGATTTGCTCCAAAAGTGGGGTCATATAGGACCTTCATAAGTGTCCCTCTAATAAAGCATAGAATAGTTGCCAAAGGTGAGGTCAT
Organism: Tuctoria greenei; assembly: GCA_036927565.1. NCBI lineage: Eukaryota > Viridiplantae > Streptophyta > Magnoliopsida > Poales > Poaceae > Tuctoria > Tuctoria greenei. Next base: position 138,086,573 of record JAYESD010000008.1, on the reverse strand, counting down.
CCGAAGGATTTCGGGTGACTACTCCACTTTCGCAATACATTCCCTGCTTAGAATAGAGGTTAACTCCTTGACCGTCTGTTGGACGAACATCCCATCAGGTGGGTTAGGTGGAGTTAATGGCAATGATGGTTTCCTATGGCAACAGTACTTTGAGGTATTTCCAAAATCTTCAAATATCTCCTCCTCAAGTAGAAGGGAAACATTGAAGGTTGAATTTCTTCTTCCTTCGTAGTTTTGGGTTCGGGAGAGGATTCCTCCATCAAGGTTGGAGATAAGCAAGAGATAGTTTCTTTCTTGTTCATGGATTTATCCTCGGATCTTGACACTACTTCCTCTTGAGGAGGCTCATTAAGACCCATAATGAAGCAGGAATTTCTAGAATTCGGTCTAGAAGATCCTTGCCTTCTTCCAGTGTCTTATGGAGGTAAGATCCTCCAACCGTAGTGTCAAGATATAGGGCAGACTCTTTGTTCAATCCTATATAGAAGTGTTGCAAGAGCAATGGATAAGAGATGGAGGGCTGAAATTTCTCAAAAGAGAAAATCTATCCTAAGCTGCACCTATGGACTCCTTCTCCATCTGCTGGAAGCATAGTACTTCCTTCCGTAAGGAAACAATTCGGGCAATTGGAAAGAAAGAAAGACAAATTTTTTCTCGTAATTCATTCCAATTCCCATTTGTCTTCCCAGCGTTGTGGTCATACCATTGTTCAGCTTTTTCCTTGAGAGAAATAGGAAACAACTTCCATTTGAGAGTTTCTTGTGTCATACCATTGATTAGAAGGCATGAACACAAATGTTCGAACTCTCTTAGATGATGGTAAGGGTTTTCACAATCCGTTCCTAAGAAGGATTGCTCCCGAACCATGGCTATAAAACCAGGGCGAAGTTCATAGCTGGTGGAACAGATGGGTTCCGTCGAAGGCGGTGGGCTCACAGAAGTTGCCATTTGGGGGCAGAATATGGTGGGCTGCACCATAAAGGTGGTGGTGGTAAGAAAAGGAAAGATAAGATAAGAAGATAGATACAAGGGTGAACAAGGTTCAAAGATTAACATCAACCGCTCCCCGACAGCGGTGTCAGAAATGCTTGTTGATGTTTCTTACGTCACAGATAAAAAATCTGCAAGCACACGGAAACTATCGTGTAGCACTTCCCCTTAAGAGAATATTCCCAAGAGTATCGAATCCAAGGAACGTGTGTGTAATCTTACAAACTAATTCACCCAAGGACACAAAGTTGTTTGGTAGGTAAGGAAGGGAGAGGAGTTCAAAGTATTGATTCTAATTCAGTGGAATTTGCGATAGCTGCTTGCTTCGGGTACGGGTTTACCCCTAGCAACACTAGGACAACTCCCGCCAAGAGCCTATGGCATAGCCGAATGTGGAGGATTACTAAGGATAGATAGGGCTGCGCCGAATGTGGAGGATTACTAAGGATAGATAGGGCTGCCACCACATACTGCTTACATCTTCAATCCGTGGGTCTACGAGATATTCACTAGTGATTTCTAACCTAAGCACCATGATTACGTTTTAAATCACAACCTTAGTTGTTTTGAACACAAAGCTACAACTAGAGCCTCTAATAAATTAACAATGAACCCACAAGTAACTATTTGTGCAAACTACTATGAATTGAGAATTAAACTTGAATTGAATTCACAAAGGGCTTACTTGATTTGAGTACACCTTTGTAGGGATACAAGTGTAGAAGAGGAACTTGACAAGCCCAAGTCTCCTTCTCCTAAATTCTCACCACACTCTCCTTCTACTTGGCAGCCTCTAGGACTACTCTAAACCTTAGGAGTGGTATTCTATTCTCAACTTTTGGTGTGTGTGTGTGTGTGTGAAGTGAGGTGTGGGGTGCTATCTATTGGGGGAGAAGAGCCGGTTCCCGTCACCAAATGCGAGCAAATCTGTCTTCATCGTGATCAGGGCACCACAAGGAGTCGACACGTGAAAGCTGGCCGAGTTTGGCGCTAGGAAGGGTTCGATCGAAACCCCTAGTCGGCCGAACAGAAAGTTGGACCAATTCTAGTGTGCTTCCTCAAGGTGACTTCTAGGTGGGTCCCATTGACTGATATGTGCGCTACACTGTTGGATGGCCTCAGATACTTCTGTTTGTGGGGCATTTGATCCATGTAATGACATGTGGCATCACTTGATTTGTCAAAATCAAATTTTATCGATTACTCCCTGCATGTCTTGGTAATTTGTGTCTAAATTCACCTGCATACAAATAAACACCAACATTTGTGGAATTGCTTAGTTTTTAACCCTACCACTACAGTGTGTTTCTCTTTTGTGCATATTATGAGGTGAATTGATGGTCTAATTATGGTACTTAAGGACCGTCAACAATAGCTTCCTCGGGTTAGCAGCATATTGTTGGAGGTTCATTCCGAGCTTCTCAAAAATTGCTAAGCCAATGACGGAGCTGCTGAAAAAGGGTACAAAATATATTTGGAGCAAGGCATGTGAGGATGCATTTCAAACATTAGTGAAACATCTCACAACAGCCCCAGTGCTAGCTCAGCCGGATATGACCCAATCTTTCGACGTTTATTGTGATGTGTCTGACATTGGTCTCGGCTAAGTATTAATGCATGAAGGCCGCGTGATCACATATGGATCACGGAAGCCATGAAATCATGAGCAGCATTATCTGACTAATGACCTTGAGCTCACGGCCGTGGTACTCGCATTAAAAATTTGGAGGCACTATGTACTGGGAAGTCTATTGCATCTCTACACCGATCACAATAGCCTAAAATATATCTTCACTCAGAAGAGGTTGAATATGCAACAGCGAAGATGGTTAGAGCTGATCAAAGATTATGAGATTAAAATTCACTACCATCCTGGCAAGGCGAATGTGGTTGCCGATGCGCTAAGCCGCAAGTCTCATGTCAACAATCTTTCCATCACACCGATGAAGGGGATGAGCCGAGTTTATACTTAGTTTCATATGGAGCGCTATATAATCTTGCTCTCATTCCTACTATATGAGAGGAAATTATGGAAGCTCAAGGGAAAGACAATGGAATGTCACACATTCGTAGAAGATTGAAGAATGGAGAAATGAAATGATTCCAGAGTGATGAACATAGTACTCTATGGTTCAAGGACCATATAGTGGTACCTCGTGATATGACACTTCGGAAGAAAATCTTGGACGAGCTCACTTATCCAAGTATTCTATTCATTCGGGCAGCAAAAAGATGTATCAAGATCTGGAAACAAGATTTTGGTTGACACGGATGAGAAGATAAATTGCAAAGTATGTATTCGAGTGTGATATGTGTCGGCGAGTGAAAGCTGACCACATGAAGAAAGATGGACAGCTGCAACCATTAAACATTCTGGCATGAAAATGGGAGGATATTAGTATGAATTTCATCGTCGGGTTACCTCTCACATTCCACAAGCTTGATTCGATTTGGGTGGTAGTCGATCGACTAAACAAATCAGCTCAGTTCATCCCAGTGAATACGAATTATCATGCTCAGAAGTATGCTGAGTGGTATATTGCGAGAATCATGTGCTTGCACGGAGTTCCCTGCACGATTATCTCAGATCGTGGTGTGTTGTTCGTTGCTCTCTTCTAGGAGCAGCTCCATGCGTCATTGGGAACCAAACTGATCCAAAGCTCCGCATATCACCCGCAGACGGATGGTCAAACTGAACGGTGAATCATGTTCTTTAAGATATGCTACGCGCTTGTGCCATCCACCACAGTAAAAACTGGGACGATCATTTACTATTGGCGGAGTTCTCATATAACAATGGCTATCAAGCTAGCATTAAGATGGCGCCGTATGAAGCTCTCTACGGGCGGAAATGTCGCACACCACTCAACTGGTGTGAAGCCGGCGAGCGAGTGATATATGGCATTGATCTTGAAGCCGAAGAACGAGTGCGAGTGCTCCAAGCCAATCTCAAGGCTACTCAATCTCAGCAGAAAAATTATGCATATAAAAGACGTCGACCTCTCCACTTCGACATCGGAGACCATGTACCTTTGTGTCTCTCCGATTAAAGGGATTCATCGTTTTAGAGTGAAGGGAAAGCTTGCTCCATGATTCATTGGTCCTTTCACAGTCATTGAAAAATGCGGACTCGTGGCATATCATTTGGAGTTATCGACGTCATTCTATGGAATTCACAGTGTTTTTCACATCTCTCAGTTGCGCAAATGCCTTAAATCCTCGGCTGAAATCCGCACCGAAGACATTGAAGCTCTCCAACTGGATTTCACTTATTTGGAGTATAGATTATCGATAAAAAGACTTGCACCACAAGAAGCCAGACTCTATGGTTTTATAAAGTCTTGTGGAGTAACCATACCGCTGAGGAAGCGACATGGAAAAGCGAGGACTATCTCCGATCCAACTGTCCGGACTTGCTATCGTCTCATGTCCGATAATCTTTTTCCTCCATCTCTTTCATTTGTAATGTAATCTTTTACCTCCATCTCTTTCATTTGTAATCTCAGGACAAGATTCTTTTAAGGGGGGAGGGATGTAAAAGCCCTAATTTATAAAGTACAAACTTCAGCTAGGAGGAATAAAAACAAGGTTGAGAAAAGAAATCTAAATAGCCAATGAAAAAATCAAATTAATTCAAACATCATGGGAGGGATGCAAATATTGAAAACATGCTCCTGTTCAAACCATGCCAAAATAACAATCCGATCTCACAATTGGATTCCTAATATTCCACATAGCTCTCATTCAAAATTTCATAATTTTTTAGGCATGTTTGCTATTTAATCGGAGTGAGGCATTGAATTGCATTCAAATTCAAAATTCAAATTTGAGTTCAAACGAAACCTGACCAAATGTGGATTTTGATTTCAGAATCAGATTCTTCATAATTGATTTGCCTTCCCGACAAATATCTGGAATGTTTGGACAAATATTGGTGGGTGAATTGATGAACCAGAGAATAGATGAGGGTAAGCAACTGTGGGTCCCACATGGCAGTCTCACCTTGCTGTTGCCGGCTCTGTTTTCTCACCGTGTGCCACCGCACGACATGCAGTTCCAGCGAGCTGCCTGCCTGCTTGGTTGCATCATGGTGCGCTCTCTACACCTCCCCATCTCTATCTTCATTTCCTGACCGAAGTGGAAAAGCACCGGAGTTCTCTCCTCTGTTTCTCTCCCACTACTGTAGTGAGCGCTGCCTTGCCATTGCTTCAGCTTGCCGGCCGAGCGACGCGAGATTTCGCCGTGCTCCCAACAGAAAAAGGTTGCGCAACACTGTGCTCGTCATTCCCATCCATTTACTTGCATGTATTCTTGCTTATATGTGCCTGATGCTGAAGTTTCCTCGCCACCGCTAGGAGGTGAACGTGAAGGTCGCCGTCTGCTCACCCTGGAGCCGACGTTCTAGGCCGTGTCACGCTTCACTGTAAACTGCAAAAAGGTGCGCCTACCCGAGCTGCTTGTGGTCACAAAGTTACAGGTCAAGTCGTGGACCGTAACTCAAGTATTTCCAACTTCCCCAACTACTTGAACATAACTTCGGGTCTAGGTCGACGTAGTTCTGTTTCTAGGTGCAAACATTCTTTAATCAGGTTAGGGAGTATGTTCACCACATCCTATCACACACCTAGACCAAGAATCAATAGAATCCATCGAGTGATTGCCGAGATATGCAAGTTTTCCCCACTGCCGATGAAAATTCATCAGGTTGCCATCGAATCCATGTCTGGAGTTTATTTCACCCATTTCCCTCCTCCGAATCACCTTTCTCATGCTCCCATAAACATTACCGATCAATTTCTTAGTGTTTTGAGTGACGGGGAGGTGGTTTCGACATGGCTGGAACCCTAGCCATCGTAGCCGCCGCCGCGCACTGGCTTCCAGCCATCGCTGGCATGCACTCACCTCTCCGTTGTGCTCAGAACCTTGGATAATGGCTAGGAGGCGAGTTTGGGGAGGGGTGATGGCCGGGGAAGCCAGGCCAGCGGGATCGCCAGTGCAGCGCCGCCGCTGCAGCCCGAGCGCCACCTGTGTCAGGAGGAGGAAGATGACCCGTGCGGTCCCCATCTGTCAACATCAGTTCTACTCTCTCCAGATCGAGTGTGGCCACAGATCCAATGTGGATGTGCAGGTTAAGCCCGTGGCCCCTAGTGTGGCCCCATTCCGATTGGGTAAATTCAAAACAGTGGGCCAGGCTGGATTAATTCAAATATTTTCATAGGAAATTAAATCCAGATTTCTTACAAAGTTTGAAAATCAATTACTCCTATTATAATTACTCAAATAATTCCCATTATATTCTGGTAGACTCATATTGATCCTAACTTTGTAGTAGTGCAATTTGTTGGACATGAAAGTCCCAGAATGTTCATAATTAATTCCTTTGAGCTAACTGCTTGGGAAATTAGTTACTCCTGTTATGCTAATCGGATGGTTCCAAATTTTGGTCAGAATACTCATTCGAATACACTTAATATACAGTAAAATTTTCAAGTTCATTGACCTTTATTTACTGGGCGAATTGGTGTTCCAATTCTCTATGTCATATGAAAAATAAGAAATGTACAGAAACATTTTCAGAATTCCTCGCAAACTTTTAAAATCAATTTCTCCCTGTAAGAAGCTCAGAAATTATGAAACAAAATTCTTTAGAACCTGTAAGACATCCTCTACCATGATCATCCACTGTTGGCCATGTTAAAGTTACAGATTTAGTACCAAAATTCAGAGAAATATTTTACTTGTTGGAATTTTAGAGACAACAAGCTTCTTTGAACATCCTCAATTCTTGGCCCATATTCTCATCATAGAACCTAGAATCCACTGTAAAAATTCCAAAGCCAATTAAAATAAATTAATAATAGAAACTGTGTTTGGAAGCTCATATATATAGTTCTATGTCACTTATATACTTTCATATTATGCACATAGTATAGCGACCGAAATCAAGGAGGAGTCGGAGGCATTGGATGGCAGACTCCCTGAGGCTAACTTTGAATCTGACTTGCAGCCAGGCAAGCCCCGGTTTGCATTTAAAAGATCTTGCAAAGTTTTCATTTGTATCACTATTAAGTCTATAGTTTGAATTGCATTGTGTCTAAAGTGTATTGATACTCCAAATGCATGACCCACAATCCCATGGAGTATTTGGATAGCTGTATAGTTCGACATGTAGAACTGCCCTGCTAATGTTATATGGAATCCGGTAGAAGTCGAGTAGTTGGAATCTACTCGCGAGATAGTTACACCATCACACGGGATTGGTTTATGTTGAGAATGGCGTATGAGTATTAACATGAGACCGGGCAGCAGCGTAGGAAGCAGCGAGACGTGGTCTCATGTGCATAGCGCTGCCTGTGTCGATTGAGGACCGATCTGTGTGCGGCCCCACTGAGCAAGTTTGAACTGTATTGGATGCATACTGGCTATATGGGAACCAGGAAACCGATGTAATTGGTTAAGGACAGCAAGATGTAAATCTGCCGGCGGGCATAGACACGCTCCACTCGGGGACCTCCTACCCGTTACGGAAGGACCGATTCGGCATTTGGGTTTCCTTTGAAAGGTTGTTGTATACTACATAGTATTGAAGTGTGATTCGCTCCACTTCCGAAATGGGTGTATGTTATGTGTTATCTGGGTATCTACTGATTGCAATCACCGTCCCTCGTGCGTTATTTGAGTATTGCTTGTTCACTATGTCATGACATAGTAAATATTGAAGAAGCCAGAAGAATATGATGTATTGAATTATAATTGTTTTGCAACCATGCTTGCTGTAGTATATTTCTCACTAAAGTTACATTTTTGAACATTTAATTTGCTGCTAATAACTTGAAAGTAAGGATCCACTTGTAGGCAAGTCATTTATGAAATATCACTGCCTATATTTATATGTATCCCTGCATGTAGAGTTTCATGCTTAGGTGAGACGGTTAAGTCTTGCTGAATCTTCATTCTCACGGTTGCTATATTAAGTTGTTTGCAGGCGAGACGTATGAGGAAGGGCCCAAAGATGAGGTGATGCCCAAAGATGAGGCGATGCCGCCGTGATTTGTTGTGTGTTGCTAGTGTGTAGCGTCTTCGGGTTGGACTGCTGCACTTTTGCATAACTAGGCTGAGAATTTAGCTATGAGTATTACATCTGCTGTACATTAAGTATTGTAAAAGACTTATGTTGTTTCTATAACTAAAACTTTGTATTTTACCGTATCCTTTTTATGTGTGCTGTTAGGGGCCGCATCGCATGGCACCACCCTCTGCGATTCCTGGAATGTGTCGACCCGGTCCTCACACTTTAAGTTTCTTGTCCTTGGCCAAGAGCTTCATGTTGTCTTGATTTCTTGCTTGCCCATGGACAAGATACTTCAAAGTATGCTAGTTTAACTTAAATCCCTTGAAATTTCCATAGCCTCTTTGATTACAAGGGTGATATTGATTCCACCCTGGACCTCTTTGTAGGTTACAACCTTCTGTTTGATAGGAAGAATCCTCATGGGTCTTAGGAAAATGATTCCCCAAGTGGCCCATGTTGCCATGGATATTCACAAATCATGTGAATATCCATGGATTGGATCACCCAAACACTTCTCCAATGGCTTGATCTTCATGTTACTCAATGGGAGATGTAGTTCAATAACTAACATGTCCACCTTGTTAAGTGGTGTGCATGCAAAGCTAAGGGAACTAGAGCATTCTTCAATCCACCCCTTGAGTGGAGACCATATTCTCATCCATGATGAATGAGAATAGGGCTCCTTCAGCTCCAGCACGAATGTGGTTATGTATTGATGAAGGCAAACCAAGAAGAACTCTTGGATCTTCCGCCAAGCTTGGGAATGGATGACTTTGGCTCCTACTGGAAGCTAAAATTCTTTTGGGAAATTCAATGGTGTTGCCTAGCAGATATTTGTTGAGGTACGCATTGAATCATCTTGGAGTTGAGCACTTGCGTCCTTGTTGGCCATCCCATGAAATCGGTTAGCCAACACTACTCTCTTTTCACACAAAAGGAGAAAACAAACAAGGGTAATCCAGTCTAATAACTATTGATATCTATATCTTAATCACAAGTGATATCTATCCTTCACTTCCTTTGCCTTCCTCGACAACGGTGGCGGAAATGCTTGTTGACATTTCTTACATCACAGATAAAAATCCGCAAGCACATGGAAACTGTCGTGTAGCATTTCACCCAAGAGTATTCCTCAGGGTATCGTATTTATCCCAAAGGAAGGCAATGAAGTAAAGTAGTCACTACTCTTGTGATCAAGCTATGGGATACTAATCAATTATCAAGACAGGGATAAATTGATAATCTGGGTAGTGTGACACACACCTAAGCAATCTATTCTAAGGGTAAATGGGTCCTAATGAAGATTAGACTAAGATTTGAGGAGTTACTCCTACAATGCTTCTAGTATACATATACATAGCCTAGGTTAGATACTAATGAGCATCTCAATGGTGAATACTTATACTAAGTTGTTCAACACATCGTGCACAGATTTACCCCTAGCAATACTAGGATGACTCCCTCAAAGACGTTATGGCATAGCCGAACGTGGATGATTACAAGGATAGATTTGGCTATCACCCCTACTACCTACCTCTACAATTTGTGGGTCTACGAAACATCCAACGTTACTTAACTATCCTAGCAAGCATATTAAGTAAATACCTTAAGAGTCATGACACAAGCCATCTTAAGGCAATGACTAACCTAAACATCGTTGAACCAATGCTGAGACATAGCATAAGTTATTCATATCGACATGATCATATCATAACTAATTAGACTATAGTGGGGGTTTGTTGTGTTTATGATGATAGATAAAAATTGTTATGGCATAATAATAAAGACTACTTCTACCACATACATGCAATCCACAATCAAACAAGAAACACTTCATCCAAGTATATGAATAAAAGAAGAGTAAAGATAATATCTTTATTATGCATAAAGTCACAAATATAAGAAAAGATACATGAGCCATACCTTGTCCAATTGTGACTTGGGACTAGAGGCTCTACTCCCTATAGCTTAACTCCACTAAGTGCCAAGAGAAATAGTGTATTGATAAGTAGTTTAGGCCTGATCTTTCGAAAGGTAAGTCGATTGGGGTGGAGAACTCGACGTTGATGATCCGCGGCACTCGAGCAGTTCGAATACTCCTACAATCACTACACTACTGCTCTATTGGTTATCAACCATGCTGCACACGCTTGACCTCGCCAAGAAGGCCAATCTCTGCAAGTGCAACTGAGAACACAAGCAAGAACGTCGAAGACACGATCTGAAATCGCGAAGTTGGGATCTCACAAACCATAGAACGGTGATATTATTGATCTAAGCAAAACGCACCGAATATGACCAGCGGCTACAGTATTTAAAGGCTAGGGTTTGGCCAAAACACAATTATACGCGTCCCTAATGGACTCATACAGGTTACAAGGCCCAAAGGCCTGATTCGGTGGCGCAGCACTAGACAGAAATCTTAACTCGATTTGTTTCGATGATTCCCAACACCCCGGAAAAGTTTTGAGGTGGGACCAGAGCTATTGGAAAGTTTATCTTCTCCTCTTTCTGTGCATATGTAGAATGTCGAAAACGGAGTCCGTATGCATCATGAGCGTCCGTTTTAAGGTTGACTGCTCCTGGACTCCGAGTTGAACTCGAGTCCGAGTTGTAAACTGCTTCCATCAACTTGTGGACGTCCCAGCTGGTTCTCCATGCTCCCAAGGCCTCTTTCCTTCACTTGTTGATCTTCTCCATTATTCCTAATAACAATTAAATCACAACATAGCAATCTATTCTCAAACTCACATGCAAAGGAAGTTAGGAGCGAGTTCACCTACTGATTTATTAACCATGCTCGTGCTCTTGTGATTGGTCCTTGCAGTTCAATGTGCATCTCCGCTGTTGTGATATCCTCATCACCCTCCCCCTCTTGAATTGGAGTCATCCTCGACTCAGGTTCATCTTCTTCTCCCAAGTACTGTCGCAAATCTGAAATGTTAAATGTGGGACTAACCCCAAAATCGGGAGGCAACTCAAGCTTATATGCATTATCATTATTTTTTCAACAATCTTAAAAGGACCAGCAGCTCGTGGCATAAGTTTAGATTTTTCTCAAGTCAGGGAATCGCTCTTTTCTCAAATGTAACCACACCAAATCACCCGGTTCAAGTTTTACTTCTTTTCTACCTTTACTACCTGCAATCCTATACTTCTCATTCATCTTTTCAATATTTTTTTTGTAGTTTCATGCATCTTAAGAATGAATTCAGATCATTGTGTAGCATCCAAATTTATAGTTTCAGAAGGAGGCAAAGGTAGTAAATCAATAGGAGCACGGGGATTAAAACTATGCACTACCTGGAATGGACTTACCTTGGTCGTGGAGTGAACGGATCTGTTGTAAGCAAATTCTATATGTGGTAAGCACTCCTCCCACAACTTTAAATTTATTTTCAAGACAGCCCGCAACATAGTGGATAAAGTACGATTAACTACCTCAGTTTGTCCATCCGTTTGTGGGTGACATGTAGTTGAAAACAGCAACTTAGTTCCTTTTTTATACCACAAAGTTCTACAAAAATGACTTAAAAATTTTGCAGCATGATAAAAAATAATGGTATTTGGCACACCATGTAAACAAACAATTTCCGTCATAAACAAATCAACAATGTGTGAGGCATTATCATTCTTATGACAAGGTATAAAGTGTGCCACATTTTGGAGAAACGATCTCCATAGAAATATCCTCCCAAGGTACACTAGGAACAGGAAGAGGCATATAAAGACCATGTGGGTTAAGGCGAGACTTAGCTTTATTGCAAGTAGTGCATCATGACACGTAGCGCTCGACATCAAACCTCATCTTTGGCCAAAAGAAGTGTGTGGACAACACGTATTCAGTTTTATTCACTCCAAAATGTCCTATCAAACCTCCTCCATGTGCTTCCTGCAAAAGTAGTAGACGAACGGAGCTAGCTGGAATGCATAGCTTGTTAGCACGATAGTGGAGACCCTCTCGCAGCACATATTTATTCCAAGTTCTTCCTTCTCTACAATTTTCAAAAGCATCTTTGAAGTCCAAATCAATAGGATATAATGCTTTTATTGCTTCCAAACCAAAGAGTTTATGATCAAGTTGGGACAGTATGGTATAACCTCTAGATAATGCATAGGCAATGACATTTTCCTTCACTTTCTTATGCTTAATGTTGTATGGAAACAACTCTATGAACTCAATTGATTTAGCATGTTGTTTATTTAGAGTGGTTTGACACTTAAGATACTTTAATGACTCATGATCATAATGTATGACAAACTCCTTAGACCAAAGATAATGTTGCCAAGTTTGTAATACTCGCACTAAGGCATACAATTCCTTATCATAATAAGAATAAATCAGAGATGGACCATAAAGGTTTTCACTAAAGAAAGCAACGGGTTTACCTCCTTGTATGAGAATGCCTCCAATACCAATACCGCTTGCATCGCATTCTAGCTCAAAGGTCTTGTCAAAATCAGGAAGTTGTAGCAATGGTGCTTGTGTAAGCTTCGATTTGAGAGCATCAAATGCTTGTTGCTGCTGTTCGCCCCATCGAAACGGCACTCCCTTCTTCGTTAGCTCATGTAGAGGTGCTGCAATGGTGCTGAAATCCCGCACAAAACGGTGATAAAAACCTGCAAGACCAAGAAAACTACGAACCTGCGTATGGTTGTTGGTGCTGGCCAGCTAGTGATCGCTTCAATTTTTGCCTCATTCATCTCAATTCCCTGCGAGGCAATGACATAGCCAAGAAATGAGACTCGATTGGTGCAAAAGATGCACTTTTCGAGGTTACCAAACAAACGTGCATCTCTCAAAACAGTAAAAATAGAATGTAAATGATCAAGATGTTCATCATATGACTTGCTGTAAATGAGGATATCATCAAAGTAAACCACCACAAATTGTCCAATGAAAGCACATAAAACCTCGTTCATTAATCGCATAAAGGTGTTGGGTGTATTAGTTAAACCAAAAGGCATGACTAACCACTCATAAAGTCTAAACTTGGTTTTAAATGCAGTTTTCCATTCATCTCCTAGTTCCATTCTAATTTGGTGGTAACCACTACGCAAGTCAATTTTTGTGAAGATGATAGCACCACTCAATTCATCAAGCATGTCATCTAAGCGAGGAATAGGATAACGATATCGAATGGTGATGTTATTAATCGCTCGACAATCAACACACATGCGCTAATTACCATTTTTCTTAGGAACCAAAAGAACAGGAGCAGAACAAGGGCTAAGCTTTCACGAATGTACCCGCGGTCCAAAAGATCTTGGACTTGTTGCTGAATTTCCTTAGTTTCCTCTGGATTCGCCCTGTATGCTGCACGATTTTGCAAGCTTGCTCCTGGAATCAAATTGATCTTGTGTTCAACGCCTCTCATGGGTGGAAAACCAGGGGGTATCTCAGAGGGAACCACATCCTCAAACTCCTGCAAAAGGTTAGCAACAGCAGGGGACAATGCAATAGACAATTCATGAAGTTAAAACATGGCTTCTTTGCATAATAAAACATAGCACATCCCCTTAGCATCGAATAAATCACCAAGGTCAGATTTAGTTGCGAGCAACGATGGTGATTTTAACTTAATGACTTGCTGTTTTTCATATTTTAGTTTTGTTGCTTTGCCATCACAAATTTTACTCTTCTAAAAATGCACAATTTCAGCAGGAGTCATGGGTAGCAAAGTGATTTTCTTTACTCAGGAGCACTAAATAGGAAGCACACAAATCTGCAGCTCAATTGGATGTAATATGCGGCCTGTAGAAAATCAAGAAGATTCTTTAAAATTGGTGCTGGCACTTCAGATGTCGGATAGCCTATCTTCTGAGGGGAATTTGGGCAATCTAATTTTTGCCAAAAGCGGCGAAGCGGCGGAAAACTAGATGCAAAATTTTGCGTAGATCAATTTGAAAAAAAAAAGTCGTCCGATTTTGAGTTTGTATGCGAAAGTTATGGCCGTTTTAAGGTAGGCTGTCCGAGTTACGGTTTTTGGATGTTTATTCCAACTCGATTTGAGAACAGAACTCGCAATCGGATATGAAAACGATCGGGAATTTTCACAGCAACTAGTAGGGTGGTGTGTGATGATTCATGGATGAGTGGCACAAAGGTTTGTCACCTAATCTAGGGCTGGCGATGTGGGAGTTCCCACAAGGCGGCTCGCTAGGGCAAACCGATGAACGTGGTGGATCGGTTTGTTGTTTAGGGATTCTTGAATAGGTGTCGAACAGCAAGGAAACAAACACGAAACAAAATAATTTTGAGGTGGGACCAGAGCCATTGGAAAGTTTATCTTCTCCTCTTTTCGTGCATATGTAGAACGTCGAAAATGAAGTCCGTATGCATCTTGGGCGTCCGTTTTAAGGTGGACTACTCCTAGACTCCGAGTTGAACTCGAGTCCGAGTTGTAAACAACTTCCTTCAACTTGTGGACGTCCCAGCTGGTTCTCCACGCTCCCAAGGCCTCTTTCCTTCACTTGTTGATCTTCTCTATTATACCTAATAACAATTAAATCATCACATAGCAATTTATTCTCAAACTCACATGCAAAGGAAGTTAGGAACGGGTTCACTTGCTGATTTATTAACCGTGCTCGTGCTCTTGTGATTGCTCCTTGTAGTTCAATGTGCGTCTTCGCTGTTGTGATGTTCTCATTATGTATACAATAGAATGATGTTCAAGTGGTGTTTGTTGAAGTGAGAGGGTGAGGGGTCCTATTTATAGCTGGAGAAGGGTTGGTTCCCGCCACCAAAATCATGCGAATCAGTCATCAACGACTTCAGGAAGCCAGGAGGAGCCAACACGTGAAAGCTGACCGGGTTTGGTGGAAAGACCAGGTCGGCCGACTACTGGGGTCGGCTGACCTGGTAAACCCTCCAAACAAGTAGTGCTTTTTGTAGGTGGCTAACAGGTGGGTCCCATGACTATTTTTGGGAGCTATGTCGTAGGATCTCCTCGGATACTTCTATAAGTGGGTCATTTGATCCATATGCTGTCACATGTTAGTGCTTGATTGGCTGCTATGATAATTTATAGGATCCATCCCCTTGTTTCACCTCAATTTGTATAAAATACCTACGTGCACCAATTTCTCCAACTAGAACTAGGTTATTTCTAACTATGATGTGTGTAAGAAATGATCATTCCTTCACATAATTGAGCTATATTGACGGTCGAAATTGCTATTTGACGACTGTCAACACCCCCCTCAGACATGGAGTGGGCTCTCCGAAAAATGGCGCGCGATGTATTTGACAATACATCTCGCTCCATGTGTCGCCTTGGGCTCGATCCCCTTCCAAAGTATACTAGAATGTGGACCACGAGCCACTACGTCTTCGACATGATGCACTTGGTCGGTCGCCTCGACGCTCTTTGGATGACGCTAGCAGTCGAGCTCTGCATCGGCGACCGCGCCAACCAGGTGGCGATGATGTCCAAGAAA
Source organism: Tuctoria greenei (assembly GCA_036927565.1). Taxonomy (NCBI): domain Eukaryota; kingdom Viridiplantae; phylum Streptophyta; class Magnoliopsida; order Poales; family Poaceae; genus Tuctoria; species Tuctoria greenei. The sequence continues at coordinate 138,071,068 of JAYESD010000008.1, read as the reverse complement.
CTAGGCTTCCTGTCTCCGTTGCAGGAGGCGCCCCAGGCGCCCCTGGCCTGCAATCAGGAGCCAAGGAGGAGGTGGAGGATGAGGACGAGGAGTAGTTTTTTCTTTTCTTGTTTTTAGTTTTGTTGTTTTTCTTTTTTCTTTTTTTGTAATATATTGTTTCTATGGTAGTGAACTTTATGTTCACGTCCTAACGATCATGCAGTTCTGAGTGTCAAAAATAGTTCTAATCATGCTATCCTAATGATAAACTACTTAAAACGAACTAATAACGTGTTGTCCTAACAACAAATAAAATCTTTATAGATATGTATTATAAAAACATAAACTAGTGGACTATTTATCGCATTAATGGATGTGTTACACATTGTTGATTTAGAAAATCATTATAGATATGTATCACATAAGTTGATCAAAAAGTATCATAAGTTTCTCAAGTGGTCCTTAACCAAAAGACGCCTGTGAAAATTATATCCTCAGGAGCAACTGCTCAGCTTCCCAGGCCGTTATTAAGACTATACCGCCTCAGAAAATTAGTTTTATAATTTATTTAGAACAATTTCCCAGTACGTGATTAAGAAACTGCCGCGTGTGAACAATATTTTCTCTATAAATTAAGTATCGGCCGCACCCACAACCCTAACATTTTCATTTCGCTGCCAAGCCCTCCCCCGCCGTCGCCAAACCCTCACCCTCGCCGTCCTCACCCTCACCGTCGCCGTCAATGCCAAACGCTGACCTAACCCTCGGCATCGCCGCCGAGTGTCGTCCTCACCATCGCCGTCTCTGTCCATGCTGAGCGCCATCCTTACCCTTGGTGTTGCCACCGAGCGCCATCCTCACCCTCGGCGTCGCTGCCGAGAGTCGTCCACACCCTCACCCTCACCATCGCCATTCACACCGAGCGCCGTCCTCACCCTTGGCGTTGCCGCCGAGCGCCGTCCTCACCCTCAGCGTCGCTGCCGAGCGCCGTCGTCACCCTCTCCTTCGCCACCAGGTCTGCCCCTCTTCATCCGTCACGTATTCTTTGTATTGTTACAGTCTTGTTACTGTTGGATAGTTATCTTCTCTAATATATTGTATAGTGCAGTAATATACTGTTAGATATACTATTACAGTGCAGTAAGATAATTATCTTCTGTAATATACTATTATAGTGTGGTAGGATACTATTAGATACTTATCTTCTGTGACAAAAGAAAGTCATTGTTCTTTGTATTGTTACGGTCACAATTAGCCTTCTTAGTCTTGCAGTAAGATATGTTGCACAATTCATTTTACAGGAAAAATTAAGAGGTTGTACGAGACTGAACTTGGTATAGACGACCAGTATGGACAACCAGTTTCTCAATGCATCAATCCCAATTCCAATATAAGCAACCAGTATTTTGAAAATGTTTCCTTTAAAATCAATGTGAGGATCAAAGCAATTGACAGCCATGCCTATTGTCCCCTTTAGCAATGTTCTTTATTTGTTCTAGACATTAATGTGACACCCTGATTTTTGAGTTTTGGCAAATTTAAAATTTAAATGGGAATATAGAGTTAATAATAGGAAGAAATTGTTTTTATAAAGAAAAATATAAAATGTATGCATCTCATCTTGCGTTTTACATTCATATTCAAGTATTGAAAATTAGTTACCAAAATAAACACGCTAAATAGTTTATTTGCCATAATGAATATGAGATAACAGAAAGAAATGAAACTAAAGATATATATATATAATATTTTAATTATATGATGAATTTATGCAAAACCATTAAGCAGGATGAAAAGGAACAAATGAAGAAGAATAAAAAGTAAAGATGCAAGTAAAATTGAGCCAGACACCGGATTAGTCTAGACAATAAAGGACTAGTCCGAAAGGCTTTACTGGAAAGCAACGGACTCGTCCGGTACAATACCGAATTAGTCTGGTATGCACAGACTTAATCAAATCTTCCCCCACCACGGGCTTGTCCGTTATAACAGCAGACTAGTCTGAGTTCTCTTACTGTACAAACCCCGGACTTGTGCGGCATAACACCGGATTTGTCCGATGAACTTTGTGTAACCGGAACAGACTTGTCTGGTATTAAATGGACTCGTCCGATACTCTAGATTTTGCCGCATTTTAACACTTCACCACACAATATATATAAATACTAAACAGAAAGTCAACCAGCAGCCCTGGTTGTACACCCTGCTCGCACAAAGAAAAGAAAGTCAAGCAGGCTCAAGCTGCACCAAAGAATCTGATCGAAATAAAAACAAAAGGGGGCACCGTGCGCCCAGGCCAAAGACTCCGACTCGAACCGAGGCTGAGCGGGACTCGTTCTGAGCCCCTGGCCTGTTGGGCCTATAAACAAAACACCGATGCCCTGTCTGTTGTTTCTTTTTTCTCAAGTCCTACCCTTTCCCGAGATCAGCAGCCACAGAAGAATAAGAAAAACAAAACCCTAGTGCCTTGCTTGCACTGTGAATTATGCCGCCGTGAGGAAAAACTACCGCTGCCCCAGCCTGTTAAACCGTGAGTTCATCCCGAGACAGATCCTAGCCGCCGCCCCTGCCCTTTTGGCCGTGAGCCACAATCCAGAAAGGAAAACACCAGTCGCTAGGAGCCAAGGCAAGGCTCAATCCGCCAGCAACTCGCCAAGAGGAGAAGTAAACAAATAGACATCAGGGAGAAAAAGGTGTCAAGGCCAGAGAAGCAAGAGAAGTAGAAGGAAGGAGTTGCCATCCCCTGGAGATCGTCATGACGTCGCTGTTCTTCATGGGAGATCACTGCACCGTCTTCTTCGTCTACATCACGCTATTGACTTTGATGGATTCAGTACATCACCGTCGTTCCTTCATCGATGTCACACCGCCTTCTTCATCAACGGAACCTAGACAACGAAAAACACAAGCCACTGTCGTTCCACGACCGTCAAGACCAGCCACACAGCTGGTAGGTTTTATGGTTCAGATTTTACGATAAGAATTAATCTACCGTTCGAACAAATCATGTCGAAACCTATTTCATCGTACCTTGCTGTACCGCCACGGACTAGTCTGGTCCCGCGCACACTAGTCCGGTGTAGTGCGGACTAGTCTGGATCCATGCAGACTTGTCTGATCAACTCTCTGTGCCCCGAACGGACTTGTCCGGCCTCCTTCAGACTAGTCTAGTATTAAAATTTCAGCAACACCTAATTGTCACAAGAACTACTATAATTGACCCAAACTCAAATAAGCACTTGAAAACTAGTTGAACCTAATTAGTAAAGAATAGTAGTGAATTAGTAGCATGTATTACAACATAGTTACCTCATGCATACACATCATGGCATATTGATTAATATATGTGCATTATATTGATTGCATTGTTTTTGGTATGTATATCTGCTTGATTGCGAGTAGACGGATCGCTCGAGAGGTTACGATCGAGAAGCGAATATCCGAGGATTTTTTGTGCAAGACTTTGATTTGATTGAGCATCGAAGTGCGGAATATAAGGCAGGTGTCCTTGATAATTTTGATCTTGTTTATAAATTTTTTGTTTGCAAAACTGCGTGCTTGTGTCAAATTGATGGAAAACCCAGATATAGGTCTTTACTAGTCTTGTTTGACCATCCTTGTCGCTTAGAATATATTGTAGAGAGCCGGGAAGGGCATTCTACCTTTTTGCTTCGCTCTAATTAATTGGGATGGGAAAACAACCAAATTGCTTAATCATGAATTAACAGACCTTATGGATGGTGTGAATTGATGAATATGGTTAATTGATAACATGGGATTGGGAGATCTAAGTAAGAATGGTTTGCGGATCGGGTTGGAAGATATGGTGGTTTTGCTTGCTTTAGATCTAAGGACCGGTTCGTGGAGCAACAACCCAGATTTTACAGTGCCACCACAGGGCCAAGTATGGGTGCAACGTAGCTGAATAATTAGGTGCGCTGCTAGCATTGTGCGGACCATTTGGAGGAGCGGGTAATAAGAGTCGGATTGGGTTTGCATTAGTGGCGGGACTCCCTGGGATCCGAACGGCACAAGAGGGGGCCCTTGGTTGGATGTGCTCAATTGGAGGCATCACCACCGGTGAAACCTTAGTGGGTCTATACATAATAGTAGTCGCTTTGTAAAAGCTATTTTGTGATCTCTTGGTCACAAACCAAAGGAAGTTGTGAGATGGCATAAGGGAGGTTCTTAGTCTTTGAAAAGTTATGAAATCACAAACATGTGGGTAAAGTGGTACAGCCTCTGCAGAGTATTAAAAACTATTATGATAGCCGTGCTCCCGGTTATGAGCAACCTGGACCATCACATGATTAGAGTGGAAATTGGGAAATTGGGATGGATTGGTTATTGTTGTGGTTTGGGTTGTGCTAAATGGACATGGTTGATGATGATGGTAAGAATCATGTATATGGAAGGATAAATATTGATGGATGTGATATGATGGTAAATGATGCTGTTGGACTCATAATTGGTAACTATTTGGGATATGATGGGATAAATTCACATAGACATTGTAGGTTGTTTTTTTACATGTTTTAAATGTACTTTTCAGCAAATAGCCATTACTCATTATCATTCCTTGTTTTTAGCTACATGTCATATTTTCCCACACTTGCTGAGTACGGCATGTGCTCACCCTTGCTATCCCTTCAACAAATGCAGTATCAGGCGACAATATGGAGTATTCGGAGGACTATGAGGAGTTCTAGGTGTGCGTACTACTGTCGATTGTCTGTGGAGTTGGAGTCGCCTACGCTAGATTATTTTCCATTGCAATAGATTAAAGGTATATTTATTATTTGTGACATGGTTAAATTTTGATTATCATTTGTGATGTTGATGTGTATGTGTGAAGCAACATCCTGGGCATACACACACTGCACTTGGTTCATTTTTTAGAACCGGATGTCACAATTAATATACATATATTGTATGTATGAGGTTGGAGGACGCAATTGCGAAGAATCAACCATTCATCTCGGAAGGCTATGGAGAATTTACCAGTCACCCTTGATGGCTATGATAGTGTGGAAGTAGTGCACCAAGCTGGAAACGGAGAAGACATTTGATGAGGACATCAACACCCTCGATACATCCACACCAACTCAGCTACCGGTTTCTGGTCTGATCACTCGCGCTTGTGCACGTCAACTAAACTATGAGGTGAACTTGTTCTTAGCCTTATGTCCATCTTATCTAGACCGTGGAACTACGTGCTTTCTTGTTTTGCTTAGGAACAATGGAGAGGAGCCAATGGGGAGGGAATTCGCGCGGACGGGATTTGGACAGCAGAACAGCACCAACTTGTGACGGCCACCACTACTTCATACGGACTCCAATCTGGGCGTTCAAGTACTTCCTAGAAAGATTATCAAGTCTACTTTCAAACGGATCTGACCTCATGTCCATATCTATTCGGAGTCCGCCGCAATATTTATTTTAATACCAAGACCTTTTCTGTCCATGGTGCTGCATCACCAAAATTGGGCCCATGGCCCATGTATCATTTGGAGTCCATTAGGGACTCGTGATTAGGGTTTCTCACGACCCTGGGGAAGTAATAAATAGTAGCCGCCGCCCTCATTAGCTGGTGGGTTTTGTTTATTCGTAATTTAGCTTCTGTTGCTTCCTTGTACACGTGCGTGTTGACTAGATCGCCCGTCTACTTGTATCCAAAACTCCAATTCAGATTGATTCAACCGATAAGTGCTTGTTCTTCTTGTTCTTGCGTGTTCTTCGATTGCTTGCTGGAACAAAGGCCCTCGTGGTCTGGTTGATTGTGTGCCAGCAAGATCAATACAACTCTGGAGTCGGTGTACCGATCGCTAAGGCGCATCGTCTTGGGGACGGTGTAGTCGGATCGCCAACATCTTCTCCACCACAAATCGAACCCTCCTATTCTCATTGAAAGATCGGGAACCAAGATCCTATCAAGTGGTATCAGAGCAAGGTTAATCGGTGAGAGTGCTACCATTACTTTCCTTTCCACTGTTATCATCCTATAGTCCAGAAAAAGCCCAAAAAATACCAGATCTGTTTTTTCCATTATTCCTAGACCATTGTGCCTCTTACTTTCTCTACTTAGTCAAGACTTGTTGAGTTCATAGTTGCTTCGATGAGTCAAGTTGTTGTTCTTTAGTTTTGCACCACTAGAGTTTCGAGTTCGTGTCACATTCAGTCACCTAGTTCGAGTCAGATTCGTAATTCGAGTTTGAGTCAGATTACTAGTTTGAGTTTGAATCAGATTGCTACTTCGAGTTTGAGTCGGATTGCTAGTTCGAGTTTGAGTCGGATTACGAGTTCAAATCAGATTGCTACTTTGAGTTTGTGTCGGATTGCTAGTTCAAGTTTGAGTCGGATTACTAGTTCGAGCTTGAATCAGATTGCTACTTCGAGTTTGAGTCAGATTGCTAGTTCGAGTTTGAGTCGGATTACAAGTTCAAATCAGATTGCTACTTTGAGTTTGAGTCAAATTGCTAGTTCGAGTTTGATTCGGATTACTAGTTCGAGTTCGAATCAGATTGCTACTTCGAGTTTGAGTCAGATTAGTAATTTGAGTTTGACAACAAGAAAAAGGCAAGTGCAAAATTAAAAGCCGCACAAAAGCCACAAGCAGTTAGAGAAGAAAAAAAGGCATGTGCAAGATCAAAAGCCGCATGTGCAAATTTTGTTCTAGGGTCTCCTAATTCCATCTAGAGAGAGTTTGGGTGACCACCCCAACAAAAGAAAAAACGAAAAAAAAGAAAAAAAATTAGATTGTTGTTTGGGGTGTTTTTGGTGACGACATTGGTGTCTTGGCTCGCGTCTCTAGTACGGTCTAGACTAAGATCAGCACAGTACTGTCGTAGAACATTTATTCAGCTTGTTGTGATTAACATGGTGAAAGTTTGCTCCTTGTCCTAGTTCAGCCACCTAAAGCCATAGATTGACACCTGCTCTTGAAGTTGTTCATTACTTGCTGGTTGCCATCACCTTCTTGCTGAGCTTGGTAAGAACAGGTAAGAGCTTGATTGAACAGGTTGAGAGTGAGCGAGTTATCTCCACCAGCACCTTTGTATCTAGGGATAACGTTACCCTTTCATATTGGATTGTTCTTTTTTTCTACTAACCATGGCAGGAGGAGCAAATACAAATGAAGACGTGCATTCACCTCGCACACGGGGAATTATACAACACTTCGAACGCCATGTGCGGCTATGCATAGAAGCGCTTGATGAGGATTTTCGTGTTACCAGTGACCGCCTTGGTCAATTGGAAAATATGCAGATCGACACCAACACCAAAATCAGCACGTTGGAGATTTCCATTCAAACATTGAACACCTCTATTGGAGCCATCCTGCAGCGCCTTGAGGAGAGGGATCGTAGACACACCGCGGATGGACAGGTGAGCAATGCTCCTAGTATTGTACGTGACAATGAAGATGACTATTCTATAGATACGGAGATTGGGGAAGATGAGGAAGCTAGGCCACGGCACCGGCTACAACGCAACCGTCAAGGTATGGGTGGACATTGTCGGCGTGAGGTACGCAATCATGATGATACTTTTAACAAGATCAAATTTAAGATACCTCATTTTGATGGTAAATATGACCCTGATGCATATATTACTTGGGAGATTTCTGTTGATCAAAAATTTACATGTCATGAGTTTCCTAAAAACACAAGAGTTAGAGCAGCCACTAGTGATTTTACTGATTTTACTTCTGTTTGGTGGATAGAACATGGCAAGAAAAATCCTAATAACATACCACAAACTTGGGATGCTTTGAAACAGCTCATGCGGGCTAGATTTGTTCCTTCTTACTATGCACTTGATCTGTTAAATAAGTTACAACAATTTAGACAGGGAGCTAAAAGTGTAGAAGAGTATTTTCAGAAATTACAAATGGGTATGTTGCGTTGTAATTTAGACGAGTATGAGGAACCAGCTATGGCTAGATTTTTGGGTGCTTTAAACCATGAAATTTAGGATATACTTGCTTATAAAGATTACAATAATGTTACCCATTTGTTTCATCTTGCTTGTAAAGCTGAAAGGGGGGTGTAGAGACGACGAGCTAGCTCTAGAACTAATATTTCTGCAGGAAAGACTAGCTCATGGCAACCACGCACGACTACTCCTTCGATTGGGTGTGCTTCCCCGCCATCTTCTTCACCATGTCGGGCAGCACCTTCTTACTTCGGCAACAAGCCACGTGCTTCTTCCACTAGCTCAGCAGTAAAGACCACCCAAAAGCCCACTGAGAGTGCTTTTCCGTAGCATCTACCAGACGATCTAGAGACGTTCAATGTCACAAGTGCAAGGGTTTTGGCCATGTGCAGCTTGACTTCCCAAGCAAACGTGTTCTAATTGTTAAATATGACGGTGAGTACTCATCTGCTAGCGATTTTGATGATGGTACATGTGTTTTGCTTGCAGGTGACTATGCAGGTAGTGATGAACATCAAGAAGAGTATATTGGTGCAGAAGATGCATCGAGCTATGATAGTCTCATTGTGCAGCGTGTGCTTAGTGCACAAATGGAGAAAGCGGAACAAAATCAAAGGCACACATTATTGCAAACAAAGTGTGTCGTCAAAGAGCAACCTTGCCGCATGATCATTGATGGAGGTAGCTGCAACAACTTGGCCAGCAGTGACATGGTGACCAAGCTGGCACTAAGCACCATACCACACCCACATCCCTATTACATTCAATGGTTAAATAACAGCGGTATAGCAAAGGTAACTAGACTTGTGCGAATCAATTTTACTATTGGATCATATAAGGATGTCGTTGAATGTGATGTTGTGCCTATGCAAGCTTGTAATATTCTGCTAGGAAGACCTTGGCAATTTGATAGAGATTCTATGCATCATGGTAGATCAAATTAGTATTCTTTTCTTTACCACGATAAAAAAATTGTGTTGCATCCTATGTCTCTTGAAGCTATTGTGCAAGATGATGTTGCTAGAGCTAGGAAAACTAAATCTCAGGACCATGCTAACGTTGAGAACAATAACTATGCCAAATCTGTGTTTGATAAGAAAAATGAGATATCTCTTAAGGGAAAATGCTTGTTTGCTACGAAATCTGATATTAATGAACTGATTGCTTCCACCTCTGTTGCCTATGCTTTGGTATGCAAAGATGCTTTGATTCCCCTTTACAATATGCAACATTCTTTGCCTCCTGTTGTTGCTAACATTTTGTAACAATATTCTGATGTGTTTCCAAGTGAAATACCACAAGGACTACCACCACTTTGAGGGATTGAGCACCAGATTGACCTCATTCCCGGTGCTTCATTGCCCAACCGTGCACCATACAGGACAAATCCAGAAGAAACAAAGGAGATTCAACGCCAAGTACAAGAACTACTCGACCAAGGTTATGTACGTGAGTCTCTTAGTCCTTGTGCTGTTCCAGTTATTCTAGTACCTAAAAAGGATGGATCATGGCGTATGTGTGTGGATTGTAGAGCAATCAACAATATCACCATTCGATATCATCATCCTATTCCATGCTTAAATGATATGCTTGATGAATTGAGTGGTGCTGTTGTGTTCTCAAAGGTTGATTTGCGTAGTGGTTATCACCAAATTCACATGAAACTAGGAGATGAATGGAAAACTGCTTTCAAAACTAAGTTCGGTTTATATGAGTGGTTAGTCATGCCCTTTGGGTTAACTAATGCACCTAGCACATTCATGAGATTAATGAATGAGGTTTTGCGTGCATTCATTGGAAAATTTATTGTTGTGTATTTTGATGATATATTGATTTATAGCAAATCCATGGATGAACATCTTGATCACTTACATGTTGCTTTTAATGCTTTATATGAGGCACGATTATTTGGTAATCTTGAGAAGTGCACCTTTTGCACGGATCGAGTCTCTTTCCTTGGCTATGTTGTTACTCCACAGGGAATTGAAGTTGATGAAGCCAAGGTAGAGGCTATTCAGGGGTGTCCTGTACCAAAGACCATCACGCAGGTGCGGAGCTTTCTAGGGCTGGCTAGGTTCTATCGTCGCTTTGTGAAGGATTTCAGCACCATTGCTGCTCCATTGAATGACCTTACGAAGAAGGGGGTGCCTTTTTCTTATGGCACCACACAAGATAACACATTTACCATACTGAAAGACAAGTTGACGCATGCACCTCTTCTCCAACTTCCTGATTTTTCTAAGACTTTTGAGATTGAATGTGATGCTAGTGGGATTGGATTGGGTGGTGTTTTGTTACAAGAAGGAAAACCTGTTGCATATTTTAGTTAGAAAATGAGTGGGCCTGTTCTGAATTATTCTACCTATGATAAGGAATTATATGCTCTTGTACGAACTTTAGAAACATGGCAGCATTATTTGTGGCCCAAAGAATTTGTTATCCATTCTGATCATGAATCACTAAAGCATATTAGGAGTCAAGGGAAACAGAACCGTAGGCATGCTAAGTGGATGGAATTTATTGAGTCTTTTCCTTATGTCATTAAACACAAAAAGGGAAAGGATAATGTTATTGCTGATGCTTTATCTAGACGTTATACTCTTCTATCTCAACTTGACTTTAAAATTTTTGGATTAGAAATGATTAAAGATCAATATGAACATGATGCTGATTTCAAAGATGTATTGCTGAAATGTAAAGATGGAAAAACATTGAATAAATTTGTCCTCAACGATGGCTATGTGTTTAGAGCTAACAAGTTATGCATTCTAGCTAGCTCTGTTCGTTTGTTGTTGTTACAAGAAGTGCATGGAGGCGGGCTGATGGGGCACTTTGGAGTGAAAAAAACGGAGGACATACTTGCTGGTCATTTTTTTTGGCCAAGGATGAGGCGAGACATGGAGCGCTTCGTTGCTCGCAGCACGACATGTCAAAAAGCTAAGTCACGACTTAATCCACATGGTTTGTACATGCCTCTTCCTGTTCCTAGCATGCCTTGGGAGGATATTTCTATGGACTTTGTTTTAGGACTGCCTAAAACAAAGAAGGGGAGGGATAGCATCTTTGTTGTCGTGGATAGATTTTCTAAAATGGCACACTTCATACCTTGTCATAAAAGTGATGATGCTACACATGTTGCTGATTTGTTTTTCCGAGATATTGTTAGGTTGCATGGTGTGCCAAACACAATAGTTTTAGATCGTGATGCTAAGTTTCTTAGCCATTTTTGGAGAACGTTATGGGTAAAATTGGGGACTAAGCTTTTATTTTCAATTACTTGTCATCCCCAAACTGATGGTCAAACTGAGGTTTTGAATAGAAGTTTATCTACCATGCTTAGGGTTGTTTTGAAAAAGAATATAAAAATGTGGGAAGAGTGTTTGCCTCATGTTGAGTTTGCTTATAATCATTCCCTACATTCTAGTACTAAGAATGCCCTTTTGAGATTGTTTATGGATTTGTACCCCATGCTCCTATTTATTTATTAACTTTTCCTTCAATGGAATGAGTGAATTTTGATGTTAAACATCATGCTGAATTGATCTTAAAATTGCATGAAACCACTAAGAAGAATATAGAGTGCATGAATGCCAAGTATAAACTTGCTTGTAGTAGGGGAAAGAAACCTATCACTTTTGAACCTGGTGATTTAGTTTGGTTACATTTGCGAAAGGATAGGTTTCCTGATTTGAGAAAGTCTAAATTGTCATCTCGAGCTGATGGTCCATTAAAAGTGTTAGAAAGGATTAATGATAGTGCATATAAACTCGAGTTGCCTGCGGATTTTGGGGTTAGTCCCACATTTAACATTGCAGATTTGAATCCATATTTGGGAGAAGAAGATGAGCTTGAGTAGCGGACGACTCAAATGCAAGAAGGGGAGGATGATGAGGACATCAACACCCTCGATACATCCACACCAACTCAGCTACCGATTTCTGGTTCGATCACTCGCGCTCGTGCACGTAAACTAAACTATGAGGTGAAGTCGTTCTTGGCCTTATGTCCATCTTATCTAGACCGTAGAACTATGTGCTTTCTTGTTTTGCTTAGGAACAATGGAGAGGAGCCAATGGGAAGGGAATTCGCGCGGATGAGATTTGGACAGCAGAACAACACCAACTTGTGACGGCCACCACTACTTCATACGGACTCCGATTTGGGCGTTCAAGTACTTCCTGGAAATATTATCAAGTCTACTTTCAAACGGATCTGGCCTCATGTCCATATCTATTCGGAGTCGGTCGCAATCGTTATTTTAATACCAAGACCTTTTCTATTATGGTGCTGCATCACCAAAATTGGGCCCATGGCCCATGTATCATTTGGAGTCCATTAGGGACTCGTGATTAGGGTTTATCACGACCCTAGGGAGGTAATAAATAGTAGCCGCCGCACTCATTAGCTGGTGGGCTTTGTTTATTCGTAAGTTAGCTTCTGCTGCTTCCTTGTACACGTGCGTATCGACTAGATCGCCCATCTACTTGTATCCAGAACCCCACTTCAGATTGGTTCAACTGATAAGTGCTTGTTCTTCTTGTTCTTGTGTGTTCTTCGATTGCTTACAAGAACAAAGGCCATCGTGGTCCGGTTGATTGTGCACCAGCAAGATCAATACAACTTCGGAGTCGGTGTACCGATCGCTAAGGCGCATCGTCTTGGAGATAGTGTAGTCAGATCGCCAACGTCTTCTCCTCCACAAATCGAACCCTCCTATTCTCATCGAAAGATCGGGAACCAAAATCCTATCAACATCGATGTTACAAAGTGGGATGTGGAACTTTAACAATCATGTCTTCCAGATAGCAGCTCGATCTAGATTAAAGGAGATACAACCGTTTCCTATTCATTGCACTGTTAGGGAGAGCAAGCTATGAGTTGCAATGTATGAACTATGAATTATAGATATGAGCTTAGAGAAACTATGAATAGCTATATATAATTGAGCTATATTGTGCAATGTACACACTATGAATTGCACTGTATGAAACTATGGTTTGTAATGTATGAACTATGAAACGCAATTTATAGACTATGAATTGCATTGAATATATTTGTGATTGCTGTTAGTTATATTTCATCAGGAAATTAGAAATAATATGGTTTAATTAGTTCTATTCTATTGCTTTATCACATGCGAAGTTGTATGTTAGGACCCGCCTGAGATAATGCATCATCACAGGTGGCACGTTGTACGTAAACAACCGTCTGTGGAAAATCATTAGCACAAACTGTTTCTAGAGCCGCCTATGAAAATGGCCTGTTTTCACAGGCTTTTCGTTTCAGACAGTTTTGAAATTCGCTTGTGATAATATGTTTAGAACCGCCTGCGATAAAGCTTTTTGTAGTAATGTGCCTTCCTTTGGGATAAAATAAATATGATACCCTAGGGAACAATCTTGGGTGCAATGCTACAATGGTTCTTTCTGTGCGCTTGCGTTACTCATCTTGCTTTGGCTTAGGTTAGCCTAGTACCAACTGCATGTCTAGCACTCATTACCAGGATGAACTATAGACGTTAAGAAATACCAACACCATTCAACCCTCTCTGGTAGCTTTTCACGTGCCTTCACTCCTACAATTGGTATCAGAGCCACAATGCCCTAATCTCTTTGATCTGCATGTGTTTTTGCTAAGTGACATGGAGAAATACTCTACAAAAGCTTGTGTGTTTGCTGGCATTGATTTTCAGGTTTGGAAGGCTCGTATTGAGGTTTAAACACAAGCACATCACCATCTTGGAAAATGTATTCAAACGCTTCTTCATGCCATGAAACAAGGAATTTACGGCTACAAACATGAAAGACATCATCAACAACAACAATGCACATAACTTGATTATTCAAGGATTGACTCAAAGTGATTTTGATCGTGTTGCGCACCTCTGATCTGCATATGATGTGTGGAAAGTGTTATGCGACTATCACGAAGGCTCCAACACAATCAAAGGGGTATATCAAGACATATTCAAGAAGGAGTACGTACGTTTTGAGGTGCAACTTGGTGAGTCGATTGATGTCTTCTTTGCTCAGTTTAATAAGATTCTCAACAACTTACGCAGTATTAATGTGAATTATTTAGATGCTAAGAATGCTAGGCAATTATTAAGTGCATTAGACATGTTAATATGAGAGATGAAAGTTACATCTATACGTGAATCCACTATCATGAGTAAACTTATTTTAGATGTTTTGTATTCTAAGTTGAAAACTCATGAACTTGACATAATATCACGTAGAAACCCTAACAAGTCTCTTATGTTTGTTTCACAACATAACATGCCTAGTTCTAGCCAAGCATCATCATGGACACACTTTCTTCGCTGTCCTCTTTAACCTTTGAAAAAATTGAATAGTTTCTAGAGAAGGAGCTAGCACTTCTCTCTCATTGGTTCTCAAAAGCATTGCAAAATGTGAGAACTAGGAGGAGAGGAAGTTGTTGTTTTCAAATATGCTTCAAATGCTGTGAGTCTGGACATTTTTGTACAAATTGCCCTAACCTTTCAGGTTCTACCCCCCGTGATGAAAAGAAAACATAGTTAAAAACCTCCTCTACCAACGACAACAAGAGAGAGAAGGGTTTTACACATCGCCAACTGATAAACAATTTCCTATCCACACTTTAAGAATTCAGTTTGAGTGATGTGGACACTCGAGGTGATGAAGATGAAGACAATTTGAAAAATATGTGGCTCATGATGAGCAACTCATCCTCAAGCATGGAGGAGGCTGAACAGATCAGCACAAATGACAAGGTAAATCCCTCATATGGTGATCTTGCTAATGCTATTTATCATGCTACAGTTATTCTTAAGAAAAAGGACAGAAAAGTTAGAAAGAATAATGCTAAAATTGAATCACAAGAATCTGGAATTGACTAAAATCTTTGATTCCTAGTGATGATTCATCTTCTTCTGATGAACTTATTTATAAGCAATTGTGCTCTCTAAGAAACATGCAAATCTCCACACTTGACAAACTTAAGCTTAAAACTGAAAAGAATAAAAAGCTTGTTGCACTTATTGATAAGAATAAGGAAGATGCTAGTTGTTCTATGATTGATCTGCGTTGCCCTAACTGTGACGATCTTAATAAGAAATTTCATAATGTAAGGGATGAGATTTCTATCTTGAACAATGTTGTACGTACCATGATGTTAACTCTTGTTCAATTTGCAAACTAAATCAAAAAACTTCATTTAAAACTATCTAGATCTGTCCAATAAACTTGTTGACATGCATAGGACACTAGAGCAGTTTTGTAGTGCAAATAAGAACCTAAACTTGCTGCTGAATTCATCCAAGTCTTGCAATGGTAAAACAGGTTTAGGTTATGATTCTCATCCTCATGCTAAGGCACATCCACTGAAAGTTATAAAGTCACTAGGGAGTCGTTTACTTCAAACAGTTCCTAAACAAAAAGAGGTTATTGTTAGGTCAGCAGCATTGTTGTCTCATTCGAGCACTAACAAACATTTTGATTGCTCATCTAGACATGAAAATAAGGTTTAATATAATTGTACCTACTTTGGTAGAGATGGTTGTGTCATAGATTATTGTTATAGACTAGCTAAACATATTTACATACTGTCCAAAGCCTTGTATGGTCTCAAACAAGCCACTTGGGCATGGTATGATAGGTTAAAAAACATTCTTACTTGAAAAGAGGTTTACCATGGGAAAAGTAGATAAAATCTTTTTGTACTTAAGCATGGCCATGAATCATTATTCATTCAAGTGTATATGGATGCAATATCTTTGGTTGTGATTCTCATGATCTTGTGTTCAAGTTTTCAGCTATGATGAGTTTAGAATTTGAGATGAGTATGATATAAGAACTCACATACTTTTTGGGGCTGCAAATCAAGCAAACCAAAGAGGATACCATTGTGCATCGAATGAAATATACGAAAGACCTTCTTAGGTGCTTCAACATGGAAAACAACAATCCTATTTGTACACCAATGGGAACAGCAACAATACTTGAACTTGATGAAGATGATGAACCCATTGATCAGAAAGAATATAGAAGCATGATAGGGTCACTTTTGTACCTACTGCCATCAAGACCGAACATACAATTCAGCGTATGTCTTTTTGCATGACTCCAAGCTTCCCCACATACATCACAACGTCAAACCATCAAAAGGACTCTCAGTTATTTACATGGAATACAAGAATTTGACATTTTTGTTCCTTCTTCTTCAATTGTTGCTATGAAAGCTTTTTCGGATGCTAATTTTGGGATTGTAGGGTTGATAGGGAAAGTATTTTGGGTGCTTGTCATTTTTTTGGTATCTCGCTGCTTGGTCCTCTAGATAACAAAGTTCAGTTGCACATCCATGACAGAATCTGAATATGTAGTTGCTGCTAGTGCTTGCTCACAAAGTTTTTGAATTGTTTAAATACTTAAGGGCTATGGGGTAAATCTAGATATTGTTCCACTATTTGTGATAACACTAGTTCTATTTGTATTGCTAAAAATCTCGTGCAACACTCAAGAACAAAAAAAACATTACATTATGTATCAATAGAAAAAAGAAAAAGCATGTAGCAAAAAATAATTGGCTGATACTTTTACAAAACCTTTGGATTTCACTCATTTTTCATTCATTGATAATGAAATATGGATTATGCATCCTAATATCTTAATTAAGAGGTACTTTTCAATCTTGAGTAGTCTATGTGTGAATCTAAAATGAAAAGATAATATGAGCATAAGTGTTTCGTACATATAAGACTTTGTGATTCTTTTTACATGCTGAAAGTTCTCACTTATTACTCGTGTTATACATTTTGTAGTTTTTGTCATGACTAGTAATCAGAATAATTACTTACACTAAATCTGGTCATGATCGAACTTTTTACTGTTTTGAACTTGTTGTATGCTCACAAGTGCTTTTAATCATAGAAAATTAATCAAACAGCCCACATGTTGAGCTTTTATGATCATGTGAAAAAATAAGAAAGATAAAAAGAGTATGCATGCATTGCACTTTCTTTTGAGATTGCTTCTCATTGCACTTTGATATGAACTTGGAGGAAGTTGTGTATGACTAAAACCATGTTCTTGAGCTTTTGATTGTCAAATGATATAGGGCCTGGTTGGTTAGAGTAAGGCGAATGATGCATATAATCGCTAGCCAAATTCATATGATTTAAACCTGTGCTTTAAAAGTTAATAATAACTACAACATGTGTCATGCTTTCATGTTTTGAAATAGTTGACACAAAGAGATCATGACTTGATTAAATTGGATTTACACTTAATGTCTAGCATGGCTTACACTACTTTATTTATTTAATTTATATGATAGTGTAAGTTACTTGATAGTATGACTTGGATGAGCTTCTCTCTCTCTCTCTATATATATATATATATATATATATATATATACATACATACATACATATATGTCATATTATGCTCATAAAAATAAAATTCCTAACCTTGTTGAATACATTGTCAATGAGAGAGAAGTAGGGGAAATATGGTCACACATTGTACATTCATAAGTGTTTTGCACGATTCTTTTTAGGTGGAATTCATTCTTTCATCTTTTGGGGGAGATTTTTTTGTTTCTTCTCAGTTCTCATTACATTGGCAAATAGGCTAAAGTATGAGGCTTTTAGTGAAATGTTTTGAGAATTCCTGAGACACTCAGCTTGGATTGTCCAATCTCATCCGAGTGCTTTACAGGATGCATATTCCGACTGTCTGCTCGCGTGAGCTTCACATGACTCATTGAAAGTCGCCTAGAGGGGGTGAATAGGCAATAATACCTGAAATCACTTAATCAAACAAGATTAAATTTTTGTGGCCCGACTAGTCTGCTCAGGGCCGAACTAGTCCGCTCAGCACAGGATAGAAACCCTAAAACTAGATTTCTACAAGTTGTTTGCGGAACTAAAGTTCACCAAAGAGATAGGCAATGTGTAGCAAACTTGTAAAGCTCAGATTGTAAGGTTTAAACACTTAGATTGCAAGTTTACAGTAATGATCAAAGTGTAGGGCAATAAGAGCAAAGTGAACCCTAATAGCACTACTAGTGATCACGAAAAGCGAAAGACAAGTGAATCGAGATTTATCTCGTGGTTCAGCTCCACGAAGAAGCCTACCTCCACGTTGAGAAGTCCACACAAGGACCGGGTCTCACTTGACCCTTCTCTCACCAAGCCACCACGATGGTCGGCTTGGTTTCCACTATATCAATTGGTAATCACCAAGTTTGATGGGGCTGCTGACAACTTGAGGCTCCCACAAATCAATACAACAAGGAGCACACGGACCTCAACTCACACAAGCCACACAACACAACACAGTGTGCAAGAGATCAAACCGAGAGCCAAAGCACGATGATGTTCCTTTACTCTCCTCCCCAAACCCTAACCTCTTCAATATTTGCTCTTAGAGGGTTAGTAGGATGAGTAGAAGTCTTTGGAAGGCTCTAGGATGCTTGTGGTGGTGTTAGGGTTCCAGACTTATTCAAATGAGCCCGGGGGTCCCCTTTTTATAGAGGTCCGGAGCCCCTTTTGCTTACATCAGTAAAGGGGCGGACTAGTCCGACCTCAGACCACGGACTAGTCCGCCCCTATGGGACCACTGACCTCTGGTTAGTTCCCAACAGCTGCCACACTGAGCAACGATCATCATGCTACCCGCCAAATTTTCAAATTCAAACGGTCACTAGACAACGGACTAGTCCAGTCATATGATTTGTGCATCCACTATCAAGAACCCACTTGGTTCCACCGGAGGAGTATGCCTTCTTTCTTCCCTCCTTGGCCATGAGACATGTTGACCTTGAAGTCTCCAAGTTGGGGAAGAGCTTGTTCTCCGTTATTGTCTTCTTCATAGCAATAGTTGCTACCTTCTCATCTTCATCGGAGGAGGATTCCTCATTTGAATCCCACTCCTTTCCAAGGTGGGCATGTCCGGACTGCTTCTTCTTCTTGAAGTACTTCTTCTCTTTGGACTTTCCCTCTTTCTTCTTCTTGTTTTCTTCATTGTGGATTGTCCACAATGAAGTGGCCATATTCTCCGCAATTGTAACAAGCCCTTTTTGATCTTGTCTTGGGCTTGTCTTTGCTTCTTCTCTCATTTTGGTAGCTCCCCCTCCTCCTTATAAACATCCTCTTAAAGTTATTGATGAAGAGAGCTTCTTCCTCATCGGTGTCAGGACTCTCTTCATCACTCTCTTCCTTTTCTTGTGATCTTAAGGACGTTGCTTTGAATGCAACATCTCTTTTCTTGGAGGAGGAAAGCTTTTGTAGGTCATTGTAGAACATCGCTTCTTGCTCCATCATCTCATGGTTGATGATTCTCCCTAGCACTTCTTCGGGAGTCATCTTGTGGAAGCCCGGGCTTTCTCGAATTAGTGAGCAAAGAGTGACGTTTCGAGGCATGAATGCTCGAATCATCCTCTTTACCACTTCTTGGTCGGTCCACCGGGTGCTTCCATATGACCGACTCTTGTTAACGAGAGTCTTGAGGCGGTCATACATATCTTGGGGAGATTCACCCTCCATGATGGTGAATCTTCCAAGCTCTCCATCGATCATCTCAATCTTGGCCTCTAATGACGCGGTTGCCTTCGTGCGCTGTCTTGAGGGTATCCCAAATATCCTTGGCAACCTCCAACCCTTCAATGCGGTTGAATTCCTCACGAGTCAATGAGGAGGTGATCACTCCAATAGCTTGAGCATTGCGATGTAGAAGGACGGCTTGCTCCGGAGTGATGTCTTCCTCATTCTTCGGAAGATGAACACCTGTCATCACAATGTGCCACAAACTAGGGTTTAAGGAAATGAGGTGCATCTTCATATTATGCTTCCACATCGAATAACCATTTCCGTCAAATTGTGGAGGTTTGCCAATGGGAATAGACAAATAATGGTTGCTCACGGTAAGTTGCTCATAATTGTAAGGATACCGGGAGTAGTCTTGTGAACTACTCCAATTGTCGATGTTGACCGGAGCAATTGGCTTGATTTCTTCTTGGGCACATTGAGCTTCTCACGAAGCCGTGCCTTGAGCATCCGAACTTCTTTGTCATCATTCGGATCATCTTGAAGAACATCGACGTTCTTCTCCTTGGTGTTATCGACGTCCACCGGAACCTCGTTGTCACCCCTTCCGACCATTACTTCTCTGAGTTGTTAGACTCTTGGGGAGAAGCCTGCTCTCATACCAATTAAAAGTCGCCTAGAGGGGGATGAATAGGCAATAATACCTGAAATCACTTAATCAAACAAGATTAAATTTATGTGGCTCGACTAGTCTGCTCAGGGTCAGACTAGTCTGCTCAGCACAGGTTAGAAACCATAAAATTGATTTCTACAAGCTGTTTGCAGAATTAAAGTTCACCAAAGAGATAGGCAATGTGTACCAAACTTGTAAAGCTCAGATTGTAAGGTTTAAACACTTAGATTGCAAGTTTACAATAATGATCAAAGTGTAGGGTAATAAGAGCAAAGTGAACCCTAATAGCAATACTAGTGATCACGAAAAGCAGAAGACAAGTGAAACGAGATTTATCCTGTGGTTCAGCTCCATGAAGAAGCCTACCTCCACGTTAAGAATTCCAAACAAGGATCGGGTCTCACTTGACCCTTCTCTCACCAAGCCACCACGATGGTCGGCTTGGTTTCCACTATATCAATGGGTAATCACCAGGTTTGATGGGGCTGCTGACAACTTGAGGCTCCCACAAATCAATACAACAAGGAGCACACGAAGCTCAACTCACACAAGCCACACAACATAACACAGTGTGCAAGAGATCAAACTGAGAGCCAAAGTGCGATGATATTCCTTTACTCTCCTCCCCAAACCCTAATCTCTTCAATATTTGCTCTTAGAGGGTTAGTAGGACGAGTAGAAGGCTTTGGAAGGCTCTAGGATGCTTGTGGTGGCGCTAGGGTTCCAGACTTATTTAAATGAGCCCGAGGGTCCCCTTTTTATAGAGGTCCCGAGCCCCTTTTGCTTACATCAGTAAAGGGGCAAGACTAGTCCGGCCTCAGACCACGAACTAGTCCGGCCCTATGGGACCAGTGACCTCTGGTCAGTTCCCAACAACTGCCACATTGAGCAACGATCGTCATGCTACCCGCCAAATTTCCAAATTCAAACGGTCACTAGACAACAGACTAGTTCGGTCAACAATGGACTAGTCCGAAGTGGAACAGAACCACTTGGTCCGTTCCAATATGGACTCTTCTGGGTTGGCCCGGACTAGTCTGGCCCGTAGAGTTTCTCTCGGTCTGTCACACTAAGTCTCAAACGGACTAGTCCGTACCCAAACGGGCAAGTCCGAACTACTCCAGAGAGCTTTAGTCCGTCCAAAAAACGGACAAGTCCGGACTTCTCGGACATAGCTCCAAATTCACTCAGATTCACTCCAAAGACATTTGGTTCGTCTCAAAATAGACTTGTCCACCATGGCTGGACTAGTCCGGCCTTAAGGCCCGGACTAGTCCGGCCACCTAGGGTTTTTCTCATTTTAGGCTTCTCACTTAGGTTTTTATCTAAACCACCACTTTGAGCCCTTTGGTTTGATCTCAATGCACATGATACAACCACCCTCTCTCATGATACGGCTCACCATAGAAACCCTAATTTCTATGCTTGAGTCTTTGACGCTCGTTTTCTCCTTTTCCTTTTTGAGGGTTTTCATCTCATTTCAATCCTTGTACCTGTGCTTAAGATCAACTAAGCTCATTATCCTCTTAATTGTCATCATCAATCATCCAAAACTCACGGGGATGCCTAGATGCACTTTCAGTCTCCCCCTTTTTGGTGAATTGATGACATCAAATTAAGACTTCAACAACAAAGATAATAATTTGTTTTCATAACATGTATTTGTATGAGTGACTCCCCCTCAATGTATGCATCATGAGTAAGAGAGATTGAGAGTGTTCTCATACATATACATGTTATGGTGGGGTGCCTAAGTGATGTGTTCATAAAGTGTGATAAGACAATGATTATGCAAGAATAGACATGTAAATGAGGCAACACATCACAAATTTAGGCAAGATACATGGATACATAGATTAAGTCTTACAATACAACTTGAAATGAGTTTTAAAACATAAGTCCAAAAATAGATCAATACTCTCACAAATTAATCTATCTATTCTCGCCCCCTTCATCTCTCACCATATAGCTCTCCCACTAGATCTAAGTGCCCATCCAAGCTATCTCCAAGCTATCTCTCTCCCTTTGGCATCAAGACATCAAAAAGGAAAAGAGGAGAGGAAGAGCCCTTAGGTCTACTCATCATCAGAGTCATCCTCGTCACCGCTGCCTTGGCGCTCGCTGTCGCTCTCTGTGGCCTCCGGGTCAAGATGTGCCTCATCATCGTCGGTTGGGGCCGTGGTGGAAGTCCCAACTTCTCCAAACTGAGCAAGCTCCTCGATAGTGAACTCCGGAAAGGAAGTGAGCTCACCATCGCTCTCCTCGGCGGGGGACATTGGAATGTCCAGCTTGTTGCACATCGCTTTGAGATACTTCTCATTGTGATGCTCCATGCGACGTTGCCGAATTTCCATCTTCCGGTAAGAGGAGAAGAGAGCCTTGAAGCATTTGAAGAAGCCACTCCCGCATTGTGTCAAAGGCGGGGGTGGTGGAGGAGATGGCACAAAGCAAGAGGAAGAAGCGGGAGGATCCACATTCTTCCTCCTAAGAGCAGCCGGCTCCGGATGAGGGAGTTGTGGTCGAAGCCTTTGGTGAATGATATCTTTCTTGAATGTGAGCCCAAAGATCTTCTCGATCATGTACATAATGTACGGAGCGTATCCACATAATCAGTTGGAGGTGTGAGAGATGTTGAAGATGTCATCAAAGATATAGTCCACCACATGGAAGCGGACATCTCCATCGATTAACACCATCAAGTGCCTCAAGTCGCCTTGTATTATCCCGCGTCTCCATCCTTGGGGGCAATGTTCTTTATGAGGACCTGGTTTAGCACACTATAGAAGGGCTTGATGTTTCTGATGTGCCTGGCCTCATACTATGCATGACTTGGATACATATAATCCAATGTGTCCTGATCAATTGGCTTCAGATTTGAGATGATGATTTTGTTATCCAGTTGATCCTCCAAGTCAAGCAACTGAGCAAACTCCCAATGAGTGGTTGAGTACTGCTCTCCATGGGTCATCCAGATAATCCTCCTGTCCCCATCGATGTGGAAGTATAAAGTGGAGTAGAACTGGGTTATGACTTCCACATTCCAGTCGTACTGGAAGGCCATGAACTTCTTCAAGTCGTGCCTCTTGACAGCTTCAATCACAGCATTGAAGGTTTGATGATCCTTTTGGGCCATATAGTCCCAGTCTATCCACTGAGCATCTGTGACAGGGGTCTGCTTGGTCATATAGACTGTCCTGTAGTAGTCATAGTGGAAGTCACACTAGAAGCGGGGATCCACTGTGCTCCTGTCACGATGATAAACATTGATCTTTCTCAACTTGCGTGCCTTCTCAGCCCCCTTGCCCTTGATGATGTTGGCGTCGAAGGCAGCTGCACGGTTTGGGTTCCATGCAGGAGAAGACATCCTCAAGGGGCCAATGGGTTGAGGGGCACCCTTCTTGACTTTGCTTGCAGCCTTCTTGGCCACAATCACCCTCTTCATGGGTGCAGCATCAACAGGGGCCTTGCCCTTATCTTTGGAGGTCCTCGCCCCCTGAGACTTGGCTATTTCACCCAAGGTCACAAGCCGCTTTCGTTTCCGGGCTGCCTCGGCGGCTGCAGAGTTGTGCTCCTCACACTGCGTCTTCTTTGCCCTCATAGAGGCAAAGTACGCAGCAGCCATCTCTTGATCATCTCTTTGCTTGCGGTGAAAGAGAGCTTGCTTCTCCGCTTTGGTCTCGGAGTCGGAAGGTGGAACATATTCATTGTCCGACATGGTGCTGACAAGAGAGGCAAAGGAATGTGTATGAGTCAAGGAAGTTAAGGAGTAGAGATAGAATTCACAAAACCAACCTAGGTTAGGGTTTTTCAATATGTAACCCGGACATGTCCGCCCAGGGGCCAGACTAGTCCGCACTAGGTCGGACTTGTCCGCCCTGTGGCCAGACTAGTCTGGTTCACACAGCAAGAACCCCTAATCTAGGGAAATTTTGCAAAAACTATGGATCCTACCACAAAAATGGAGCTACATGATCACATTGATGTGTACAACAACATTTGTGAAGAAGTTTTGATCAATGGACCCAAAAGAGTTGAATTTCATTTTGGAGCTAGGTCAAAAATACCTCTCCAAGTCTTCGATTTGACGAAATGTAGGAGAGGAATCGGCCTCCGATGCTTCAGTAAAGGTTCCTAAGCACCTTAGGGCTTCAATCCACCGATTGGAATCAAGATTTTGTGGAGGGAATCGAAAATACCGTTTGGGAGACGGTTTTTGAGCGTTTTTGGAGAGAGAGTGTTTGAATGGAAGTGGAAAGGTTGAGGGCTCCCTGGGGAGTTTAAGTCCCTAGGGGCCGGACTAGTCCAATCAGGGACCTGGACTTGTCCGGCATCCGGACTGGGTCTAGACAACCTGAGCCACCGGACTAGTCCGGTTCACTGGAGCGGACTAGTCTGGTCCTAAGACCTAAAACTCCTATATATTGAGTTTTTAGTAGAGATTTGATCCTTTTGGACTATATTTCACAAAATATCTTTGTAAACATGGTCAGTAAGCAATCAACAATCAAACTATGACCATGATTCACAAGGATTCAATAATTTCAAAATAATTTGTAAGAAAATTGAGGAGGATGAATTTTTCGCAAGCATGTGTGAATTTTGAATATTACAATCTGATGTGCAAGACTTAAGCCACATTTCGAGAATCTAGGATATTTAGCTCACTCCTAAGTTCACAAAATATTTTCTCATCTAGTGGCTTGGTAAAGATATTGGCAAATTGTTTATCGGTTCTCACATGGGAAATTGCAATGTCTCCTTTGGTGGAGTGATCTCTCGAGAAATGGTGGCGAATATCAATGTGCTTGGTCCTTGAGTGTTCAACTAGATTATGGGATATTTTGATGGCACTCTCATTGTCACATAGGAGAGTGATATGGCGCAAGTTTATGCTGCCATAGTCCCTAAGAGTTGGTCGCATCCAAAGAAGTTGTGCACAACAACTTCCGGCGGCGACATACTCCACTTCGGCTGTGGAAAGTGCAATGGAGTTTTGTTTCTTTGAGGACTAAGACACTAGAGATCTACCATGGAATTGGCAAGTTCTTGATGTACTCTTTCTATCAACTTTGCATCCCGCATAGTCCACATCAGAATATCCAATGAGGTTGAACTTGGAGCCTTTGGGGTACCAAAGTCCTAGGCTTGGTGTGTGAACCAAATATCTAAGAATTCTCTTAACGGCGGTCAAATGACACACCTTAGGAGCGGCTTGAAATCTAGCACACATACACACACTAAGGATGATATCGGGCCTAGATGCACATATGTATAGCAATGAGCCTATCATGGAATGATATACCTTTTGGTCCACACTTGGACCATCTTCACTAAGATCGAGATGCCCATTGGTTGCCATAGGAGTCTTGATGGGTTTGGCTTTGTCCATGTCAAACTTCTTGAGTATATCTTGTGTGTACTTGGTTTGACTAATGAATGTGCCTTCCTTGAGTTACTTCACTTGAAAACCTAGAAAGAACTTCAACTCCCCCATCATTGACATCTCAAATCTTTCCTTCATTATCTTTGAAAACTCATCACAAAAAGCTTTGTTAGTAGAACCAAATATAATGTCGTCGACATATATTTGGCAAACAACCAAATCATCATTGAAATGCTTAGTGAATAGAGTATAGTCTGCCTTCCCAATTTTGAAACCATTTTGAGTTAAAAAGTCTCTAAGGCGGTCATACCAATCTCTAGGAGCTTGTTTGAGTCCATAGAGAGCCTTACGCAATTTGTACACATGGTTTGGGAATTCTTCATCTTCAAATTCGGGAGGTTGCTCCACATACACCTCTTCCTTGATTGGACCATTGAGGAATGCACTCTTGATGTCCATTTGATATAGCTTAAAATCATGGTGAGTGCAAAGACAAGTAATATACGAATTGACTCAAGCCTAGCTACAGGAGCAAAGGTTTCTTCGAAATCCAAACCTTCGACTTGTGAGTGCCCTTTCGCCACAAGTCGTGCCTTGTTCCTTGTAACCACCCAGTGTTCATCTTATTTGTTGCAGAACACCCATTTGGTGCCTACAACATTCGCATTAGGCCTCTTCACAAGCTCTCATACTTGATTTATCTCGAAGTTGTTAAGCTCTTCTTGCATGGCCATCACCCAATCCAGATCTCGTAGTGCTTCTTCAACCTTATGGGGCTCCAAGGAAGAAACAAAAGAGTAATGTTCACAAAAGTTTGCAACACGAGATCGAGTAGTTACCCCCTTGGAGATGTCTCTCCAAGTATATTGTCAACGGGATGGTCCCGTTGGACGCTTTGATGCACTCTTGGGTGAGGCGCTTGAGGTCTTGATTTGTCATCTTGGTCTTCCTCATCCTCATTGTCTCCCCCTTGATTGATGCCTCCATTTTCATCTTCTTGGAGTGCATCTTGGGGAACTTGATCTTGATCATTTGAGGAAGGGCTTGCTTGATGTGTAGGATGGTCACTTGCATCTTGAGGTTGTTCTTGTGGTCGTATATCTCCAAGTGCCATCCTTCCTATCACCACTTGTGGAGCTTCTTCTTGATCTAGCACATGACGATCAACTTTCTCCACTTGGGAGCCATTAGTCTCATGAAACACTACGTCACGTGCTACTTCAACAATTCCAGAGGATTTTTTAAAGACACGATAGGCGTAAGTGTTTGAGTCATAGCCAAGCAATAAACCCCCATCGGACTTAGAAGCGAACTTCGAAGTCCTAGGCTTCTTGTTAAGAATGTAGCATTTGCTCCCAAAAACATGAAAGTAAGGGATGTTGGTCTTGTTACCGGTTAGAAGCTCATATGACGTCTTCTTAAGTATGCGGTGAAGGTACAACCGGTTTATGGCATGGCAAGCGGTGTTAACCGCTTCCGCCAAAAACCGGTCCGATGTTTTGTACTCATCAAGCATGGTCCTTGACATCTCAATTAGAGTTCTATTCTTCCTCTCGGCCACCCCATTTTGTTGAGGGGAGTAGGGGGCCGAGAACTCATGCTTGATGCCTTCTTCATCCAAAAATTCTTCAACTTGAGTATTCTTGAATTTGATGCCATTATCACTCCTTATGGTCTTGCTACTCAAGGAGAACCCATTTTGAGCTCTCTTCAAGTATCTCTTGAGGACACCTTGAGTCTCGCTCTTGTCATGCAAAAAGAATACCTAAGTGAAATGTGAAAAGTCATCAACAATAACAAGACCATATTTGTTACCACCAATACTAATGTAGGCGATTGGACCGAAGAGATCCATGTGTAGAAGCTCCAATGGTCTTGATGTTGTCATAATGTTCTTGGATGTATGTGGTGCTCCAACATGCTTTCTGGCTTGGCATGCGCTACATGGCCTATCCTTCTCAAACACAACATTCTTTAAACCACGAATGTGCTCGCCCTTAAGGAGTTTTTGCAAATTCATCATCCCAACATGGTCTAGCCTTCTATGCCAAGGCCACCCCATGTTAGTTTTTGCAATTAATCTTGTATCAAGTTGGGCTTTATCCGTGGAGAAATCCACAAGATAGAGCTTTCCCTTGAGTACACCCTTAAAGGCAATTGAGTCATTGCTTCTCCTTGTGACGGTCACACCCTCATTAGTCAATAAACAATTATAACTTTTGTCACATAGTTGTGATATAGACAAGAGGTTATAATCAAGTGAATCAACATGTAAAACATTTGAAAGAGTATGATTAGGGGATATAGCAATTTTACTGGTGCCAAGGATTTTTCCTTGGCTATTGTCCCCAAAATAGATTCCTTCACTTGGATCTTCATTTAGCTCATACTCCACAAACATCTTCCTCTCTCCGGTCATATGATTTGTGCATCCACTATCAAGAACCCACTTGGTTCCACCGGAGGAGTATGCCTTCTTTCTTCCCTCCTTGGCCATGAGACATGTTGGCCTTGAAGTCTCCAAGTTGGGGAAGAGCTTGTTCTCTGCTGTTGTCTTCTTCATAGCAATAGTTGCTACCTTCTCATCTTCATCGGAGGAGGATTCCTCATTTGAATCCCACTCCTTTCCAAGGTGGGCATGTCCGGATTGCTTCTTCTTCTTGAAGTACTTCTTCTCTTTGGACTTGCCCTCCTTCTTCTTCTTGTTTTCTTCATTGTGGATTGTCCACAATGAAGTGGCCATATTCTCCGCAATTGTAACAAGCCCTTTTTGATCTTGTCTTGGGCTTGTCTTTGCTTATTCTCTCATTTTGGTAGCTCCCCCTCCTCCTTCTAAACATCCCTTAAAGTTGTTGATGAAGAGAGCTTCTTCCTCATCGGTGTTAGGACTCCCTTCATCACTCTCTTCCTTTTCTTGTGATCTTGAGGACGTTGCTTTGAATGCAACATCCCTTTTCTTGGAGGAAAAAAGCTTTTGTAGGTCATTATAGAACATCGCTTCTTGCTCCATAATCTCATGGTTGATGATTCTCCCTAGCACTTTTTCGGGAGTCATCCTGTGAAAGCTCGGGCTTTCTCGAATTAGTGAGCAAAGAGTGACGTTTCGAGAATTAATGCTCGAATCATCCTCTTTACCACTTCATGGTCGGTCCACCGGGTGCTTCCATATGACCGACTCTTGTTAACGAGAGTATTGAGGCGGTCATACATATCTTGGGGAGATTCACCCTCCATGATGGTGAATCTTCCAAGCTCTCCTTTGATCATCTTAATCTTAGCCTCCCTAATGATGTGGTTGCCTTCGTGCGCGGTCTTGAGGGTATCCCTCCTTGGCAACCTCCAACCCTTCAATGCGGTTGAATTCCTCACGAGTCAATGAGGAGGTGATCACTCCAACAGCTTGAGCATTGCAATGTAGAAGGACGACTTGCTCCGGAGTGATGTCTTCCTCATTCTTCGGAAGATGAACACCTGTCATCACAATTTTCCACAAGCTAGGGTTTAAGGAAATGAGGTGCATCTTCATATTATGCTTCCACATGGAATAATCATTTCCATCAAATTGTGGAGGTTTGCCAATGGGAATAGAAAAATAATGGTTGCTCGCGGTAAGTTGCTCATAATTGTAAGGATACCGGGAGTAGTCTTGTGAACTACTCCCATTGTCGATGTTGATCGGAGCAATTGGCTTGATTTCTTCATGGGCACGTTGAGCTTCTCACGAAGCTGTGCCTTGAGCATCCGAACTTCTTCGTCGTCATTCGGATTATCTTGAAGAACATTGACGTTCTTCGCCTTGGTGTCATCGACGTCCATCGGAACCTCGTTGTCACCCCTTCCGGCCATTACTTCTCCGAGTTGTTAGACTCTTGGGGAGAAGCCTGCTCTGATACCAATTAAAAGTCGCCTAGAGGGGGGTGAATATGCAATAATACCTGAAATCACTTAATCAAACAAGATTAAATTCATGTGGCTGGACTAGTCTGCTCAGGGTCGGACTAGTCTGTTCAGCACAGGTTAGAAACCCTAAAATTGATTTCTACAAGCTGTTTGCAGAATTAAAGTCCACCAAAGAGATAGGCAATGTGTAGAAAACTTGTAAAGCTCATATTGTAAGGTTTAAACACTTAGATTGCAAGTTTACAATAATGATCAAAGTGTAGGGCAATAAGAGCAAAGTGAACCCTAATAGCAATAGTAGTGATCACGAAAAGCGAAAGACAAGTAAACCGAGGATTATCCTGTGGTTCAGCTCCACTAAGAAGCCTACCTCCACGTTGAGATGTCCACACAAGGACCGGGTCTCACTTGACCCTTCTCTCACCAAGCCAGCACGATGGGCGGCTTGGTTTCCACTATATCAATGGGTAATCACCATGTTTGATAGGGCTGCTGACAACTTGAGGCTCCCACAAATCAATACAACGAGGAGCACACGAAGCTCAACTCACACAAGCCACACAACACAACATAGTGTGCAAGAGATCAAACCAAGAGCCAAAGCGCTATGATCTTCCTTTACTCTCCTCCCCAAACCCTAATCTCTTCAAGATTTGCTCTTAGAGGGTTAGTAGGACGAGTAGAAGGCTTTGGAAGGCTCTAGGATGCTTGTGGCGGCGCTAGGGTTCCAGACTTATTCAAATGAGCCCGGGGGTTCCCTTTTTATAGAGGTCTCGAGCCCCTTTTGCTTACATCAGTAAAGGGGCGGACTAGTCCGGCCTCAGACCACGGACTGGTCCGGGCCTATGGGACCACTGACCTCTGGTCAGTTCCCGACAATTGCCACAGTGAGCAACGATCGTCACGCTACCCGCCAAATTTCCAAATTCAGATGGTCACTAGACAACGGACTAGTCCGGTCAATAACGGACTAGTCCAAAGTGGAACAGAACCACTTTGTCCGTTCCAAAACGGACTCTTCTAGGTTGGCCCGGACTAGTCCGGCCCCCTAGGGTTTCTCTCGGTCTGTCACACTAAGTCTCAAACGGACTAGTCCGAACTACTCCAGATAGTCCATCCAAAAATGGACAACTCCGGACTTCTCGGACTTCGCTCCAAATTCACTCAGATTCACTCCAGAGACGCCTGGTCCGTCTCAAAACGGACTTGTCTGCCATGGTCGGACTAGTCCGGCCACCTAGGGTTTTTCTCATTTTAGGCTTCTCACTTAGGTTTTTCTCTAAACCACCACTTTGAGCCCCTTGGTTTGATCTCAATGCACATAATACAACCACCCTCTCTCATGATAGGGCTCACCATAGAAACCCTAATTTCTATGCTTGAGTCTTTGATGCCCATTTTCTCCTTTTCCTTTTTGAGGGTTTTCATCTCATTTCAATCCTTGTACCTGTGCTTAAGATCAACTAAGCTCATTAGCCTCTTAATTGTTGTCATCAATCATCTAAAACCCACGGGGATGCCTACATGCACTTTCACTCATTGATCGAATATCTTATCTCCACTAGTTAAATTGCGGGAAGGCACTTCGAACTCTCTAGTCTCACTGTTTTCTTTAGCAATCATGCTGCTGCTTTAATAAAAAAATTCAACTCTGCAGCATTGATTTTCACTTGTTTGGGTGATTTTCAATTATTGAAAGGTGTGCTTAGTATTTACATACTACGTTTATAGTAGATATTTTTTGTTGGAACTATTTAAAATACTTATAACTTTTGAAAGGTTGCTTACTACTTTTTGGACTAAGTTTTTTATGCTCTTTTGGTTGATCATGGTGGACAATAATATTTTGCAAAATGCTTATGTGATGTCCTCACATAAGTTGTGTGGTTATCGGACTATTGTGAGCCAAGTCGCGGAATTGAGCTCAGAAAAAGTTGCTTATTTGTTCATGTGTAGGTGTTGCTTCAGGTCAAGATATGGCTGGTGATGGTGAGCTATTGAACTAATTTTAGGGAGAAGATGAGGTTCAACAACTAAGTTCGAGAGGAATTGTGGTCGAGTCGATTGGGAGGTCACGCAATATGTTTGGGTCAATAAAAATGCATATGAAGGTATCGTAGATGTTTTGGAAAGTGTTTACACATATGCAAGTGGTGTATGGATGTAACAAAATTGTTGCAAGGCGTGGTGAAGAGTAATGGATGAGATGTGGCCAAACGATCCAACCGGTAGGATTAGGTGCTCAGACAGAAGCTGAGCCAGTTATGGTCGGTTTTTGGAAAGTTTCGGGTTTGCTTTGGTTAGATTTCCTGTGATGCTTGAAGATGAGTTGTTTTAGAAATGTGTGGGATGTTCCTTAGGTGTTTGAAAGTCTTATGATTTCTTCTATCCGTGTATGGATGAGTCTTAAGATGGAAAGTTTTGGTTGAATCCATGTAGAAGTAGGAAGTCTTAGTTGGATTGGAGTTGCCTAAGAGCTGGTTATAAGCAAGAGAGCCAAGGCTCATGGTAAGCAAGATTTGCAGGTGTTACTCTTGTGTTTCGATGAATAAAATTCTTAGTTTGTGCAGAGATTTTATGCCTTGATCATCCGACTTGCTTTCGTCAAGTTTTTCTCGTTGAGTTTCTCCACTACCCGATGTTGCTTCAGTGTGTTGATCATAACTCGAGTTTACTGATCTGATTGCTGTGATTCTTTTTCTGCCGTCTTCACAAATCATTTTTCTATAATCCATGAAAAGTTTGCAGTCATTGGTTTCATGGTTCTTGAGTTAGACAAGTTTCTTTTTAGCATAACATATCTATTTTTAGCTTAGGTAGAATAGATTGACTTTTACTCAATCTTTTGATCATAACTTGGGTTCTACTCAACATTTTCATGTGATTATTTTTATTTGTCTCCATGACTTGATTCTCTACAATAGCTACTGGTTTTTCACGGTTGAACATATGTAAAATAGTTACACACATAGTTTTCTCCATTAGATTAATTTTCCGCCGAAGGGTTTTTGTTGCTTCCAGATAAAAGTTTTAAATTTTCATTCACCCCCTCTACTTTCTATTCACGTGCGCTTCGATCCTACACTATGAGATGTCCAATACTACTTAACTATCCGAGCACCATGCTTACATGTTAAGTAAATACCTTAGAAGCTCGAGTACAATTACCTCTCTAAGAAGATCACTAACATAAACATCGTTGAACCAATTAGACTATAGTTGAGGATTATGATGTTTGTGATAACATAATAACACAATTACTTTAATATCATGACAACAAGTAGGCCTACCACATACATGGGTTCCATAATCAAACAAGAAAAAGCTTCACCCAAGCATATGAATTATAAAAGACTAATAATATTATAATGCATAATATCACAAATAAAGGTAAAAATATATGAGCCATACCTTTCCTAACTTGAACTTGGGAACTAGAGCCTCCTCTCTAAAGCATAAACGCCACTAAGGACTATGAGAAATGTGTATACAAGAGAGTGGTGCTCAGGTGGTGTCTTGTGAAGTGACGGTATGAGGTCCTATTAAAACAGTGTTGAGGTTGGTTTCCACCATCTTTTGTGTGTGAATATGTCACCACTGCCTTCAGGGAGCCACAGGGAAGATACTATAAAAGCCTATATTTTAGAAGGACCATAAGCGAAATTGTGAACTTAAAATTTTAAGTCAAATTCACATTCATAGAAAGTAATTCCAATTCAAAGAACTTCAAATTTCGACTTAAGATCAAACCTAGGAAAAATAAACTAAACCCTAAAGGGGGGGAATCAAATTTAAAATATCACTGAAATTTATGGACTTCAAACAGAGGCAATTCAGCACTAGAATTATTTCAAATTGAGTTAGGAAAAAAAATGTGAAGTTATTAGGTGCAAAAAGAAAAGAATAGTTACTGTAGTTTCACTTTTAAATTTGAACTTAACCAAACTACCAATCTGATTGCACCATTTTGTTTGACATATTCTAATTAGTAAACATTCAAATTTTGGAGATTTTTAGACTTTTTGCTATATTTACTTGTATTTCGAGCAGAGCTGCAAAGTTGTGTATATGACCAGTGGGGCCCACCGGCCAGCAGGCCCCACCGGTCAGTCTTATGCCAAGCCATGCCCTTGCCCTCCGTTTTTGGTGCCCCACAGAGCATCAGGCCCACCGACCCCTTCCCGACCGTCGCTCCTATCTGGTACACTCACTGATCCCCTTATTCCCAGGCCCGGCTCTAGGCCTAGGCAGGAGGGGCAACCGCCTAGGGCCCAGATTGGGAGGGGGTCTGATATGCACACGCCTAGACAACACGTGTAGCATGTTGTTGTGGCCCAATCTTCTCGTAGGATTTGCAAACTTGATAAATTGTCGCTGCGTGACCTGGTGAACAGGCAGCGCACCGCGAGGCTGTCCACACGACGAACTACCGAGACAATCACCCTTCCACGTATCGACAAAACAACCCACACAATCATGCCCTATAGACGTGAAGGCACGAACTGGGTGAACCGCAGTTCGGCGTTCTACAACTCCCTCAAGAATCGAAAGAACAAGTATTGTAAGCCTCTCAAGACTCACGCATAAACAAAACTCCTCGAGTTTGTATATTCTGAATTCAATAGAAATAAGCTCCCCCCTTTGTATTGTCTAGTACAAGATATATATAGAGATAGGGACGTTCAGCTTGAGTAAATGGTTGCATGCGCATGCTCTAGTGGATTTCGTGGCTGGTTCACACGTCTTTTCAGCTTCTGGCAGCAGTTACTAAAATGATCATAACTCCTTATTAAAGCATCAAAATAATGAACAGTTTGATGGGCCGGAAATGAGACTTGAAAACGCTTCTATCCACTTATAGAACACCGTGTAACTCCTTGTATTATGTCCGCAGTGATGCTTGGAATTCGTACCATATGTCAGTCATCTAGCTTCTGGTTGCATTCACATGCTAAGGTAATGAACCACCATTTTATTCATGGACACCATAGGCTTCTTGGTTCAGATGTCCAGAGGCTTGAATCCATCTTGATTCCATGCTGGTTCATACACTCCATCATTCCTAAGGACATTGAAACAAGAACTCAAAAGTATAGGCTCATTCAACATAGACTGATTATAACATAAGGTTAGCGTTCACCTGAGAAAGAATTTCCTTCTGCAATTGTTTAGCTCTACTCCTTGTAATTGGACCAGCTATATCAAGTGGATTTTCATTTGAAGATGAGTGAATGCTAGGCATGTCCTCATTAGGGCACATAGCAGTTGTACCTAGCGACGAGACTTCAGATTGCTACAGCGTGCGTACGCAAAGCACTTCTGTGCGGCTCTAAACCAATCAACGCTCAAGCACTACTCACAGGCCACAATTTTCGTGTGTACCTCGACTCCTAGGAAACGCTTAGGTTCAAATATCTCAAATTCGACTTCTGTATGGATCTGTTTCAGCACTCGACTCCTAGAATAATCGGCTACACGCTCGTTCTGCCTATGAGGTTGAGCCATCCATTTATCATTGATCCCGCCATAGTAGATTGCATGGAGGTAGGTCACGCTTCCTTTACTTCGGTTGCCGTTGATTGCACTGCAAATATTCTGGATCTTAATACACAAGTGACGGCTTTTAAAAAAAATGCACAAGTAGTGAAGCACAGGTATGTATTGAGAAAATTCCGTGCAAAAATTTTTTATCATGTGTTTTGTACAGAACAACATCCATACAGTTACAAATCCACAATGACCTTGTCTACATTAGTTGAATTACCTAAGGGCATATGCATAGACATGCGATTCTAGTTTGAATGTTGCAACTGAATTTTTCCAGTTCAACTTTATTTTGAATCCAGTTTTTATTCAATTTGAAGCTCTGAAAAACTGTTTAAAATATAGGCTAAATTAAATTTATTCAACTGTGAATCTATTTTTATATAATTTAGTAATTAACTACTCCCTCCGTTCTTAAAAGGTTGTGTTTTGTATTTTGTTTTAGGAACAGATGAAGTACATACATATATATATATCTTAAGGGCCCAAATCAGTGACTTCGCCCTAGGTCCCTCCAAAACCTAGAGCCGACCCTGTTATTCCTCTGTTCTTATCGGGAGGAAATCGGTTGACACCGTCGCTTCTTCCTCGTTCCTACCCAACACCGCAGCTCTGCTCCATCCCCACTTCCAAGCATTGCCGCACCTCTCCTGCTCGCATGCCGCACCAAAGCTGGCCGCGCACGCCCTCGTTCCGCTGCAGGCCGCCCTGTTCTGCTCCCGAGCGTGCCCCCGCCGGCGCACCACGGCCGCGTTCCTTTCGCAAGCTCGTCGTTAGCCGATAAGGCTCTTTGCTCCAGTGCGCACCACCGCCAGCTGTGTTCCTGCCGCGGCTGCGCGCCCTAGCCCTGCACCTCCTCCCTGCTACTCGTTTGCCACCGTCTGCGCCTCACCCCTGAGTGCGCCTTGCTCCACTTCTCCTCACTGGCACCGTCAACTCCTTCTCGCGTGCTGTTCCTGCTCAACCGCGCTTCTGGTCGAGCCCTCGCCGCACTCCTGTGCGCTCATGGCCAAGAGTCCCTGACCTCCAGCTAGCCTCGTCCTGCCCACTGCTACTCACCTTGCCGCGCCATGGCGACGGCCATCCGCCTGCGCGCCATGCTCCACTTGAGCGCCAGCCACGGTGTCGGCCACGGGCGCCTCTCCCACCGCCGGCAGCCCATGCCCCCATGCACACTCACCGCGGGTGCACTTGTGCGCCTTGCCATCCACCGTCGGCTCAACAAGGCCGCATACTGCTTGCCCTCACCATACCCGCCGCAGCGCTAGCCTTGCCTTGCAGCACCGTGCATGCTCCCCGTGTCCATGCTGTGACCGCCGTGTTCCACCCTCGTCGCTGTCCACGCCGCCACATCCACGATGCTGACAGTTCGCGCTGTCTGCAGTGCGCTCCAACCTCACGGCACCATTGCAGAATCCCCGAACCACCTCCCTCCCACCTCTGCGTAACGGGGAAGTTCGAACACACGCTATGTTGCTTCGCCTTGTGTTGCCCCGACATCGTCGCATACATGGTGTCATCTCTTCTGCATCGCGGCCGCGTCCTGGCAACTTTGTGATTGATGTGTGTGGTGTGCAAGATGTAGGAACATGCTGGCGGCGCATCGGACAAGATCAATAATCCTGCTGTTAGCTCTGAATTTTGCAATAATGACCAAGTGAAGATGCAGTCAAGGTGTTCGATGGAATGTTTACGAGGCAATATCAAATGTGTTGGTATTCAGCACTACTCTATGATGCAAGGACACTGTGATATCACAACCCGCAAGAAGAATTATACCAAGGTGAGCTCTTGATACAGATCACTTGGTTGGGTAAAGACACATCCATACTGTTTGATGAAATGCTTACCCAAGCGAATGTCAATCTAACTGTGTTTTGTGCCACACTTTGCTCGCTGTTGTGACCAGGTGATAAACACATTGGGCATGTATGAAGAGATGGTTGAGAAAGGTCATAAGGAAGAGCATTAGACTTGACATGTTCATATGCAGTGCTGGAATCGGTAGCCATTGTAAAGAAGGTCATATGGAACATGCCTGGGAGATTGTAACAGAGATATGAAGATGAAGATCACAACGGATGAGAGTTGTGGAAGAAAGGTCATAGAGATGATGCAGAGCACCTGATGAAATAGATAGTTGAGCAGAATGCAGATGCAACTATAGCTTGAGTTTGCTAGGATGTAGGAAGGCACAATAGGGGTTGCATGATCTGATTCATGTATTACCATCTGTAAACATTTATAAACTCTAGTGCAAACATCCCAAGTCCAATAAATCGTGTATTTCTATAGAGTTAAATTTTTTATGACCTCTCTTGACCTCCACTTCTGATATTATCCATTCCTATATATATACAAATTCTAGAGATCGTGTATTGAAATATATTGTTCTGTATTTGTGCATAATCATATCGCTAGATGACGTGACGAAGATCGATGAGGAGCACGACTCGGAGGAGGAGGACTAGCATGGAACCCAAACCAAGAACAATATGTGCTTTAGCAGCACCCAAGCACAAGATTCGCCCAAGCAACAGTAAATACAAGAAAATAAGAAGAACTAAAAGCTTCAGTCGAAAGATCAAGCATGACTATTGATATTTGCTTAGTCGCAACCTAAGGCAAGCTCCGACTTGCATTTAAGTTGTTAAACAAGTTTTGCTTTTATAATATATGTGATGATTAGAATGAAATGATGCATTAAGTCTACTGATGTATGATACTCCACATGTAAATGACCAAAGAATCCCTAGAGTTTGGTTATGTCGGTACCCAGTATACCCGGTACTCCCGCGCACAGGCTAAAGCCGCATAGGTGCCCTGTCCTTAGCAAAGGCGGGGTCCGAGGGCGCCACATGTCCAAGAAGGTCTGAACCCCTCTACCTCAGATGTGGGGTCCAGAGTAACCACATGAACCTCAAGGAGGAGTCCAACTCCCCCTCAGGGACGAGCTCCCAAGCGGCCACGTGTCCAGCAGGACGAGATCCCGCTCCCCCATGGGGGTGGCCTCCGGAGCTACCACGTGCCTCAAGACAACAAGACAAGCCACCTTCTCGAAGAGGCGGACTTCGGCTCTGCCACATGTCCAGCGGCCCTGGAGCCCCCGCTCTACTCAGGAGCAGGCTTCAGAGCTACCACGCGGTCAGTGGGTCGAGACTCGGCCTCCCCATTAGAGGTCAGCTCTCGACCTACCATGTACCCTGCAACTTGCCCCCAGCGGTGGGTTGCGGGAGTTAAGAGGGAGTTGCGCCTTGTCCAGGTCAGGCATCGAAGGCTCTAACTCTAGCCATCAGACCAGAACGCTTTTTATTTTCTGCTCCAGATCTTGTCCAAAAGGTTGAAGGCTCCTTTTGTGATTGGGAATTTGGAATCTCCGCCATCAGACTAGGATGCTTTTTATTTTCTGCTCTAGCTCCCTGCCCTAACGTCAATAATTCGCATCTGGAGGGAGCATCATCTCAAAGACTTAAAGAAAACTAAGGCTCAACAACTCAACAAGCTCTCTTCTGATGCAGACAGAGTAGGTACTACTTCAAGAACTGAGATGCCTGAAGAAATGGAATCGCAGCAACGCCAGGTGCAAGTATCAGAATAAGCTATCAAACACACTGCCAAAATACTTAGAAAGAGCAACACACCTTAAAATACTCTGCTCATGTAACAACATCACTACCGAATCACTTGTAGAAAAGGTTGTTGATGCAGACGATTCATGGGCCACAAACCTCTAAAATAAACACAGAAATGGTGTCCCAGCCTTACAATACTCAAAAGGCAACTTAACTTTACGTCTAATTATTATAGTCCAATGTCTATAATTCTTAAAGTTCATTGCTTTCTTCAGGTACAACTTTTGTCACAAAGGCAAAGCATACCCTATATCACCAAAATATGATACACAAGTCAGATCACCAATACATGTATACTAGTACACAAGTCAGATCCTTCCCCAAGCGTGTGACGCGGCGCACGCCTGCTGTCAGATACCGCTACGCCCAATCGCATCGCAGTGAAGGCGCAATAGGCCTACCCCACTCTACCAAGTGGGTAGCTTACGGTGCCAGGGACAGATGAATGGGACATTCTCTGACATCTTAACGACTATGCATAGGCCACTGGCGACGGAGGCGGCAAGACAGCAAGACTTCAAGCCGCGGTTAGAGGAAGCTTACGTGAGAAGCCTTAGATATTTAGGATAAGATTGCCCCGGGGCCACCTGTCAGGCCTCGAACCCCACTTGTAAGGAGTCTGAATTTGACTATAAAAGGACCAGACCGCCACCGTTATAAAGGATCCACAATCGAACATCCAATCCCCAAAACACACACACACCAGCATTACAACCTCACTGTGGAGTAGGGTGTAATGCTCTTGCGGCCCGAACTACGTAAAAACCACCGTCTCATACTCTCATATGTGTGACCACTAGACTGAGAACTAAGCCCTAGCGATCAAGAACCTCCGCGGGTTGCTCCTTAACATATCCGGAGGAAGTGTCGCTTTAACACTTCGTTGGCGCGCCAGGTAGGGGCTTTTTTCCTCAAAAAAAAGTGGTTGCGTTTTTACCACCACGGTGTTTATCAAACCCGTAGACGGGGGTTTCCGAGGCCATCTCTAGTGACCATATCCGTCGCTCGAGCGCTGCACTCTGGTCCGTCACGCCCTGCACAAATGCGGCTGGCCAGGGTGTGCCTCCGGGCACGTCTCGGCCCAGTCAGCGCCCCCATAGCCATTGGTTGCGAGTCCAAAGAGTGCTCTGATAGCAGCCAGGGTCCCGCTTCACCACCCACAAACGATGAACACTTCTCAGGGAGTGGCTCAACAGTGGGTCCACAACATTGACCACATAGTCGTGGCGGCCCTCAAATCTCCCAACAGAGGGATACGCCACATGTCGCTATCGCGATAGCCGTCCATCGATCGTTGCACCACCGACTCAATATCTACCAGGCCTACTAGTGTTGGCAAGATCCTAACAGAGGACCTGAGGGCTGAGCTTGACTGTCGTCAAGCTCATATAGATGGCCGCGTCATTATCGAGCGGCAGCAGGAGAGACGGCGCAACCTTGGCACCGAGTACGGCCTCAAGTGCCAAAGCAGGAGGAGTCTTCCGTCCGAGGAGTACCTCAGGTAAACCCTCCACCACCGCCATCAAATCAAGACTACCTTGGGTTGACTGCACCCCTGCGCTGCTTTGTACACCAGGTGCTGCAATAGTATTTGTCACAACAGTAGGCTCCACAGCACTCACACGTGGCGCAACAAACACCCTGGCATATGCTGTCCCGTACGCCTCTCCGGCGAAGTTTGTTGGAGGTTGCATGGCCTTGGCGCCATACCTGTGACTGACGACATGGCCGCACAAGTTCCGGCCACACCTGCCAGAGAGGTTCGATGGGAGCATCAACCCAGCCGAGTTCCTGCAGATCTACACCACGACGCTAGTTGCTGCTGGAGCGGATGAGCTTGTCCTGTCGAACTACTTCCCCTCGCCCTGATTGGATCAGCCCGATCATGGCTGATGAACCTGCCTGAGGGGTCCATAACCTCTTGGGTTGAGCTCTGTCGACAGTTCACAGCGAACTTCGACAGCTCCTACATGCGCCCCGACACCGAGCTCGACCTCCACGCCGTGCGCCAGCAACACAAGGAAACGTTGAGATCATTCATCTAGCACTTCTCCCAGCTACGCAAATCCATCCCAAACATCCGAATGCTTCTGTCATAGTAGCATTCTGGCAGGGAGTGCGTGACTAGAAGATGGTCAAGAAGCTAGCCACGCACAATGTGCAAGATGTCTCCGAGCTCTTCTCCATTACTGACTGGTGCGCTCGGGTGACGGAGGGCTGTGACTGGCACACCCAGG
Source organism: Tuctoria greenei (assembly GCA_036927565.1). Lineage (NCBI taxonomy): Eukaryota > Viridiplantae > Streptophyta > Magnoliopsida > Poales > Poaceae > Tuctoria > Tuctoria greenei. The sequence continues at coordinate 138,030,258 of JAYESD010000008.1, read as the reverse complement.
CCGCCCCCAGAGTGGGCGGAATTGGCTAGACCGGCGAAGGTGCCGCTACCCCGAGTAGCGGCAAAAAAATGAACAAGAACCGGGGCGGCGGCCAGAACAAGCTGTTGCATGGGTCTCCCGTCGCTACAGCAGCGGCAACTGGAGGGGGAATACTCCCATGCTTTGAGAAGCGCCCATGTCAGCCATATGTGGCTGACAATGATGTCAAGCCGTGCTCGGTACACGAGACTCGCGACCACACTACGAGCGAATGCCGGGAGATTAAGAGATGCGCCGAAAGATACCAAGAGCGGGCATAGCATTAGTAGTGTCTTCAAGGCGCCCCCTTCTGCTAGCGGGAGGGCAAGAAGAAGGTCGATCCCAAAGTCAACGATGACGAGGAGATGGAGTACTAGAAGCAGGAGCAGGCCGTCGGAGTGGTCAACCAAGATGAGGACTCTGACACCAGTAGCAACCACGAGCGTCGCAAGAGTCTCCACGTCGACTTTGAGGGGTCTTGGGATCCCGCATCCCGAAACACGACCAAGACCCTACGCCGAGCAATGGCATTGATAACCCCAGCTAGGGATGAAAATGGACGGATATGGACGGATAAAATGCTTTTCCATATCCATATCCATATAATAATTTCGAAAATGGATACGGATCGGATGTTGTCAGTAACGGATTTGGTATCGGATTTGTCGGATGTATTGGAAACAGATTGATCAGATCGGAAATTTATGGATTTCGGACGTACTCGGATATTTATTTCGGAAAAAAACATTTCACGTATCACATCTTGAAATGATAGATAATGAAAGAAATATATAGTTCGCACACATAACACATGTAATTAATATTTCACATATCACATTATTTCACATAACACATGTAACTAAAATTAAAAAAAGTAACATACAATTCGTACTTTATACACATAATCCATAACACACAAGTCATGAACTGTTACTACAAGTATTCAATAATCTTTATTTAAAACCATGTGATAAATGCATTGATGTATGAATCAAAATCTTAATCAACAACGTGAAGCGCTAGCTTTTAAATATCGTGTTTTGTATGCATCACCAAGAAAACTTGTTTGGTCTGGCGGTAGGGCGCCAGCCTTGTGTGAATAAGGTCTTGGGTTTGATTCCCACATCTAGCAAAATATTTTGTCCCTGGTTAGGATTTTCAGTTTTCTTCTTGGGCCAAGCCGCCAAATGCCAGCAACAACCTGGGTTGGGCCAAAAATAATCAGATACAAAACGAATATGCAAAACGGATATCCGACTGAAAATGGATATCCGACAAAATGGACGGATATTGAGCTGCGCCGTTTCTGGTCTGATATCTGAATAGGGATATGCGATATCCGATCTGTGTCCGAATAGAATCCGATCAAAATAGATATGGACCAGATATTTTCGGATCCGACACTTGGACGGATCGGATATTATCCAATCCATTTTCACCCCTAGCCCCAGCTTTCGCTCCAGCGCTGCATCACAAGTGGAAGGAGAGGTCGATCAACTTCGACACCTCCGACTGCCCCAAACACATAGCGGTAGCCAGGATCCTGCGTCTCCTGGTCGCCCCCACCATTGCCAATGTCAAGCTTCATTTCATCTTGATAGATGGCGGGGCCGACCTCAACCTCATGAGCCGTGCGGCTTTTGACCAGTTGCAGATCCCAGTGGCGAAGCTCACCCCCTCGTGGCCATTCTCGAGGGTGGGGTCAGGGAACATCATCCCGTACGACAACATCAACCTTAGGGTGACCTTTGGGACACCCGACAACTACAGGACAAAGAGCATCATGTTCGACATTTCAAATGTCAGCCTCCCCTTCAACACCATCATTGGCGATCCAGCCCTGTACCGATTCATGGCCGTAGCCCAGTACGACTACCATGTCTTGAAGGTGCCGACCCCCTCCGGTGTCCTCAGGATCCGCGAGGACCGCACTGCTGTGGTGTTAGCCTTGTAGAAGATCCAAGCCCTCACAGGAGACCCAGCACCAGCCGAGGGTGGTGCTGGACCGAGCCAGCCTCCGCCGAGCTCGTGCCAGCGCGGCTCACCTGCAGCACCCGGTCTGCAGCCTTACGACAGCACCACACTCCCATCAAAGCCGTCAAAATCAGTTCCGGCTCTACTCAGACCCTTTGCAAGGCGGGGTCCAAGGCAGAAAGTAGGGACGCTTGCTCAGTGCCCCACCGGTAGCCATCAACGACAAGTTGCCCGACAACCATTGCAGCTACCATCAGAGCTTTGGGCACCCTGTATATATTAGCTTAACATGATTGTGTAAAGGTGTTCATAGTGTCTAGGAGCATCATTTAGGACAACCAAGCTCTCGGAGGGTCAGGTCCAGAGTGCATAGTCAACTTGGCTTGGTCCCAAACCACAAGCCCGTGTACCCTGCCTCCCTCAGCATCTGGAAGCAAGCAGATGCCCTCTTTTGTAAAAGTTTGTCTCCTCCTATGAATACTGATATAAAAGAATCACTGTCTTACTTCATATTTCCCTAAACAATGTTCATTTAAATTACGCGCTAATTTCATGATCAACCATGCTAGGCTTGATTATTGTATATTCCTTTCATATACACAGTTGAACACTCCGTATCTCTCACCCTTGCTAGAGTTAAGCAATTCTACTACAGGCGGGTTTGCTTGAGGTACCTGTGATGTGTGAAGGGCACTCACAGCTGCCCTCATCCCTGGAGTTATGTGAAGCCGAATGGCCTCCCAGGAAAGGCCTAGGCCAAGATGGAGGTCCAGGGCGTGTGAGCTGCTTATCCTGGTCCTGTACCCTAAGCACGCACATCCTGCCTCTCAGCGTCGTAGTCGAGTACTGGGGGCAGGAAGGATCGCACCCTAAGGACGGCGGGAGCTGAGACCCGAAGCAGTAAAGCATTGAATTACCCAAGCCCCGTGTGTCAACTTAGGATAGTAAGACATGACAAAGCTAAGTAAGAGAGATAGGTAAAACCGACGAGCAAACTAGTGCATCCTTTAACGTGTGCAGGACAGCCAGCTCCAGCACCACCCAAGGGGCCTGCCGTTGACTTCCCAGCATGCTGACGACAACAACAAGTGCTGATAAGTGAGTACACTCTCCTACCCCGCTCTTGTTGCTAATAGGTTCTCTTGTGATAGCTTCTACACAAGGGGCCTACAGTCGACGTCTTTGCGATGATGGTGGACGACGCTGGAGCATCCAGCTCTAGCACATCCCAGGGGCCTGCTGTCGAAGAATCTACGACGATGAAGGGAAACGCGGGAGCATCCATCTTTGACACCACCCAAGGGGCCTGCCGTCGACAAATCTATGACGATGGTGGGCGACGCCGGAGTATTCAGCCCCGGCACCACCCAAGGGGCCTGCCGTCGACGTCCCAGCATGTTGACAATAGCAACAAGTGCTGATAAGGGAGTACACTCTCCTACCTCGCTCTTGTTGCTAATAGGTTCTCTTGTGATGGCCTGTACACCAGGGGATTGCTGTCGACATCTTTGCGATGATGGTGGACGATGCCGGAGCATCTAGCTCCATCACCTCCCAAGGGGCCCGCCGTCGATGATTCTATGACGATGGTGGGCGACACCAGAGCAGTCAGCTCCGGCACCATCCAAGGGGCCTGCTGTCGACGTCCCAACATTTTGACGACATCAACAAGCGCTAATAAGTGAGTACACTCTCCTGCCCCGCTCTTGTTGCTAAGAGGTTCTCTTGTGATAGCCTATACACCAGGGGCCTACTGTCGACGTCTGTGCGACGATGGTGGACGACGCCGGAGCATCCAGCTCCGGCACCTCCCAGGGGGCCTACCGTCGACGAATCTGCGATTATGGTGGGCGACGCTGAGCAGTCAGCTCCAGCACCATCCAAGGGGCCTGCCGTTGACGTCCCAGCATGTTGACAACAGCATCAAGCGCTGATAAGTGAGTAAACTCTCCTGCCCTACTCTTGTTTCTAAAAAGGTTCTTTTGTGATAGCCTGTACACCAGGGGCCTGTTGTTGACGAATCTGTGATGATGGAGGACGACGCTGGAGCATCCAGCTCCGACACCACCTAGGAGGTCTGCCGTCGACGAATCTACGACTGTCGAAGTGTTAATGCGACACTTTCCCCAGAACTTCTAAGGAGCAGCTCATGGAGGTTCTTTGTTCAAAGGGGCTTAGGCCTCAATCAAGTGTTCTAGCGGATGAGAGTATGACACAGTGGTTTTTACGTGGTTCAAGCCGCAAGGAGCGTAACACCCTACTCCACAGTGGATTGTATTGCTAGTGAGTGTGTATGCGTGTGTGTGATGCGGGGATTTGATGTCTTGTCCTTTGTAACATTGCCGGTCCGAGCCTTTTATAGTCAAGGTCAGACGCATTACAAGTGGGGTCCTGGGGCCTGATAGGTGGTCATGTGGCAATCTTATCCTAAAGATCTAAGGCTTCTCGCATAAGCTTGGCTGACCGAGGAAGTGAAGACTCGCCGTCTTGCCTCCTCTCTTGTCAGTAGTCCACGCACCGTTGCTGACGGTGGCAGAAGGTGTCCCGTCGGCCTGTCTTGTTGCCACAAGCTACCCATTTGGCCAAGTGGGATAGGCCTGTGGCGCCTTTAATGTAACACGATTGATCATAGCGGTCTCTGACCATTGGCATGCTCCGCGCTAGGCGCCAGAGGTGGGTGCGTGTCTTCATTGTTTGATTTGAGCAGGGTGCACCATCCCTTGATTCCCGCATCTTACTATCCGAGGCGAGCAGCAGAACACGTGGCAGCATCGTGGCTGATCTCCGCTGGGGAGGTCAAACCTAGTCCTCCCTGACGCGTGGCAGCTCCGGGGCTCGTTAGGGGACGTGGCAGCTCCGGGCCCTTTCCCTTGGGGGGGGGGGGAGGTGCTGGTCCTTGTAACGCAACTGTCGGCGAGACCTTCCGATTACTTGAATCAAAACCCCAACTTATCACACCCGTGAGTGTTTGCTTGTTATCTTGTTCTTGCTTGTTCTTCGATTGCTTGCAAGCTCAAGGCTGTTCTAGGCACGGCAAGAACAGCAACAACAGGAGTCGGTGTAACTATCGCTAAGGCGCAACATCCTTGTGGTTGTTGTAGTCGGGTAGCACAACGTCAACCTCCACCCAAATCGTAGTTACCAGGAGATGGTGTAACTGTCGCTCAAGGCGCCACACCATTTTGGTTGAGGTAGTCGGGCAGCCAACGTCGGCCTCCACCAAATTCGTTCACCACCAACAACTCTCATCGAAAGATAGGGCATCTCCTGTACCCGTTTGGTTCATCAAGTGGTATCAGATTTCAGGTTGCTCGGTGAGAGATTTTCTTCTCCTTGTTCTTCATTTACCTACAGTCCACTTTTGCCTACAAAAGTTGCTCTAAAAATCCTAAAAACACTTTGAGCCTTTCGCTTGACTACTTAGCTTTCGACTTGTCGAATTCACGGTTGCCTTTTTGTGTCGAGTTGCTGGTACTAAGTTTTTCACCACTAGAGTTTCGAGTTCGTGCCAATTTGTTCTCAGTACATTTTTCATTACCTACCCAAAGTTGAGAAAAAGGCACGTGCAAAAGAAAAGCCGCACAAATCAGCAAGAAAAAGGCACGTGCAAAGAAAGAAAAGCCGCACTTATTAAAATTGCTAGAAAATGTTTCTCAGTACAAAAAACAGAAATAGTTTATGTAACATTTGTTTCAAGTTTCGTAGTTCAACTTGCTGTTTTGAATGTTTTGTTAAAACACAACGTTTGTGTTGTCTGAACTTCTACTACAGTAAATTTAACATCACGTGGACTAACGGCTCGCGTATCTATCACGGTTTAGACTAGAACCAACACAGTACCATCATGGAACGTTTATTCAACTTGTTGTGACTAATGTGGTACTAGCTGTTCCTTTGTGCAATTCATTTCCAGCAGCCACCTACAGCTCCACAAAATCATCTACAACACCACATAATTGTGCTAGCAGCCACCGTTTGTTGTTGTTCTTGCTGTTTGCCGGCGCCCCCTGCATCGCGTGGTAAGAACTTGTAAGAGCTTGATTTCTTGCTAGTGAGGAAGTGATTGTGTCCTACCACCTCTTAGCAACTGCTAGGATTAATCTGCTTGCTGTTGTATTTCCTTTCTGCACTAACCATGTCAGCAGATGCGAATGCGACATCTCCACATTCACCACGTACGAGGGGCATCATTCAACATTTTGAACGCCAAGTAAATCTGCACACAGATGCCATCAACGAGGATATTCAAGTCACCAATGAATACATTGGTCAATTAGAGTCGACGCAGATTTGCACCAACACCATGCTGACCACATTAGAAAGCACTGTTGGGGCTATTAACACTTCTCTTGCAGCAATCATTGAGCGGTTGGAGAGGATGGAACAGGTTGGACGCGAAGAGAGACAAAGACATGTTGATGACAACCACGACTCTGTTGGCAGCAATGCAAGATATGACAAGGCAGAGTATTCAGCAAATACCGAGCTTGATGATGGACCTTTCAGGTATCGACGGCAGCCACGTCGCGACCATCGTGGTATGGGTGTTCGAGCCCTAAGACGTGAGGTACGTGACAATGATGATTCCCTACGCAACATTAAATTCTCCATACCACCCTTTGATGGGAAATATGATCCGGATGCATATCTCTCTTTGGAATTATCAGTATATCAAAAATTTGCATGCCATGATTTCTCTGATGATAAAAAGGTTAGAGTTGCAACTAAAGAATTCACTAACTTTGCTTCTATATTGGTGGCATCAGTATCAAACTAAAAATCCAGCTACCGTACCACAAACTTGGAATGCCTTGAAATGAATCATGCGCCGTTGTTTTGTTCCTTCCTATCATGCTTGTGACCTCCTGCATAAATTACAACAACTTAGGCAAGGCAACAAATTTTTTGAGAAATACTATTAAGAACTACGAATAGGCATGATGCGATGTGGCCTAGTTGAAAATGAAGAGGGTGCAATGGCTAGGTTTATGGGTGGTTTAACAAGAGAAATTCAGGACATATTGGCTTATAAAGAATACACTAACGTCACTCGATTATTCCATATTGATTATAAGGTTGAAAGAGAAGTGCAGGGACGACGCACAAAAACTAATATTTCTACAGGTCAAACTACCTCATGGCGGTCCCACTCAAGTGTTGCTGGTCTTAAGCATGATTCTCCGGACGATGCTTCCAATCGGTTGCCCAGGACTACATCAGCACCTTCGCGTGCTATCGAGACAACAAAAGGATCCACCCAAGTTGCAGCCAACACTTCTTCTTCCATTGCTTCCACTGGGAGAATAAAAGACATTCAATGCCTCCAGTGCAAGGGTTTTGGGCACCTACAAGGGACTGCCCAAGCAAGCGTGTGCTGATTGTACGAGAAAATGGTGAGTACTCATCCTCTAGTGATTTAGATGATGAAACATATGCCATACTTGCTGCACAAGATGCAGGAAAGAAGAATGATGATGAAGAGCACATTGGGGTTGATCATGCTGACCACTATGAGAGTCTTGTTGTGAGGCGTTTCTTGAGTGTCCAAATGATCAAAGCTGAACAGAACCAGCGACACAATCTATTCCGAACTAAGTGTGTAGTTTTGGAACGATCGTGTCGCATTATTATTGATGGAGGAAGCTGCAATAATTTAGCAAGTGTTTCCATGGTAGCGAAGCTTGGAATGACAACACTTCCACATCCACATCTCTACTACATCCAATGGTTCAATGACAGTGGTAAGCTTAAGGTAACACGTCTGGTTCGTGTCGAATTGCAATTGGTTCCTATCATGATTACATTGATTGTGATGTGGTGCCTATGCAAGCTTGCTCTATGCTATTTGTTCGACCTTGGCAATTTGATAAAGATACATTACATCATGGTAAATAAAATCAATACTCTTTCATGCAAAATGAGAAGAAGCTTATTTTGCACCCTATGTACCCTGATGCTATTTTGAAGGATGACATTGCTAGAGCTTGCAAAGAGAAAAATAAGAAATCTACTCAAAATGAAAATACAAATGTTGCGAAGGAATCAGTACACCCTAAGACTGACAATTCCAAATCTGCTCATGTGAAGAAGAATGAAATTAAATAGAAGAGTGCTTGTTTTCTTGCTTCCAAATCTGATTTGTTTGAATTAAAAAATAATGCTGCAATCTGCTATGTGTTTGCTTGCAAATAAGCTTTGTTCTCACTTCACGACGAACCATGTGCTTTGCCCCTTGATGTTACTAAGCTTTTGCAGGAATACGCTGATGTGTTTTCACAAGAGGTACCTGCCGGGCTGCCACCATTGAGAGGGATTGAACATCAGATTGACCTCATCCCTGGGGCTTCTTTGCCAAAACGAGCACCATACAGGACCAACCCGGAGGAGACTAAGGAGATTCAGCGACAAGTGCAGGAATTACTCGACAAAGATTATGTGCGTGAGTCCCTTAGTCCTTGCTCTGTTCCTGTTCTTTAGGTTCCAAAGAAAGATGGATCATGGCGCATGTGTGTAGATTGTCGAGCAATTAATAACATTACCATTAGATATCGTCATCCTATTCCTAGGTTAGATGATATGCTTGATGAACTTAGTGGCTCGATGATTTTCTCTAAAATTTACTTGCGTAGTGGATACCATCAAATTCGCATGAAGCTAGGTGATGAATGGAAAACAACGTTTAAAACCAAGTTCGGTTTGTATGAGTGGTTAGTCGTGCCTTTTGGTCTCACGAATGCACCTAGCACTTTTATGAGATTAATGAATGAGGTTTTACGTGCTTTTATTGGAAGATTTGTAATAGTATATTTTGATGACATCTTGATTTATAGCACATCTCTAGAAGAGCATCTTGATCATCTCCGTGCTGTTTTCAATGCTTTACGAGATGCACGCTTATTTGGTAACATTGACAAGTGCACCTTTTGCACGGATAGAGTCTCTTTTCTTGGCTATGTTGTGACACCACAGGGAACTGAAGTCGATGAAGCCAAGGTGGAGGCGATACACAGCTGGCCGACTCCTACCACAGTCACACAAGTACGAAGCTTTCTCGGACTTGCTGGATTCTATCATCGTTTTGTGAAAGACTTCCGCACCATAGCAGGCCCACTGCATGAGCTTACAAAGAAGGGTGCTCCATTCACATGGGGCAAGGCGCAAGAGGCTGCATTTGCAACTCTTAAGAATAGGTTAACTCATACACCCCTTCTCCAATTACCACATTTCAGTATGACTTTTGAATTGTAATGTGATGCTAGTGGTATTGGATTGGGAGGTGTTTTGTTGCAAGAGGGGAAACCTATTGCTTATTTTAGTGAGAAATTGAATGGTCCTAGTCTGAACTATTCTACTTACGATAAAGAATTATATGCACTAGTACGAACTTTGGAAGCATGGCAACATTATTTATGGCCTAAAGAATTTGTTATACATTCTGATCATGAATCTTTGAAGCACATTAAGAGCCAAACTAATCTGAACCGTAGGCATGCCAAGTGGATAGAATTCATTGAGTCCTTTCCTTATGTTGTCAAACACAAGAAAGGAAAAGATAACGTCATTGCGGATGCCTTACTCGCCGTTACAATATGTTGTCCCAACTTGATTTTAAGATTTTTGGCTTGAAAACAATTAAAGAACAATATGCTTTTGATGCTGATTTGAAAGATGTGCTGCTGCAATGTAAAGAAGGAAAAACATGGAACAAGTTTGTTCTCACTAATGGTTTTGTGTTTCGAGCTAACAAATTGTGCATTCCAGCTGGTTCTGTGCGTATCTTACTATTGCAGGAAGCACATGGTGGAGGGTTGATGGGACACTTTGGTCTCAAGAAGACGGAAGACATCCTAGCAAGCCATTTCTTTTGGCCAAAGATGAGAATAGATGTGGAGTGGTTTGTTGCTTGTTGCACCACCTGTCAAAAAGCTAAGTACCGTCTTAATCCACATGGTTTATACATGTCTCTCCCTGTTCCTAGTGCTCCATGGGAAAATGTTTCTATGGATTTTGTTTTAGGATTGCCTATAACAAAGAAGGGGAGGGATAGTATTTTTGTTGTTGTGGACAGATTTTCTAAAATGACACACTTCATACCATGCCACAAAACTGATGATGCTACCCATATTGCTAGTTTGCATGGGGTTCCAAACACTATTGTTTCAGATTGAGATGCCAAATTTCTTAGTCATCTTTGGAAAACCTGATGGGCTAAGTTGGGGACAAAATTTCTCTTTTCTACCACTTGTCACCCTCAAACTAATGGACAGACCGAAGTAGTGAACCGTAGTTTATCTACCATGCTTAGGGTTGTTCTGGAACATAACATCAAATTACGGGAAGAATGTTTGCCTTATATTGAATTTGCTTGCAATCGTTCGCTGCATTCTACTACAAAATTGTGCCCTTTTCAGATTGTATATGGTTTTATCCCTTGTGCTCCCATTGATCTTTTGGCTCTGCCACCTTCAGAGAAATTGAATTTTGATGCTTCTCGCTGTGCTAAATTAATTCTTAAAATGCATGAGCAAACTAAAGCAAACATTGAGAGCATGAACGCTAAGTATCAACAAGCCAGTAGCAAGGGTAGAAAGCATGTTACTTTTGAACCAGGTGATTTGGTTTGGGTGCATTGGAGAAAGGATAGATCTCCTGATTTGAGAAAATCTAAATTGCTACCTCAAGCTGCTAGACCCTTCAAAGTGCTTTGAAAAATTAATGATAATGCATATGAAATTGAGTTGCTTGCACATTTTGGGGTTACTTCCTCTTTTAATATTGCAGATTTGAAACCATAAGTGGGCGAGGAAGAAACACTTGAGTCAAGGATGACTCAATTGCAAGAAAGGGAGGATGATGAGGACATCTCTACCGTTGATACAACCACAACAGCAGCCCATTCACCACTTACAACTAATCAAGGTCCAATGACATGCGCTCGTGCACGTCAACTTAATTATCAGGTGAACTCATTCCTGGCTGTTCGAAGTAATTATCCTTCAAATGGGGAACTATTAAAACCTTGTGATGACCTTGTTATTATTAGGAGCTTGGGAATTGTTCTAGCTAGGAGGAATGGAGGGATTAATACAATGAAGGCTGCTCCACCCGAGGGGTCCTCGTAACTACAGAAAGTACCAACTTAAAAGGGGCATAACTTTCAACTCCCAAGGTTGTTTAATGCAAATAAGTACTTGCTGGAAAGGTCTCTTCGCCTACTTTCCATTGGATCAAGAAACAAAGGCAGATGACGCTTGAGATGCTCAGGAAAGGCCGAACAAGACTCGTGACTCCATCCCAAGTTCTAGTATTCCTCCTCTATATAAACAATTAGCAGCCATAGGAAGAACTTGGGTTTTGTTTTCTGTAAGTTTAGCCATTGCTACTTCCTTGTAACGCAAGTGTCAACGAGACCTTCCGATTACTTGAATCAGAACCCCAACTTATCACACCCGTGAGTGTTTGCTTGTTATCTTGTTCTTGCTTGTTCTTCAATTGCTTGCAGGTTCAAGGCTATTCTTGGCACGACAAGAACAGCAACAACAGGAGCCAGTGTAACTATCGCTAAAGCGCAACACCCTTGTGGTTGTTGTAGTCGGGTAGCACAACATCGATCTCCACCCAAATCGTAGTTACCAGGAGACGGTGTAACTGTCGCTCAAGGCGCCACACGATTCTGGTTGTGGTAGTCGGGCAGCCAACGTCGGCCTTCACCAAATTCGTTCACCACCAACATCTCTCATCGAAAGATAGGGCATCCCCTATACCCGTTGGTTTCATCACCTACTACTTCCATCATTGGGACATGGCCTCCCAGGGTTATATTGCCTCATTCAAAGGGGGCAAATGGAGCGACTAGAGGGAAGACTGGACGATTGTGAGGACAGACCCCCATGCCTCTCTGAAGATGTCGTCCGACGGTCCAGGCTCTGACCCTACCACCTGGGAAGCATTCTAAGGGTTGCCAGAGGATTATAAGCCTTCCCTGAGGAGGTCCGGTTTTTGGCTATCAAGGGCTTGACCTCCATGATGGTGTTGGCAGACTTCTTGCTCCACTGTATCACCCCTCTCAAGCAGCGTATGCACAGGGCCTGTGTCTACATCAGTGAATATGACCAATGTCGGTTGGGTCCGGACACCACAACTCCCAAGATGCTGGAGGAGATGTTGAAAACAGTGACCTCCGACGTTGTTGTCGATGAGCACGTCTCCATTCCGGATGAATGCCAGCCGCTCCACATGACCATCGACTTGAGGGCTAAACTGTGGAGCTTGATGCCGAAGGTCAATGTGTTCGACCTCATTCGTCTGCATCCCGAAGATACGGATGGAGCCTCAGTGGTCCTAAAGCGGTGCCATGATGCGACGTAGACAGGGTCGGGGTCTTCCTCGTGTCCTTTAGCAAAGGCGGAGGCAGAGCCCTCAACTACCTCCTACAGGGCGGGGGTCAGCAAGCCGGCGCCAGCTCTGGAGCCGAGAAAGCGTTCCCGCACGCTGGCCGCGGGCTCTGCTACTACTATGCCGAAGAAGCGAAAGCTATTTCAGGGGGACGATACTCCCATCTTCTGTCACAAGGGAGCTGGAGGGGCTGAAGCTTCTATCATTGACTTAGTCTCCGATTCCAGCAGTGGCCCCGGTTCTGGAGGAGGCACCGAGGGGCCTGCGTAGATGACCACGTCGGCGTGGGTTGATCAGGAGTCGGTACTAGAGACAGCGGCGTTGACCTTGTCGTCAGCTCTTGGCGACCTTGATCTATCGCGCGGGGTGGGAGGCCAGGGTCATTGGAGTGGCCCGACTTGCCGGTAAGTCGCTGCTTCTCCCCTCTACTATTTCTCTTCATTTCTTTTTCAATGTTCTTGACAAAGCTTTATCTCGGCTTTTCAGGGTGTCGTCAGCCGACTTGGTGCCCTTGGTGCTTCCAGGGGTGGGCTTGATAGCCCCTGCATCTCCCGAAGGTGGAATGGGGTCTGCCGCGCCTCATCCTGTGCTCGAGGGTGCGTTGGTCCCTAGTGATGTTGATGTCTCTACACCTTCGCTTGTCGAGGTAGGCAGGGCAGATGTGGCGCCAGGCGAGGAAGTGCCAGGCGAGGAGGTGCCCGACGAGGAAGTGTCTGGCGAGGAGGTGGCTACCTTGGTCGTGGCGGCTTCTCATGGTGGAGCTGACCCTCCCGTGGTTGAGCGGCGCCGACACCTGACGTAATTGGTGCGCGGTGGTTCTTGGGGCTCCAGTCGGGGAACCATCTTGTCCCCAGGAGTTGGTGTCTGCCGCGGCGTCGGCAGGAGGGGCGGAGGGGCAGTCGTCGGTGGCGATGGTCACGCCAATCGCTCTCGCTGATGCTGTTGCCACAACCCAGTCCATCTTGTGCCAGATGCAAGCTGCTTTTGCCTGCGAGTGGATCAGCTTGCGGAGGAGCGACACTTGGTGAAGCTGGTCGATGCCAAGAACAAGGAGCTTGAGGTGAATGCTTTGAAGGCCCATGCTGCCGCCGATGCCCACCTGAAGTTGTTCCAGGATCAGCAGCTAGAGTTGGTCCACTGCAAAGTTGCCGTTGCTGACGCGGAACGGGACTTGGCGGCAAAGGAGGAGGAGGTCTCCTGGAGCCTGGAGGAGAAGCGTCGGGCTTTGTAGGACTTGGAATTGGTCATCTAGCACCGGGAGGATGACCTTGGGGGTCGTGCTCGGGAGCTCGCCGACCGGGAGGATACTGCACAGAGAGAGGCAGAGAGCCTCCAGGCCTCCCACATGGCTGAGGCCCAAGGGGTCCGGGACTTCCTGGCTCATGTTGGGGCGGTGCTGGAACCCCTCGACCTTGGTCCTATGCCGAGCGGGGAGCCATCTCAGGGGGTGGCCCAGCTACTTCCCGTCTTGGACCCCCTTTGCTCATCGTTGAGGTCGGTGAACACCGTCCTTGCAAGGCGGCTGGAGGTCGAAGGAAGGGAGCTGGTTGAGCTGGTGGCCTGCCATGTCTTGGTATGCTTCCGAAGCTGGTACCCGACGATCCCGCTGGAGCTGGTGGAGAAAGGTCCCCTTGATGAGCGGGAGGATGAGGCTAGGGCTGAAGTCCAAGACCTTTCCAAGGAGGTGGCTTCTTTGTTCCAGCGGAGTTGAGGCCGGTGGCACCTAGGCACAATGCTTTTGTATCTGGAGATCACCCCTTTGTAAATTGATTGTCAATGAATTTGGATCCATGTTGTTTTGCTTGTTAGATTGTCATGTGCTTTCAAATTGTTGCCCCAATTCCTTCTCTATGTATGGTCTTTTGGAGCTTTTGTTGATGCCATTAGCTTTTTAGGGACCAACGCTTGCACAGTTGACACAGTCGGTTTGTCGCTAGTTGACGTCCTGCCTATGGAACCCCCCTTAGAGGCCCCTTGGTAAGCGTGGCCAAATTGTTGGGTACGCTGACCACTTGACCGCAGGATGTCTTCGACTTGCCCCCAACAGAGTGGGGGAGCATGAGCGATTGGTCTCAGTGTGCCCCTTTTGGGTGCGTCGGGCTTTTCCTGAGTGTTGTCGTTGATGGTAGGCCCCCTGGGGGGTGTCGGAGCTGGTTGCTCCGGCACCGCCCTCCATCGTCGTGAAGTCATCGACGGCAGGCCCCATGGAAGGTGCCGGAGCTGGGTGCTCTGGCGTCGTTCACCACTGTCGTAAGGTCATCGACGGCAGGCCCCCTGGGAGGTGCTGGAGCTGGCTGCTCCTACATCATCCACCATCATCGTAAGGTCATCGACGACGGCCCCTAGTGCACAGGATACCACAAGGAAACCTTGTTAGTAGCAAGAGCAGGGCAGGAGAGTGTACTCACTTGTCCGCGCTTGTTGCTGTTGTTGATGTGCTGGGACATCGACGGTAGGCCCCCTGGGACGTGCTGGAGCTGGATGCTCCGCGTTGTCCACCATCTTCATAGATACGTCGACAGCAGGCCCCTTGGGAGGTGCTGGAGCTGGGTGCTCCGTCGTCGCCCACCATAGTCATTGGGACGTCGGCAGCAGGCCCCTTGGGAGGTGCTGGAGCTGGATGCTCCATCATCGTCCACCATCTTCGTAGATACATCAATGGCAGGCCCCTTGGGAGGTGCCAGAGCTGGGTGCTCCGACGTCGCCCACCATCGTCGTTGGGACGTCGACGACAGGCCCTTGGGAAGTGCTGGAGCTGGATGCTCCGGCGTCGTCCACCATCGTCGTAGATTCGTTGACGGCAGGCCCCTAGTGTACAATCTATCACAAGAGAATCTTATTAGTGACAAGAGCGAGGCAGGAGAGTTCACTCATTAGTTCGTGCTTATTGCTGTCGTTGACATGCTGGGACGTCGACGGCAGGCCCCTGAAAGGTGCCAGAGCTAGATGCTCTGGCATTGTCCACCATTCATAGATACGTTGACAGCAGGCCTGTTTGGGGGTCCTGGAGTTGGGTGCTCTAGTGTCACCCACCATCATCATTGAGTCGTCGACAGCAGGCCCCTGGTGTACAGGCTATCGTAAGAGAATCCTGTTAGCGACAAGAGCGAGGCAGGAGAGTTTACTCATTTGTCAACGCTTGTTACTGTCGTTGACATGCTAGGACGTCGACGGCAGGCCCCTTGCGAGGTGTTAGATCTGGATGCTCTGCCGTCGTCCACCATCTTCGTAGATACGTCGACGGCATGCCCCTTGGGAGGTGTCGGAGTTGTGTTCTTTGGCGTCGCCCACCATCGTCATTTGAACGTCGACGGCATACCCCTTGGGAGGTGTCAGAGCTGGATGCTCCGGCATCGTCTATCATCGTTTTGGATGCATTGGCGGCAGGCCCCATCAGGGGAGCCGGAGCTAGCTGTTCCATTGCAACCTGCTTCGTATGTCCTGCACACTTAATAGTGGTGCATATTGTTTGCTCGTTGGTGATTTTTTCCTGTTCTGTAGTATTGCTGTCTTATAGTCCTGGGCTGGTACGCGGGGTTTGGGTAATTCAATGCATTAGCGCTCGGGATCCGGCTCCCTTCTTATTCGGGGTGTGAGCGTCCTGGCCCTCAGTACTTAGCGGAGGCACTAGGAGGCAAAGCGCGCACGCTTAGAATCAAGGACCAGGCTAAGCAGGTTGCGTGCTCAAGACCTCCAGCTCGGCGTTGGCCTTTCGCAGGGACCATTTGGCACCACAAGAACCCTAGTAAGAGGGCAGCTGCGAGGTTCCAAGACACCTTGTAGGTACCTCAAACGAGACTGCCTGCAGCAGGGTTGCATAACTCTACTAGGGGCGATATGGAAAAAATTTCATCAAGTATATGGTGACAATATACAAAAAGACGAGACTAGCTTGATTGATCACAAAATTAACAAGTAATTTAAGTGAACATAAGATAAAGCATATGGTAAGCCAATGAATTCTTCTCAAATTAGCATTCATAGGAGGGACCGGATTGACAATAAGGTAACGACCCACTTCGGTTTGCAAGGAAGGCAGAGTGTTCATGATTAGGGTACGTGACCAAGCTAAATGGTTGAACATTCTGGACCTGTCCCCCCTAGAGCTTGGCTGTCCTACGTGTCGTTCCTTGACACCATGACACCCTACACTGTCCTACTATTTATGCTTAGGGATAGAACTAACAGAGGTGTTCTATGTTCCACGGGTTATGAAGGGGCTCTCCTTCTTCTATGGCCAGGCGGATGCACCCGGGGCGGGATACTTGCGTTACTCGGAAGGGGCCCTACCAACTGGGGGAGAGTTTGTGCGACCCTTCTCGAGAAAGTATGTGTCGCAGCACCAAGTCACCTGTCTGGAGCTCTCTACTCCGCACGAACCACTCCTGGTAGCGCCTCAGCGCCTGTCGGTAGCGTGCGTTTCGGATGGTGGTGTGCCACCTTGCTTCGTCGACGAGGTCGATATCTTCTCGTCGGAGCTGGTCCTGTGAGGCTTCATCGAACGCCTGGACTCGTAGTGAGCCCACTGCAATCTCTGGGGGGGGGGGGGGGGGGGGGCGACCTCGGCCCCATACACCAGAAAGAAAGGTGTTTCCTTAGTGGTGCGACTAGGTGATGTTCGGCTTGCCCAAAGTGCGCAGTGAGTTCGTCGACCCACTTGGCACCATGCTTATCCAAGTTGTTATATGTGCGTGTCTTAAGGCCCCTGCGGATATCAGCATTGGCCCTTTGGATTTGGCTGTTGCTCTTTGGATGAGCCACAGATGCATAATAAACTTGGACGCCAAGATCTTCACAGTAGTCTCGGAAAGCTGCAATGGTGAATTGGGTCTCGTTGTCGGTAATGATCCTGTTCGGGACACCAAACCTGCAGACAATCGACTTGTTGAACTTGACTGCGGACTCCTTATGGATGTTGATCACTGGGCTGCCTCGGGCCACTTGGTTCACTTGTCTATAGTGACGTAGAGAAACTGGTACCCTCCGACTAGCCTCTGGAAGGGACCCAGGATATCCGGCCCCTAGACCGCGAAGGGCCAGGAGGGCGAGATCATTTGCAGCATCTGCGCTGGAGTGTGAATTTTCTTGGCATGATACTGGCACACCTTGCATCTCTTGACCAGCTTAACGACGTCTTGTAGTGCTGTTGGCCAGTAGAAGCCACGCCGAAAGGCTTTGCCAACCAGTGTGCGGGTGGCTGCGTGATTCCCGAACTCTCCATCGTGGATCTCTACGAGCAAGTTGTAGCCTTCCTCCCGAATTATGCACTATGGCAGCACGCCATTTGCGCCATGCCAGCAGAGGTCACCTTCTGCAAGCGTTTAGTGCTTTGCCGTCCTCACGATCCTCTCAGCAGATACTGGATCCTCCGGGAGGATGTTGTCCTTCAGATAGTCCCGAATCTCTGTTATCCATGCATTGGGACTATCCTCATCTTCTGGATCTTTGGCACCGGGTAATCTGGGGTCTCGGATGACGCATAAGAACCTCAACGGGCTCGATGGTTGCAGTGCCTCCGTGGTTGCCAGCTCTGTGGTGTTGGGCTCGCCTTCTTCGTTAGGCCCCGCAGGCCTAGCAGTTGGCTGCACCAACCTCCTGTCGAAGACCCCTTTAGGGACTGGGGCTCCCGTGGACGTCATGGTTGACAAGGAGTCGGCGATGGAGTTTTTTGCGCGTGGCACATGGCAGAGGTCCAAGGCCTCGAAATTAGCTTCCAACTTCTTGACGTGTAGCGGGTACGCCGCAAGGTGAGGGTCGTTGCAGCACAACTTTGCCCAGACCTGCTTGATGATCAGCTGGGAGTCTTCCTTGACCAGCATCTGCTGGACACCGAGACCCTACATAGCTGTGAGTCCGAGGATGAGGGCCTCGTACTCTGCCATGTTGTTGGTCGCCTTGAAGTCGCGGTGCACTCTGTACTTGGACTGCTCCCCTGTTGGAGAGGTGAGCAGTACACTGGCTCCAGCCTCTTGCTTTCGCGAGGATCCGTCGAAGAAGAGTGTCCAGTGAGGTACGGTAAGCACCGGTGCTCTAGGCTCCGGCTCGCTGATTTCTCGGCCCCCTGGGTTGCTTGGTGAAGGGGTCCACTCAACAACGAAGTCTGCCAGAGCTTGGCTCTTGATTGCATGCCACAGTATGAAGTCGAGCTCAAACTCCGCCAGTTCGGCTGCCCATTTGGCGATATTGCCTATTGCGTTAGGGCTGCGCAGCACTGCCCCCAGTGGGAAGGAAGTCACCACTTAGACTTTGTGTGCTTGAAAGTAATGGCAGAGCTTTCTTGATGCAATTAGCACCGCATAGAGCAGCTTATGCACTTCAAGGTACCTTGTTTTTGCTTCATGCAGGACTTCCCTGATGAAGTAGACTGGGCGTTGGATGGTCCAGGATCTCCTTGGGGAATGTGGCCCATCCTCTTCTATCTGCTCCGGGCCTGGGGACTCCATGTCCTCAAGACCCAGTGCATCCTTTGGGGGCTGGGACCCAAAGGCCAGTTGATCTCCGGGGCCCCTTGGGAGGACTCAGTTATCCTCTAGGTGTTGGCACCCAGAGGCTTCTTGATCTCCAAGGCCCCCTAGGGGGACCCGGATCTCCTCTGGGGGCTGGGACCCAAGGGCTTCTTGATCTCCGCCCCCCCTAGGGGGACCCAGATCACCTCTGGGGGCTGTGACCCAGACGCTTCTTGCTCTCCGGGGCCCCCTGGGGGGACCCAAACCTCGTCTGGGGGTTGGGACCCAGAGGCTTCATTGTTGTCGGGGCCCCCTACGAGCTCCAAGCCCTGGGGCTTAGAATCAGCGGCAGGGGCGCCTTCTGTCCATCGAGGCTGTTGGGGACCGACCCGCTCTTCAACCAAAACCATGCTTACCACCTATATTGTGGCAGTGATGTAGAGGTACAGGGGCTCCTTGGGCTCCGGTGCCACCATTATTGGCAGCATCATCAGCTGCTGCTTTAGCTTGCGGAACGCCTTCTCTGCTCCCTCGGTATAGACAAATGGTCCGAACTGGCGCATGAGCTTGAAGAATAGGAGTGCCCGCTCGACCAGCCTAGAGATAAACCCGCTGAGCGCTGCCAAGCACCCTGCAAGCTTCTGCATGTCCTTGATGCGGACTGGAGGTCGCATCAGCTCCACCGCCTTGATCTTCTCTGGGTTGGCCTCAATCCCTCGGTGTGAGACCAAGAAACCGAGGAGCTTCCCAGCTTTGACTCTGAACTCGCACTTGTCGGGATTGAGCTTCGTTCGTGTGGTCCGCTGCAATCTATCAAAGAGTAGGGCGAGGTTTTCTAGCAATGATGTACGTGTCTGGATCTTAACTACAATGTCATCAACATATACCTCTACCAGGTCCCGAATGAGGTCCCCAAATGTTTTATGCATGGCACGTACAAAGGTGGGGAGGGCATTCTTAAGACCGTAAGGCATGGAGACATAGCAGTAAAGGCAATCTACGGTTATAAATGCGGTACATTCTTCATCCTCTCTAGATATTGGGATTTGGTGAAACCCTGAGTAGGCATCTAGGAAGCACAACATATCGCATCTCGAGGTTGAATCTACAATTTGATCTATTCTAGGGAGGGGGAAAGGATTTTTATGACATGCCTTGTTGAGGTTGGTGTAGTCGGCGCACATCCGGAGCATACCGCCAGCCTTGGGGACAACAACAGGATTGGCCAGCCATCTGGGATAGTGGACCTCCCGTATGAAGCCAGCATCGAGTAGCTTCTTGATCTCTTCGTGGATGAAGCTCTACCGCTCAATGGACTGCTTACGTGGCCTCCTTTGTTGTGGCCAGGCATCGGGGTAGATCTTCAGACGGTGCTTGATCACTTCCCTGGGGATGCTTGGCATCTGCGATGGTTGCCAGGCGAAGACGTCGACGTTATCTTGCAGGAAAACAGTGAGCATCACTTCCTGCTCGTTGTCCAGACTCCCCGCGATACGGGTGGTCTGAGCAGCATCAGAGTCAGTCTGGATTGTCTTGATGGGCACGTTGTCGTCGTCGGAGGGCTGCACTCTTGGTGCAGTGGCGTGACTGCGTGCGCGTGGGTCTGGCGAAAGCTTACTCAACCCAGCATCGCTCAGGACAGGTGCTGGGGTTGTTGCCAGCGCTCGGAGCTTTTCCAAAGCCATCACCGCAGCAGCACAATCTCCGCAGATCCTGAGGATGCTAGAGGATGTCGGCATCTTGAGGACGAGGTAGCCGTAGTGGGCTACAACCATAAACCAGTACAAGGCTGGCCTGCCGATAATGGCATGGTAGGGGAGGCTAACCTCCACGACGTCGAATAGGATATTTTGTGTCCTAAAGTTCTCGGGTGTCTCGTGGGTCACCCGGAGGTGGATGCAGCTGTACAAGATAACACTCTTTGGTGCTACCCCTCAAAATGGTCTCGATGGGGTGAGCTTGGACACAGGGATCTTCAGCTCGTCGAAGGCCGCACGGCTGTTGAGGTTGAGGCCGGCTCCACCATCTACCAGGACGTGGTAGAACTTTGCGTTGGCTATGACGGGGGCGATTAGGAGGGGCAGAAGCCCAGGTCCTGCCATGTTCTCGGGGCATCGGAGGTGTCGAAGAAGATTGCAGTCTCCATCCATCTGTGATGCGATGCCAGGGCATGAGTAGAGGTTGTTGAGGCCATTGCCCGGCGCAGGGTCTTGATTGCACTCCTAGATGCGGGTTCCCAAGATCCTCCACAGATGACATGGAGCGCCTTTCAACGCTCGTGATCACTATTGAGGTCGCAGTTCACCGCCTGGTGAACCGCTTCCATGGTGCGTTCCGGCCTCTAAAACTCCATCTCCATGACTTCATCGACATGCTGTCGACTTTTCATGGCTTGATCTTGCCGCTACTCAAACACTTGATGAACACCATGGTGGTGTAAGCACTACCACTTTTTTGAGGGAAAAATCCCCTACCTGGTGCGCCAAATGTCGAAGTGTTAATGCGACACTTCCCCCAGATCTGCTAAGGAGCAGCCCACGGAGGTTCTTTGTTCGGCGGGGCTTGGGCCTCAATCAAGTGTTCTAGTGGATGAGAGTATGACACGGTGGTTTTACGTGGTTCGGGCTGCAAGGAGCATAACACCCTACTCCACAGTGGATTGTATTGCTAGTGAGTGTGTATGCGTGTGTGTAATGTGGGGATTCAATGTCTGGTCCTTTGTAACGGTGGCGGTCTGGGCCTTTTATAATAAGGTCAGATGCCTTACAATGGGGTCCCGAGGCCTGATAGGTGGTCCGGGGCGATCTTATCCTAAAGATCTAAGGTTTCTCGCATAAGCTTACCTGACTGCAGTGAAGACTCGCCGTCTTGCCTCCTCTATTTTCAGTAGCCCACGCGCTGTTGCTTACGGTGGCAGAAGGTGTCCCGTCGGCCTATCTTGTTTCCGCAAGCTACCCACTTGGCCAAGTGGGATAGGTCTACGGCGCCTTTACTGTGATACGATTAGTCATAGTGGTCTCTGACCGTTGGCATGCTCCGCGTTTGGCACCGGAGGTGGGAGTGCATCTTCAATGTTTGATTTGAGCAGGGTGCACCATCCCTTGACTCCCGCATCTTACCGTCCGAGGCGAGCTGTAGGACACGTGGCAGCATCGGGGCTAATCTCCGTTGGGGAGGTTAGACCTAGTCCTCCGTGACGCGTGGCAGCTCCTCGGCTCGTCAGGGGACGTGGCAGCTCCGACCCCTTTCCCTTGGGGGGTGCTGGTCCTTGTGCTCCATGCCACGTGGCTGTACAAGGGGCGCTCCCCCAAGGTTGGGTGAGGTCCCATCCCTACACGTGGTGTCTCAGGAGCCCGTCAAACTAGAGGGGCCGAGTCCCATCTTCAAGGCTTACGCGGCAGCACGGCAACTCGATCTTGATGTAGGCAAAGGCCTTGGCTCCTATGAGACACGTGGCGGATCCGGACGTGCCTCGGTGTCTTCATCCTATGTGCGAGGGTACCTCGTCTACAGGGTACCGACAACAACGATGTTGGAAGACGCTAGAGCATCCAACTCCGACACCTCCCGAGGGCCTGCCATCGACGTCTCTGAGACAATGGTGGACGAAGCCGAAGCATCCAGCCGCGGCACCTCCCAGGGGGCCTACGGTCGACGAATCTAAGACGATGGTGGGCCACGCTAAAGAAGCCAACTCTGGGACCTCCTATGGGGCCTACCGTCGACGTCTCTGCGACGATAGTGGACGACGCTAGAGCATCCCACTGTGGCACCCCCAGGGGGCCTGCCGTCGATGAATCTACGATGATGGTGGGCGACGTCAGAGCATCCAACTCTGGCACCACCCATGGGGCCTGCCGTCGACGTCCCAACATGTTGACGACAGCAACAAGCGCTGATTAGTGAGTACACTCTCCTACCCTCGCTCTTGTTGCTAACAGGGTTCTCTTGTGATAGCCTGTACACCAAGGGCCTATCGTCAACATCTCTGCGTCGATGGTGGACAACACCAGAGCAGCCAGCTCTGACAGCTCCCAGGGGGCCTGCCGTCGACGAATCTATGATGATGGTGGACGACGCAGAAGCAGCTAGCCCCGACACCACCAAAGGGACCTGCCGTCGATGAATCTAGAACGATGGTGGGCAACACCGGAGCAGCCAGCTCCGACATCACCCAAGGGGACTACCGTCGACGAATATGCAATGATGGTGGGCGACACTGGAGCAGCCAGCTCCAGCACCATCCAGGGGGCCTGCCGTCAACGTCAACACTCAGGCAAAGCTCAGCGCTTTCAGAAGGGTCACACCAAGGTCAACCGCTCATGCTCCCCCGCTCCGTTGGGGCCCGTCGAAGACATCCTGCGCTCAAGTGGTAGGCGTGCCAAGCAACCTTGCCACACCTGCCAAGGGGCCTCTAAGGGGGTTCCATAGGCAGGACATCAACTAACGACAAATCGGCTATGTCAACTGTGCAAGTGTTGGTCCCTCAAAAGCTAACAAACTCAATCAAATAAAGCTCTTCAAGACCTTATGCAGCTAAGGACTTGGGGTAATAAGTTGAGAAGCACAAGACAAGCTAAACAAACACAAAGTCAAATTCATCGAAGAATATTTATAAAGGGGCGAACCCCGGATACTAAGACGAGCCGCCAGCCTCAATCCCTGGCAAAATATGCGATGACATGTTTGGCGTCATTCTTGACTTCTGCCGCTGTCGTCTACTCGCTCTTCACCGAGACCTTCAAAAACTGGCTCCAGTTGTAGATCAGGGAACCAGCTCCGGTATCTCACCAGGACATGGGATGCTAGCATCTCCGCCACTGCCCTACCCTCAGCTTCGAGATGTTGAGCCAGCTGATGCTCCTGTAGATCGAGCTCCCGGGCATGGCGCTCGATCGTGTGCTCCCGAGGTTGGACGTCGAGATCACGCAGGAGAAGTTCCTGACGCTCAGCTAAGTGATGCGCCCAATCCCGCGCCAAGTCGCTCTCCCGGAGCTCAAGATCTTCAAGGCTGGTCTGCAGCCTATCCCGATCTACCTCAGCCCGAGCCATCATCGCCTTGGTTGCCACCTCTTGCTCGGTGACAGTAGCCTCCTGCTCAACAACAGTAGCTTTGCGGTGACCTAGGGCCTCTCGACCCTCTTCAAGGGCGCTGGCGGGCGTCAGCCGTGTCATT
This sequence comes from Tuctoria greenei, assembly GCA_036927565.1. Taxonomy (NCBI): domain Eukaryota; kingdom Viridiplantae; phylum Streptophyta; class Magnoliopsida; order Poales; family Poaceae; genus Tuctoria; species Tuctoria greenei. The sequence continues at coordinate 138,006,249 of JAYESD010000008.1, read as the reverse complement.
GGCTACTTTAGCATCGGCCAGAATCTTCTGGGACATTGCATCCATGGACTTCGCCAAGCGGTGCCTCAACTTCAGCTCCTTACTCTCCTTGTGGTACTTCGCCTTCGCCTCGGCGATCCTGGACCTCAGAAGGTCCTCTCAGGCTCTAAGACGCTCGCCCTCGGCATGCAGCTTCTCCCACTCTGTGACGAGAGCCCTCTTGGTGAGGACATTGCTACCATTGATACAACCACAACAGCAGCCCATTCACCACTTGCAACTAATCAAGGTCCAATGACACGCACTCATGCACATCAACTAAATTATCAGGTGAACTCATTCCTGGCTGTTCAAAGTAATTATCCTTCAAATAGGAAACTATTAAAGCCTTTTGATGACCTTGTTATTATTAGTGCTTGGGAATTGATCCAGCTAGGAGGAATGGAGAGATTAATGCAATGAAGGCTACTCCACCCGAGGGGTCCTCGTAACTACAGCAAGTACCAACTTAAAAGGAGCATAACTTTCAACTCCCAAAGTTGTTTAATGCAAATAAGTACTTGCTGGAAAGGTCTCTTCGTCTACTTTCCATTGGATCAAGAATCTAAGGCAGATGACGCTTGAGATGCTCAGGAAAGGCCGAACAAGACTCGTGACTCCATCCCCACTTCTAGTCTTCCACCTCTATATAAACAACTAGCAGCCATAGGAAGAACTTGGGTTTTGTTTTCTGTAAGTTTAGCCATTGCTACTTCCTTGTAATGCAAGTGTCAACGAGACCTTCCTATTACTTGAATCAGAACCCCAACTTATCACACCCGTGAGTGTTTGCTTATTATCTTGTTCTTGCTTGTTCTTTGATTGCTTGCAGGTTCAAGGCTGTTCTCAGCACGGCAAGAACAGCAACAACAGGAGCTGGTGTAACTATCGCTAAGGCGCAGAACACTTGTGGTTGTTGTAGTCGGGCAGCACAACGTCAACCTCCACCCAGATCGTAGTTACCAGGAGACGGTGTAACTATCGCTCAAGGCACCACACCATTTTGGTTGTGGTAGTTAGGCAGCCAACGTCGGCCTCCACTAAATTCATTCACCACCAACATCTCTCATCGAAAGATAGGGCATCCCCCGTACCCGTTGGGTTTATCAAGTGGTATCAGATTTCAGGTTGGTCGGTGAGAGATTTTCTTCTCCTTGTTCTTCATTTACCTACTGTCCACTTTTGCCTACAAAAGTTCGCTCTAAAAATCCTAAAAACACTTTGAGCCTTTTGCTTTGCTACTTAGCTCTCGACTTGTTGAATTTATGGTTGCCTTTATGTGTCGAGTTGCTGGTCCTAATTTTTCATCGCTAGAGTTTTGAGTTCGTGCCACTTTGTTCTCAGTCCATTTTCATTACGTACCCAAAGTTAAGAAAAAAGGCAAGTGCAAAAGAAAAGCCGCACAGATCAGCAAGAAAAAGGCATGTGCAAAGAAAGAAAAGCTGCACTGATTGAAATTGCTAAAAAAAGTTTCTTAGTACAAAAAAGAGAAACAGTTTGTGTAACATTTGTTTCAAGTTTCGGAGTTCAACTTGCTGTCTTGAAGGTTTTGTTAAAACACAACGTTTGTGCTGTCCGAACCTTTCTACTACAGTAAATTTAACATCATGTGGAGTAACGGCTCGCGTCTCTATCATGGGTTAGACTAGGACCAGCACAGTACCATCGTGGAACATTTATTCAACTTGTTGTGACTAATGTGGTACTAGCTTTTCCTTTGTGCAACTCATTTCTAGCAGCCACCTACAGCTCCACAAAATCATCTACAACACCAAAGGATTATGCTGGCAGCCACCGTTTGTTGTTGTTCTTGCTGTTTGTCGGCGCCTCCTGCATCGCGTGGTAAGAACTTGTAAGAGCTTGATTTCTTGCTAGTGAGAAAGTGATTGTGTCCTACCACCTCTTGGCAACTGCTAGGATTAATCTGCTTGCTGTTGTATTTCCTTTCTTTAGTAACTATGTCAGCTGATGCGAATGAGACATCTCCACATTCACAACGTACGAGGGGCATCATTCAGCATTTAGAATGCCATGTAAAGCTACACACAGATGCTCTCAACGAGGATATTCAAGTCACCAATGAACGCATTGGTCAATTAGAGTCGACGCAGATTTGCACCAACATCAAGCAGACCACATTAGAAAGCACTACTGAGACTATTAACACTTCTCTTGCAGCAATCATTGAGCGATTGGAGAGGATGGAACAGGTCGTACGCGAAGAGAGGCAAAGACGTGTTGATGACAGATGCGACTCCGTTGGCAGCGCTGCAAAATATGATGAGGCGAAGTATTCAGCGGATATCGAGCTTGATGATGGACCTTTCAGGTATCGACGGCAGCCACGTCGCGACCATCATGGTATGGGTGGTCGAGCCCTACGACGTGAGGTACGTGACAATGACGATTCCCTACGCATCATTAAATTCTCCATATCACCCTTTGATGATAAATATGATCCGGATGCATATCTACCTTGGGAATTATCAGTAGATCAAAAATTTGCATGCCATGATTTCCCTGATGATAAAAAGGTTAGAGCTGCCACTAGTGAATTCACTGACTTTGTTTCTGTTTGGTGGCATGAGTATCAAATTAAAAATCCAGCTACCGTACCACAAACTTGGAATGCCTTGAAACAAATCATGCACCGTCATTTTTTTCCTTCCTATCATGCTCATGACCTGCTGCATAAATTACAACAACTTAGGCAAGATAACAAATCTGTTGAGGAATACTATCAAGAACTCCAAATAGGCATGATGCGATGTGGCCTAGATGAAAATGAAGAGGCTGCAATGGCTAGGTTTATGGGTGGTTTAACAAGAGAAATTCAGGACATATTGGCTTATAAGGAATACATTAACGTCACTCGATTATTCCATCTTGCTTGTAAAGCTGAAAGAGAAGTGCAGGGACGATGCACAAGAACTAACATTTCTGTAGGTCGAACTACCTCATGGCAGTTCTGCTCAAGTGCTGCTACTCTTAAGCATGATTCTCTGAAAGATGCTTCCAATCGGTTGCCTAGGACTACCTCAAAATCAGCACCTTCGCGTGCTATCGAGACAACAAAAGGATTCACCCAAGTTGCAGCCAACACTTCTTCTTCCATCGCTTCCACCGGGAGAATAAAAGACATTCAATGCCTCCTGTGCAAGGGTTTTGGGCACCTACAAAGGGACTGCCCAAGCAAGCGTGTGCTGATTGTACGAGAGAATGGTAAGTACTCATCCGCCAGTGATTTAGATGATGAAACATATGTCATGCTTGCTGCACAAGATGCAGGAAAGAAGAATGATGATGAAGAGCACATTGGGGCTGATCATGCTGACCACTATGAGAGTCTTTTTGTGAGGCGTGTCTTGAGTGCCCAAATGATCAAAGCTGAACAGAACCAGCAACACAATCTATTCCAAACTAAGTGTGTAGTTTTGGAATGATCGTGTCACATTATTATTGATGGAGGAAGCTGCAACAATTTAGCAAGTGTTGCCATGGTAGAGAAGCTTGGGATGACAACACTTCCACATCTACATCCCTACTACATCCAATGGTTCAACGACAGTGGTAAGCTTAAGGTAACATGTCTAGTTCGTGTCGAATTTGCAATTGGTTCCTACCATGATTACATTGATTGTGATGTGGTACCTATGCAAGCTTGCTCTATGCTATTTGGTCGACCTTGGCAATTTGATAAAGATACATTACATCATGGAAAATCAAATCAATACTCTTTCATGCATAATAAGAAGAAGCTTGTTTTGCACCCTATGTCTCCTGATGCTATTTTGAAGGATGACATTGCTAGAGCTTGCAAAGAGAAAAATAAGAAATCTACTCAAAATGAAAATTCAAATGTTGCGAAGGAATTGGTACACCCTAAGACTGACAATTCCAAATCTGCTCATGTGAAGAGGAATGAAATAAAATTGAAGGGTGTTTGTTTTCTTGCTTCCAAATCTGATTTGTTTGAATTTAAAAATAATGCTGCAATCTGCTATGTGTTTGCTTGCAAAGAAGCTTTGTTCTCACTTCACGACGAACCATGTGCTTTGCCCTCTGCTGTCACTAAGCTTTTGCAGGAATACGCTGATGTGTTTCCACAAGAGGTACCAGCCAGGCTGCCACCATTGAGAGGGATTGAACATCAGATTGACCTCATCCCTGGGGCTTCTTTGCCAAACCGAGCACCATACAGGACCAACCCGAGGGAGACTAAGGAGATTCAACGACAAGTACAGGAATTACTCGACAAAGATTATGTGCATGAGTCCCTTAGTCCTTGCTCTGTTCCTGTTCTTTTGGTTCCAAAGAAAGATGGATCATGGCGCATGTGTGTAGATTGTCGAGCAATTAATAACATTACCATTAGATATCATCATCTTATTCCTATGTTAGATGATATGCTTGATGAACTTAGTGGCTCGATGATTTTCTCTAAAATTGACTTGCGTAGTGGATACCATCAAATTTGTATGAAGCTAGGTGATGAATGGAAAACAACGTTTAAAACCAATTTCGGTTTGTGTGAGTGGTTAGTCATGCCTTTTGGTCTCACGAATGCACCTTGCACTTTTATGAGATTAATGAATGAGGTTTTACATGCTTTTATTGGAAGATTTGTGGTAGTATATTTTGATGACATCTTGATCTATAGCACATCTCTAGAAGAGCATCTTGATCATCTCCATGCTGTTTTCAATGCTTTATGTGATGCACGCTTATTTGGTAATTGACAAGTGCACCTTTTGCACAGATATAGTCTCGTTTCTTGGCTATGTTGTGACACCACAAGGAATTGAAGTCGATCAAGCCAAGGTGGAGGCGATACACAGCTGGCCGACTCCTACCACGGTCACATAAGTACGAAGCTTTCTCGGACTTGTTGGATTCTATCGTTGTTTTGTGAAAGACTTCAGCACCATAGCAGGCCCACTGCATGAGCTTACAAAGAAGGGTGCTCCATTCACATGGGGCAAGGCGCAAGAGGCTGCATTTGCAACTTTGAAGAATAGGTTAACTCATACACCCCTTCTCCAATTACCAGATTGCAGTAAGACTTTTGAATTGGAATGTGATGCTAGTGGTATTGGATTGGGAGGTGTCTTGTTGCAAGAGGGGAAACCTATTGTTTATTTTAGTGAGAAACTAAATGGGCCTAGTCTGAACTATTCCACTTACGATAAAGAATTATATGCACTAGTACGAATTTTGGAAACATGGCAACATTATTTATGGCTAAAGAATTTGTTATACATTCTGATCATGAATCTTTGAAGCACATTAAGAGCCAAACTAATCTGAACGGTAGGCATGCCAAGTGGGTAGAATTCATTGAGTCATTTCCTTATGTCATCAAACACAAGAAAGGAAAAGATAATGTCATTGCGGATGCCTTATCTCGCTGTTATAATATATTGTCCCAACTTGATTTTAAGATTTTTTGGCTTGGAAACAATTAAAGAACAATATGCTTTTGATGCTGATTTCAAAGATGTGCTGCTGCAATGTAAAGAAGGAAAAACATGGAACAAGTTTGTTCTCACTAATGGTTTTGTGTTTTGATCTAACAAATTGTGCATTCCAATTGGTTTTGTGGGTATGTTACTATTGCAGGAAGCACATGGTGGAGGGTTGATGGGACACTTTGGTGTCAGGAAGACGTAAGACATCCTAGCAAGTCATTTCTTTTGGCCAAAGATGAGAAGAGATGTGGAGCGGTTTGTTGCTCGTTGCACCACCTGTCAAAAAGCTAAGTCTCGTCTTAATCCACATGGTTTATACATGCCTCTCCCTGTTCCTAGTGCTCCATGGGAGGATGTTTCTATGGATTTTGTTTTAGGATTGCCTAGAACAAAGAAGGGGAGGGATAGTATTTTTGTTGTTCTGGACAGATTTTCTAAAATGGCACACTTCATACCATGCCACAAAACTGATGATGCTACCCATATTGCTGATTTGTTCTTTTGACAAGTTGTCTGTTTGCATGGGGTCCCAAACACTATTGTTTCAGATAGAGATGTCAAATTTCTTAGTCATTTTCGGAAAACTTTATGGGCTAAGTTGGGGACAAAATTGCTCTTTTCTACCACTTGTCACACTCATACTGATGGACAGACCGGAGTAGTGAACCGTAGTTTATCTACCATGCTTAGGGCTGTTCTGAAACATAACATCAAATTATGTGAAGAATGTTTGCCTCATATCACTACAGGAATTCCGACGATTTGCGACGGCCGGGGCCGTCGCAAATAAGCCAGATGCCGTCGCAAATAAGCTATTTGCGACGGCTTTCTTTATTTGCGATGGCTTTCGGCCGTCGCAAATAAGACGTTGCAAATAAGCTTATTTGCGACGGCCACCATCGCAAATAAGCTGGCTTGGAGAGGCCGTCGCAAGTTATTGCTGCGGGCTGGTGGGCCTCGCAAACTTATTTGCGACGGCCTAGCCGTCGCAATTAAACCTTATTTGCGATGGCCAGGCCGTCGCAGTTAAGGGCCTCTATTTGCGACGGCCTGGCCGTCGCAAATAATAGTGGTTTAATTGCAACGGCTTGTGTCCTTATTTGCGACGGTACTGTATAAAAAGTCGTCGCAAATAAGGTTTTTTATTTTTTTTAAAAAAACAAAAAATACTACCCGGCTCGATGGCCAGAATCACAACAAACACAATTTGCACAATATATACACAGCATACACGGCATACACAAACATCATCACAATCACAAACTAAAATTCCGATACATCTCACATCGTCATCAACAAAGTAAATAAAAGGGCTCACTCGCCCATCTGACCTCCGGAGCCACCTCCGAAGTCGAAGTCGTCGTCGTCGCGCCTCATTCCAGGCGGCGGTAGCGAAGACGGCGGCGTTTGTGCAGCCGTCGCGGATCCCTGCAATTAATAAAATTTAGAGTTAGAATATAAATGCATCAACATCTCTCTCCCTCCCTCTCCCTCTATCTTCATCTAGATCACCCTCTCTTCCTCTCTCTTTTCATTTCTCTCTTTGTCTCTCACTCTATCTCTCTATTGCTATCTTTTTCCCTCTATCTTCCTCCCTCTATCTCCATCTACATCTCCCTGCCTCTATCTTCCCCTCTCTCTATCTCCATCTACATCTTACTCCCTCTCTTCATTCCCATCCTACTCTATCTATCTTTCACTCTTTCTTCTGTCTCCCTTTCTTCTATCTCTTTCTTTCTTCTATCTCAATCATTTTCTTCTATCTAACTATCTCTCTCTTTCATCTATCTCGATCTTATTACGCTGGAGAAGAAGGATTACATAGAAACTTACCTGACCCGCTGAAGAAGGATCGCCTGGAAGAACCGGTGGTAGTACCGGTAGCTGGATTCCCAGACCTTGCGCCCGAGCGATGGCCTGTCATTGCAAACATTAAATGCTACCTATTAGTAAGTCATTTACGCTGAATTAATGAGAATTTTAGTTTTTATTTTGTTACCTCCATTGCTTCCCGCATCTGCGCCAACGCGGCTACCTGGCTTTGGATCGTGGCCTCCATCGCCCTCCTTTCCTCCTCATGTCGCCTTTCGTTTTCTTCTACAGTTTCTCGGAGGGACTGCATCTCAATGTCCCTCTGCGATACGCGGCGACCTCCCGTGCCCGAAGCCTGCGTGGAGCTGCCTCTCGCAGGTCTACCCGCCCTCGAGTCGACAACTCCGTCGAATATGGCGAGCCTATAAAAAAGAGAGTCAGTAATATGAAATTGAAATATCTTGAATACTTTGAATTGAAAACGATAAAATGACTTATAAACTCACCTTCCGTGTGCTTTTCCACCACCGGTTGCATACGCGGCTTGAGGATCGATCGGTTGACGTTCCCAATCGAAATCCTCGCCATGTATCTTCCTAGCCTCCTCCCCGTACTTAGCCTGCAAAACAATAAAACCGTGTAAGTTGAACAATCAATATAGTTATATTTAATATGAATGATTTCTAAACTTACCAACCGCTCGGCTGCAGCCTGACTGCACCCCGTCGGCTGAGAAGGGTCCCTGTGACCTCTCTTCTAGACCTCAGCAGGGGTGGGCGGCACCCCCGTCTCGCGCTCCTGTCAATACATGTTAGTACGAACAATATATTATTAATATATAAACATAAGTTACACACACTTACCATGCGTTTAGCTAAACACAAGTGGTTATCTTGCCCGTGCCTGCTCTTCCCCTCCACCCCTCTGCAGTCTCGAGCCTTCTCAGACTTAGCTTTAAACTCGTCGCTAGCCCAGTAGCGACAAAGGGCCCGAAATGCATCAGTCCGACCCTGCAACCAGCTCACATGGCCCTGCACATAGTTCGAAGTCGTTAAAAGTACCATCGAGGAAATTATCAGAAAAAAATACTTACTACACTCCACGTACCTGCGCGTACTCCTCCTCCGTCAGGTGCCTCTCGCTCTCTTGCCGGAAGTGTAACACGTGCTGCTGGTTCGCCTTCAAGTGCTCATTAATAATTTGAACACGGGCGTTCGACAAAGCTTGTCGAAGCGCCTTGGCAACGTTGAAGTGAAACACTCGTCTCGCATCCTCAAACATGCGACGGTCGTTCGGGTCCTCTAAAGTATATCTTGCCTGCGATAAAGAATATATTAAAGAGATGTTCACTAAAAGAGTTTAAGAGTTGTAACTTAGAAACTTTTTTAACATACTTACCATAAAATCGGCCCATACGACCTCCTGAAGGTTGACGTGCTCCTGGTGATGGATGCGTGCGTAGTCCTCCCACGAAAGAGCAGGCACCCAGTCAATGACCCCGGGATAGTGCAAACGCACTATAGACCTGAGGACACCGTTCACCGGTCTTTGGTGTTTCTCACCGGTGAAAGACAAGTCGTCCCAAGCCCTGTAAGATATTTATGCATTCATTCATTACTTAAGTAATCAAAAGAAACTAAAATTGAAAACTATAATTTTTATTACCTGTCTCCGACTGGACGAATCACAGTCCTCTGTGAAGGGACCGCGGGAGGACTGACAAAGTGAGTCCGCCTCGTCCTTCGCGTCTACTGGGGCGCCACGTCAGGTGACCCAGACGGCTCCTCACCAGCCGAGTCAAAGGCCTTAGGAACAAACTCATCGTCAGCCGGGGGCTGGCTAGCCGAGGGCTGGCTCGCCGAGGGCTGACTCGCCGAGGGCTGCCTCGCCGAGGGCTGGCTAGCCGAGGGCTGCCTCGCCGAGGGCTGGCTCACCGAAGGCGCCGCAGCCTCTGAGTCAGCCGGTGAGGACTACAACATTCAAATGATTCATAAGTAAGTTTAATGTGAATTTGAATTTAAAGAATTTGTCAAAAACGAGTGACATTTACCTGTGACGAAGCTCTAGAGCTGGTCTGAACGTGCCCCAACAGCTGAGAGCATCTGCTGCCAGTTGACGAGGCACCAACGAAAGCGTCCTCAGGTCTAGAGGGGTAGAACCCCCTCGTCGGCGGCACCTTCTTACCCTTCTTTGACGCCATCCTATTGTAATTAGATAATTAGTAAATATGCAAATAAAATATATAAAATTCATGTTACTATCTTCAAGAAAACATTACTTGTAGTCACTTTCAAAATTCATCAACATCATTGTCATGTGCCTGTGCCCTACTCCTTAATCCAGCCCAACGATCTTCCATCGTGGCCTGTTCTAATTTTCGTTTTCGCGTATCATCTGCCTCTACATCATCAACGTCTTCAACATCTCCAACTAATTGATCGAGTCCTGCACCAAGCTCGACGATAAAAGTGTCTGGCAACTCTTCTTCTTGGTACACTTCTTCAACGTCTTCGCTATCATGGTAACCATCATCCCCAGGAGTATATAGCCGCTCACGAGGATTCACCTTATATACCACCCACCAAGCACTGAGCTTCGTGCATGGATAAGGTAGATAATACACTTGTTCAACTTGATGCGCAAGAACAAATGTATCGTAACCTCGTAGTCAGTCCTTATGTTTCACTTCCACCATTCCAAATTGGTTTTCTCGAGTTCCATGAGTACGATCAAACCAGTCACAGTCAAAGAAGACAACTCGAAGGGTCTTATTTCCGGTAAAAGTAAATTCAAGGATTTTGTTAATGATACCATAATAATCGGTTAAATTCCCTTGAGTGTCCATTGCTCTCGTCACAACACCGGAATTTGATGTTGCCGCAAGAGGACGATGAGCTTCAAAATGAGTTGTACGGAATCGGAAGCCATTTACGTCATATCGACCATAACTTCTAACATTCACCAATCCATAAGATAGCTGCCGCAAATCTTCATGGACATTGTGAGTCCGACACTGTTATAAAAGACGAGAGAATATTACATAATACTTCTTTAATAATAGTAATTTATAATACATAGAAGACGAGAGAATATTACATATTCTCGAAATCAAGATAGAAAACTCTACCCCCCATTTATTCCTTCCTTTCGCATCGCTTCTACTTGTTTGGCCGTAGGTTGATGCCTATGTGGCCAATATTGTCTGTGGAACTCGCTGAACATGAAAAAACATCTTTTAGAGTACATGTGTAGCAAAATATGTAGATTAGCATAAACATAGGAGAAACACTTACTCGAAGTATTCCTGTATGCCTTCTATATTTGCGTACATGTAGAGTAAAGCAACAGTCCTTTCCTGTTCGGATAGCTCGTAGGTCGTGTAGCTACCAACGGTGGCACCTCTCGTTTGAAAAATGGAAAGGTCGCTTAGGGGGGGTGTTTCGTCCACATTGTACCGCATCGCCGAAGTATTGATATTGTTTTCTTCCGCAAAGTAGACACTTGAAAAGTATCCAACTTCCTTAAGAGCATATGCTTCAGCGATGCACCCTTCCACCCTTGCCCTGTTGCCAACCATTGGTTTCAGATATCGTAGCGCTCTTTCAATGTGATACATCCACCTATATTGCACAAGACCGCCAACTTTAGCTTCGAATGGAAGATGGATAAGCAGATGTTGCATTGGATTGAAGAAACCCGGTGGAAAAAAAATTTCCATCTTACATAAAAGTATGGGTATCTCCTTCTCTAACTTATCCATCATCCCGATCTTGATTTCTTTAGCACAAAGCTGTCTATAAAAATAGCTGAGCTCGGCTAAAACCTTCCACACCGCATCATCTAGATAGCCTCGGAACATAACAGGTAGGAGTCTTTCCATTATAATGTGATAATCAAGACTCTTCAACCCAGTGAGGTTTCCTGTGTTAACATTTACGGCTCGTTTCAGGCTAGCTGCGTAACCATCTGGGAATTTCAAAGTTTTCATCCATTTCATAACTTCTTTCTTTTATTTCGATCGAAGACAGAAAGAAGCACATGGCTTTCCACCACTTTCAGAGATTTCAAGAGTTGGACGGTGACAAATGTCTGCCAAATCTAGTCTAGCTTTATAATTGTCTTTCGTTTTGCCAGGCATATCCATGCAAGTGCTTATGATACTTTCGCTCATATTACGCTCCTGATGCATGACATCAATGTTGTGCATTAGAATCAACGACTTCACATATGGTAGCTCCCAAAGTCCACATATGTGAGTCCAATTGTGTTCCTCTCCATAACTTACGAAATATCCAGGACGACCTTCATCAGGCACCAGTTTGTCCAACATATCAGAAATTTCTGAACCGTTGAGACGCTTTGGTGGTCCTTTAGTGACAACAGTGTTCTTTCGAAAGACATGCCTCTGCTGCCTAAATATATGATTCGAGGGCAGCCAACGTCTGTGACAATCGAAGTAAGATATTTTGCCTCCATGAGTTAGTCGAAAGCAATCCGTGTCTGAAGCACATATCGGACACGTCAGAAGACCGTGAGTGCTCCATCCGGAAAACATGCCGTATGCCGGCAAATCATGGACGGACCACAAATAAGCAGCTCGAAGGTTGAATTTCTGCTTCTTGTAACTGTCGTACGCTTCGACTCCTGTCCACAAGACTTTCAATTCTTCGATCAGCGGTTTTAACATCACGTTGAGACGTGACCCGGGATGATCAGGTCCAGGTACAATGAGGCTGAGAAACATGAACTCGTTCTTCGTACATAAAGCAGGTGGCAGGTTGTACGGAATGACAAAGACAGGCCAACATGAGTATGGCGTGGCATTCGTACTGAACGGTGAGAATCCATCTGTCGCTAATCCGATGCGAACATTCCTCGCATCACGAGAAAAGTCTGGATCGAAACGGTCTAGCGCCTTCCATGCATCACCATCGGACGAATGCGTCAAGAATTCTTTGTTCTCACGTTTACCTTCTTTGTGCCATCTCATGTGTCTTGCGGTTCTTTTTGAAAGAAACATCCGCTTCAACCGAGGTGTCACAGGCAAGTAACGAAGCTGCTTATGTGCGACATCTGTCATCACATTATCGCCGTCGTCATTAACAACTTCGACATACCTCGATTTACCACATTTCAAGCACATCTTCTCATTGGCGTGCTCTTTCCAGAATAGCATGCAGTTGTCTGGGCACACATCAATTTTCTCATACTTCATACCAAGACCAGATATCTTGATCTTTGACTGATACATATCTGGTGGCGCTTTGTGAGGTTGTGGAAGGATATCGCAGATCAATTTCATGAGATCATTGTAGCAGTTGATGGAAAAAAAGTACTTGGACTTAATTGCCATAAATCTGGTCAAGAAAGCAAGTACGGTCACAGCCGTGTGTTCATGCAACGGCTCTTGTGATTTCTTCAGCTCCTCGAAGAACTTCTCTGCCTCATTTGTAAGAGGATCCTCCACTTCAAGAGCTTCTAACATCTCATCCATCCTATCAACCTCTGTTATATCATCATACTCATCCACTTCGGCTATGACTCGAGAATTAGTCTCGCCGTGGAAGGTCCACACTTCATATTGTGGAGTGAAACCGTTTCGACATAAGTGAAACGAAAGCTCCAATCTTCTCAAAAACTTAGTGTTCCGGCATTTTGTACATGGGCACTGCACCATACCTTCCGTTGACAACGAAAATGCTCGATCCAAAAATTGATCTAACTTGATAAACCACTCATCGGAGTGACCACCATTTCTGCTCTTCCAGCCAGTATACATCCAACTGCGGTCTTCACCCATGTTTGACTCTGCAGTTTAATGCGAAAGAAATTGTCGTTAATGTATTGTTGTGTTATGTCACGGCCCTACAACCTAGGGAGATAGATCCTAAACCCACCCAAGAGTGACCGAGCGGAGCGTGCTCATGACGAGACGCGTGATCCGGATTCGAACGAAATTTCGGCAGCATAACCCCGTTGTTCTCCACTGCACGCCCAAAAATGGTGCAGCAGAGAACAATAGGGTTACGCCACCGAAATCTCGTCCAAATCCGGACCCGCGTCTCGTCACAAGCCACGCCCCCTCGGTCACTCCGAGGCTGTCCAAAAAGGGACAATTCCAAACCTGCACGTCTCACATGCCAACGGCATGTGAGACGTGCCGATCCGAAATAGGTAATCAATTGCTATAGGTTACGTTGCTCATTTTCATTTTCAGGTCATTTAAGAGAGAGGAAAGAACTAGAGAAAGAGTGAGAGGAAAGTTGGTCTTAGATGACAATTCCACATCCATTTCCACCGTCCACGCAATCGCGGGTCATTGACGTCCTTAACAACCCGTTCGCTTCCATGTCGCCTTAACTACTATGGTCTACACGACACGATCATACTTATTGCGTGTCGTGCCCTTCCGGGTTGGTCCGAGCCGGCCCAAAACCCCTTTATTTATATATATTAAGTAGTCACTCAAAAACATTATCTGAATGCACTAAAGTCCAAACATACACTAAACAGAATAGAAAAAAACTATTAATTCTAAACACTAACGCAATCAAAAGATCACACACTTGACAAAAAGTATTTACCAAAGCATAATAAACTTATTTACCAAAGCATGACAAAAAGTTATCTAAACCTAAAAAAACAGAATCATCTAGCAACATCTAGATCACACACTTGACATAGGCTGAACTAGTAACATGGTGATGCAAATCTAAAGAAAATGTGTTACATCACTAAAAGTTTGAAAAAAAACAGTTGAAACATTTTACATATCAGGGCAGCTACTATAAGAGCAACAAGTCATCATATACAGCTAAAAGCATTGTACTCTGTCATATACAATATGAGAAGAATGATGGTGCCATACCTGAGCAGTGAAGTGGATCTGAGTGTGCACGGTGGGGAGGGGACCTGAGCAATGTAAATAAAATGCATTATGTCAAGACCGATTTGATAAAAATAGCTAGAACACTAAAATAACTGAATATAATTAAGCAAGTATTGCGCGCGCGATATGGCAGATTAGCAAAAGGCCGGTGACACTAGCTTTTCTAGCCCCCTTGATGCAGGCCATCAATTGGGCTGGCATCAACGAAGCTCTCTCCGGTCAATGTAACCAACAAACCAGTGTTCATTAGTCGTCCGATTAGTCGCGACTAATCGGGCTTATCGGTCTCCTGCTGCCGATCAGGTCAAGCGAGGCGACTAGCTCGATCAGAAAACTAGTCGTCCGACTAGTCGTCTGATCTGGGCAATTAGTCGGGCGACTAACCTTCCCTGTCGATTGGACGACCAGGCCAATCTAGTGCGACCGGCAGATCGGGCACGTCGAGTGCGTGACCAGCCAAGGGTCGATGCACTTAACGTGGTACAGGTGGAGGCACACCGGCAGCAGCCGCACCCTCTCGCCGACCTTGGACGCGCAGAGGCACACGGAGCATGTCGAGACCTCGTCGCCGTCGCCGCCACGCATCACGTTGTGCTTCAGTGACAATGTGTAAGTGAACGACGGGAGGCGGCCCGCTCTGCTAGTAGGACTGGTGTGGCCGTTGCTTTGGCCGCCGGCGGCGCTGCACCGTATAAGCAACAACACGAGCAGGAGCACGAAGATGGCAACAAAAGACATGCTGATACCTATTGGAAATCCAGAAATACCTGGCTTTTCTTTAATAATGGAACCAAGGTTCCGGCCCCTACATTCTTAGAGAAATGCACAAAGCCGTGGAAATACCTGGTTATATATAGGCAACTACATATAGAATCATTCCATATTTTAAGTACTCTGAAGATAGAAATTAATATCATCTCTTATGGAATCCGATAGTCCAGATTGATTCAAATTGGACTCTATCCAAAATTACCATTCATGTTCTGATCCTTTCCCAAACCAACCAGATCAAAATCGAATCTAAGTCTACCAAATCTCATGTATTCTGATTTTTCAACAGATTACTATCAAACTAATTTATTTGTTTTCTAGAAAGCAATATCAGATCTAAGGACACCTGTGATGATGGGGGGTGGGGGGTGGGGGGCACTATGGCGGAGTGGAGAAAAGACGAAGCCTGAAGGCAGAAAATTGGCATGCAACTTCAAACCACCCATAAGACACTAGCTGTTATGGACACAATTCTATACTCTCCTACGGTGCTCCCATGCGTACTCTCGCGAATATGTTAACCGACGAGATACCAGCAGTGCAAAAGGACAGGGACACCCAAAATGGCTCAAAACATGAAAACAAGGGCACCGGATAATTAAGAGTGCCTGAAGGTTGACAAAAAATCAGACACCGGATAATTAAGAGTTAATTACAGTCATATGTTTGCACTTTCCAGCCTTCAATTGCAGGTTCAGTCAATTGCTATTGTATGGAGCAGAAAACAGCATTACAATAGGTATGTAATTATGATTCAGTCATATGTTTCATGCTACATAATATTCTGATTTTTTTACAAACTAATCATAACTGTTTTTTATGCAATATATGGTTCAAACTGCTGCTGTTTTATGGATAAAACTCCTGTTCTGTGATCTGATTGAATATAATAGCGGCGACGCACATGAGATGGTAGCAATAAACAAGCATACACAATCAAGTTGTTGAGCTCACCTCGGAGGGGAGGCGTCGGGAACCGGGGGCGCGGCGGTCGGGACCGGCGAGGCTGGTGCGGCGGGCCGAGGCAGTGGGCGGCGGCGGCGGGGCGGCGACGGCGGGGCGGCGAGGCCGGGGGCGCGGCGGGCCGGGGAGGCGGGGGCGGCGAGCAGGGGCGGCGGCGGGCCGGGGAGGCGGGGGCGGTGAGCAGGGGCGGCGGCGGGGCCGCGATGGCATGCCGGCAGCGGGGCGCGGCAGGGCGGCGGGCAGGCGGCGGGGCGCGGAGGGCGGCGGCAGTGTTGAGTGGTCGTGAATGAACCGTCGGGTCGGTATAAAAGCCCTTATTTGCGACGGCCTAGTAAATTGCGACGGCCCGACAACAAAGTCGTCGCAATTAATGTTACTTGCGACGGCCTTTTCAGCGGCCGTCGCAAATAAGCTTTTATTTGCGACGGCTAAGTTAGTTGCGACGGTACTAGGGTTGGCCGTCGCAAATAAGGTGTTATTTGCGACGGCTATATGGTGGGTCGTCGCAAACAAGTCCTTATTTGCGACGGCAGCGTTATTTGCGACGGCCGTGGGCTGGCCGTCGTAATTTAATCTATTTGCGACGGCTGGCCGTCGCAAATAAAGTCAGCCGTCGCAAATGATCAAATAAAGTCAGCCTCATATTGAATTTGCTTACAATTGTTCGCTGCATTCTACTACTAAATTGTGCCCTTTTCAGATTGTATATGGTTTTATCCCTTGTGCTCCCATTGATCTTTTGGCTCTGCCACCTTCAGAGAAATTGAATTTTGATGCTTCTCGCCATGCTGAATTAATTCTTAAAGTGCATGAGCAAACTAAAGCAAACATTGAGAGCATGGACGCTAAGTATCAATAAGCTAGTAGCAAGGGTAGAAATCATGTTACATTTGAACCTGATGATTTGGTCTGGGTGCATTTGAGAAAGGATAGATTTCCTGATTTGAGAAAATCTAAATTGCTACCTAGAGCTGCTGGACCCTTCAAAGTGCTTCGAAAAATTAATGATAATGCATATGAAATTGAGTTGCCTGCACATTTTGGGGTTACTTCCTCTTTTAATATTGCAGATTTGAACCATATGTGGGCGAGGAAGACAAATTTGAGTCGAGGACGACTCAATTGCAAGAAGGGGAGGATGATGAGGACATTGCTACCGTTGATACAACCACAACAGCAGCCCATTCACCACTTGCAACTAATCAAGGTCCAATGACACTCGCTCGTGCACGTCAACTTAATTATCAGGTGAACTCATTCCTGGCTGTTCAAAGTAATTATTCTTCAAATGGGGAACTATTAAAGCCTTGTGATGAACTTGTTATTATTAGGTGCTTGGGAATTGATCCAGCTAGGAGGAATGGAGGGATTAATGCAATGAAGGCTGCTCCACCCGAGGGGTCCTCGTAACTGCAGCAAGTACCAACTTAAAAGGGGCATAACTTTCAACTCCCAAGGTTGTTTAATGCAAATAAGTACTTGCTGGAAAGGTCTCTTCGTATACTTTTAATTGGATCAATAATCAAAGGCAGATGACTCTTGAACTGCTCAGGAAAGTCCGAACAAGACTCGTGACTCCATCCCGAGTTCTAGTCTTCCTCCTCTATATAAACAACTAGCAGCCATAGAAAGAACTTGGGTTTTGTTTTTTGTAAGTTTATCCATTGCTACTTCCTTGTAACACAAGTGTCGACGAGGCCTTCCGATTACTTGAATCAGAACCCCAACTTATCACACCCGTGAGTGTTTGCTTGTTATCTTGTTCTTGCTTGTTCTTCGATTGCTTGCAGGTTCAAGGTTGTTCTAGGCACGGCAAGAACAACAACAACAGGAGTCGGTGTAACTATCGCTAAGGCGCAACACCCTTGTGGTTGTTGTAGTCGGGTAGCACAACGTTGAACTCCACCAAAATTGTAGTTACCAGGAGACGGTGTAACAGTCGCTCAAGGCGCCACACCATTCTAGTTGTGGTAGTCGGGCACCAATGTTGGCCTCCACCAAATACATTCACCACCAACATCTCTCATCGAAAGATAGGGCATCCCCTGTACTGGTTGGGTTTATCACCTCTGCGCCTGGCGAAGGTTGGATTGGACCAGGTTGATGCTGGATTGCGCTGAGTCCATGATGTCAGAGAGGCATTCTGGCTGCGCCGAAGTTATGGAAGGCCGCCTAGTGATCATCTCGGGGGCCTCTTCCTCCCGTGGCAGTGAAGGAGAGAACACCAGTACCGGGGAGCTCATCCCTGGGGACTGAGTGGAAGTTGTGACGCCATCAAAAGTGCCAATGCCGTCGTCACCCAAAGAGCCACCCGCTGGATCAACAGCCATGGAGGCCAGGCCCTGAGCCTGTAGAGCCTGCTCTGACATTGCCTCTTGCACGACTGCCAGAGGTGCCTTTGGCACGACAATCGGAGGTGCTTCACTACCCGCACCAGGCGCGGACGCCAGAGCAGAGCTCTCCTGTACATGCTTGGCGGGCTGCTCCGCCGGTGCAGTCGTAGCCTCTTTGGCCGATTTTGTTGTGCTCCGGGACACTACCCCCGACGGTAAAGGTGTCACAACAGCTGATGTAGACCTGCAGGTCAAAATCAGAATCTCCCAAAGTTGGAAGAACAGATGAGACAGCGAAGCAAGCATTGGTAAGAATGTCTTACCGATGTCCCCAGAAGCTCCAGCAAGCCTCCACCTTCGGTCGCCCTGAAGCTACGGGTCATGACGATGGCGTGGCAGGCGAGGTCTTCCTAGCCTGGCCTCCACTGAAACCATCGGCGACATTGCCACCCTGCATCGGTGTATCTCCACGGACCCCAACGGAGCCACTCCCGGAGCCTCCTCCCGAGCTGCCGGCAACATCAACCCGAGACATCTTGGCCTGGGGCTCCGTAGGCGTAACACTCCCAGAGCCCCCTGTGGCACCTTCAACTGCACTGGCAGCAGGGCTGATGGACGGTGTGCCGACTGCAGACGCTGGCAATGCCACCGCTAGATGGACTGGGCCTCCCCCCTAGAAGAACTGTCGATGCCTGATGCTGAGGTGGGGCACGCCAGGGGATGATGACTTGGAGCGAAGGCCACCTGCAGCGGCGCCTTCGGCGGCTACCTAGGGCGTTTCTCCTTCACAACCTCGACCATCGGAGACTTCCCCTTCTCGATGTCAGGGACCGACGCTTTTCGCTTCCCGGCATTGACGACCATCGCCTTGCTTTTCCCATCATTGGAGCGCATGTCCTAGACCCTTGACGCCTCGGAGCTTAGGGCAGGTGTAGACTCCAGGGGCGAGTCGACAATGGCCAACCCATGGTCCGCATCGCCAACCTGCCGCAGCACAAGACCGAGCGCGTCCAGGTTCGACATCTCCCTCAGGATCTTCATCCGAAGGTTTTGATCCGAGCAAAGTGGCGGACAGGGCCCCAGAAGGTTGAAGACGTCTGAAGTCAGCGGGCCTTCGCACGCCTTAGACATTGCGTCGAGCACCTCTTGCGGGGTCATATTTTTGTCGCGACCCCACACCAGCAAGTTGTCGTCCTGTGGCCCGAAGTAAAGCCAAGCAGGGCCGCTACGGTGCTGGAGGGGAGCCAGGCGTCAGAGAATGAAGTCTGCCATCATCATCAGCTCTGACAAGCCATGGTCTGCTAAGAATTGGATCCTCTCCATCACCAGGGTGTTTGCTTGCTCCAACCCTAGGCGCTCCTCCCAGGTCTCCTTCATGAGTATCGGCCATCCGGTGGGCATGACCATGTGATCGTGGGCATCGACCTGTATGATCACCACGTCGCTCCTCTAGTCGACCCACTTCGATGTGGAGAGTGGGGTGATGTACTTGAAGGGGTTGTTGGCCCGATGCTGGAAGTAGTAGACGCCGAGGAAGCTTGTCTTGTTCTTCTTCCCGGTCTGCCTCAGCACAAAGAACTGTCAGAATACCAGCACGGACGAGTGCACCCAGACAAACATCTCGCAGAAGTGCGAGAACACCGCCGCCACCACCAGAGAGTTTGGTGACAAGTGGTGAAGTTGGAGCCCGAGGACCCCCGAAGCATCACCAAGAAGGAGGAAACGGGAGGAACAAACCCGGAGTACACATACGCCTGGAAGAAGATGATCTCCTTCTCCCCAAACTTCAGAGGCAGGGTGCTCGAGAGGATCAGATCCCACCGCGCCTCGTCCTCCCAGCCGAATAGCCGCCTCACAGGCGCTACGTCAACTATGCGAGAAGGAGGGAGGATTGAGTCCATTGGGGCAGGGGTCGAGAACCTCGAAGCTGAGGAGAGAGTGACTGCCCAAGGAGGAAGACGAGGGCTCGAACGTTGGGGTGTGCATAACGAAGAACCACCTTTGCCCACAGAGGTTTCCTTTTAACACCCCGTTAGGTGTTTGAGCGCACCAAGCAAATCGCTTAGGGCCAAAACCCGCTGCTCAACCCATAGCGTCCCTGACGGAGAGTCCCAGGTCCCCTGTGAGAGAAATCGCCCTGAAGGGGCATCGACCCAAGAAGGCAACCCGACGGTTCCCATAAAGGGGGGAGTGGAAGGAGCAGAAGTGCAGCAGCCTCATGGGGAACCATCACAGTAAAGAAGCTGCATCAAGCAAAGATCCTGTTACCACGAGCCCTCAACCAGAGAGGGACGCGTGGCCACGATGGCAGAGTTGCACACCGCTTCGGTTGGTCAAGCCAATATCGAAAGACAATGCAAGAAAGCAGGAATAGGGCTCCACCCTCGAGCTCATCGCCTCCTCCCAGGGTGGACCCAGGGGCTACTGTTGGTACTCAACATACCTGGTACCCCCGCGCACAAGCTAAAGCCGCCTCGGTTCCCTGTCCCCAGCCAAGGTGGGGTTCGAGGGCGCCATGTGTCCAATAAGGACCAGACCCCTCTACCTCAGATGCGGGGTCTGGAGTAACCACATGAACCTCAAGGAGGAGTCCAACTCCCCCTCAAGGACGAGCTCCCATGCGGCCACGTGTCCAGCAGGACGGGATCCTGCTCCCCCCATCGGGATGAGCTCTGGAGCTACCACGTGGCTCGAGACAACAAGACAGGCCACCTCCCTGAAGAGGTAGGCTCCAGCTCTGCCACATGTCCAGCAGCCTTGGAGCCCCCGCTCTACTCAGGAGCAGGCTCCAGAGCTACCACATGGTCAGCGGGTTAGTACCCGGCCTCCCCAGAAGAGGTCAGCTCCCGAGCTGCCACGTACCCTGCAACTTGCCTTGGGCGGTGGGTTGCGAGAGTTAAGAGGGAGATGTGCCTTGTCCAGATCAGGCATTGAAGGCTCACGTCTTCCCAAGGCACGTGACGCAGTGCACGCTGCTGTCAGGTACCGCTATGCCCAATCGCATCGCAGTGAAGGCGCAATAGGCCCACCCCACTCCATCAAGTGGGTAGCTTACGGTGCCAGGGATAGATGGATGGGACATTCCCTACCATCATCAGCGACTACGCATGGGCCACTAGCGACAGAGGCAGCAACACAACAAGACTTCAAGCCGCGTTCAGAGGAAGCTTATGCGAGAAGCCTTAGATATTTAGGATACGATCGCCCCAGGGCCACCTGTGGGCCCAAGACCCCACTCGTAAGGCGTCTGACCTTGACTATAAAAGGACCAAACCGCCACCGTTACAAAGGATCCACAATCGAACATCCAATCCCCAATACACACACACACACACATACCAGCAATACAACCTCACCATGGAGTAGGGTGTTACGCTCTTGCGGCTCAAACCACGTAAAAACCACCATTTCATACTCTCATACGCGCGACAACTCGATTGATAACTAAGCCCTGTTTATCAAGAACCTCCGCGGGCTGCTCCTTAGCAGATCCGGGGGAAGTGTCGCTTTAACACTTCGACGGGTTAGTATAGGACTTTTACATAAATGTAATATGATGCTTAATATGGAAATAGGATTAAGTGGTATGGCTCGAGTAGACAGATTCTACTCGTGAATAGTAATAAGTGGTACAAATTGTGGAGAAACTAGAGACCGGGCAAGAAGATTAGGACGCTAAAGAATGTGGTTACGTGGGCATAGTTCTTGCCTATGTTGATTGAGGACCGTACCGCGTGCGTCTCTGCTAGACAAGTTTGAATATGTACCGGATGCATACTGTCTATATGGGTCCTAGTAAACCGATGTAACTTGTTCGCCTTGGTGTTGAGACATTTTTGAACATCTTAAGCCCATAAGCCGATAGGACAATAGGGGAAAGCTCAGCTACATGACCACACTGAAGCCGTGTGTGCCGTGTAGGGAGTCTACTAGCTCGGGGTGGTTGAACTGATTCAGCAGTGAGGTGTCTTGTGAAAGGTTGTCACTTGTAGTGTTATGGAGGGGGATTATAAGCCTTCTCTAGATGGAATCACCATCACTCACGGAAGGGAGCATACTTGTTCACTGCACTGTGATGTAGTAACAAATGGAATTGGGAGTAACTTGCCATATGGTTAAGCAACATGGTTGAAGTAGTGGATATGAGAACTAAAGTTATGAGTCTAAAATCTTAACATGCTATTATAAAACTGAAATAAGGATCTACTGATAGTGAACAATTACTTATTGCAATTTAATATTCAGTCTCACGTTTCTAGAATGAAGAGTTTCATGTTCTTAGTTGAGAGGTAAGTCTTGTGGAGCCTTGTGCTCAAGGTTGCACTTATACGAGTTTTGCGGGTTTATAGCTATAACAGGTTTCTAGGCATTATCCTGTGAGGGTAGGTTGTTCATTAGGAGTTGCTATTATGCCCTATGCTTCAACAGTATCAAATGTACGACTTAAACATCTTACCTTTTATTGAATATATTGGCGGTTGTACTCACCTTTTACGTTAGTCGTCATGGGGGTTTTGCCTTCTCCTCTTCTTGGATGGTTGGAAGATAGAACGGTTCACAAAGCATGCATTATCTCAAAATCTTAGTTCCACTTAAATCCGGGAGAATTTCTAATGATTTTCAAAATTGGGAATAAGTTCTTCAAATTATACTCTTAGACACTTCTTTGTGTAAGTGGAATTTCCTCACCAAGGCAATGACTTTCTTGTCCTACTTCTAAATAATGTTTTTATGGGTCTAAGTAGGGAACAAGAGTAGGCATTTGCATCACATATGTTGCTAAGTCAAAAGACAAAGCCTTAGGAGAAACCTAATCATACTTCTAAATCAATATTATGCTAGTGTGATGGAATCTATGGAACAGGGTGGTGCCGCGGAGGGTGGTGCCGTGCGATGCGGCACCCAACAGCACACACGAAAAGAATACGAGAGAATACAAAGTTTTATTTATAGAAACAGCATAATTCTTTTATAATACTTAATATACAGCGGAAGTCATACTCATAGCTAAACTCTCAGCCTAGCTATGCAAAAGTGCAGCCGTCCAGCCCGGGGACGCTACACACTAGCAGGACACAACATATCACGCCGGCGTGCAGGGCTCTCACTCGGCGGTATACCCTAACGGGGCATCGCCTCATCTTCGGGCCCTTCCTCATATGTCTCACCTGCAAACAACTTAATATAGCAACCGTGAGCACGAAGGCTCATCAAGACTTAACCGTCTCACCTAAGCATGAAACTCTACATGCAGGGATACATATAAACATAGGCTGTGATATTGCATAAACGACTCGCCCAAGTGGATTCTTACTTCAAAGTTTTTAGCAACAAATTAAATGTTCAGAATGTGACTTTAGTGAGTAATATACTACAGCAATCATAATTTCAAAGCAATTATAATTCAATACATCATATTCTTCTGGCTTCTTCAGTACTTACTACGTCACAGCACAATGAACAAGCGGTGCTCAAATAACCGCGGGTGACGGTGATTGCAATAAGTAGACACACGGATAACACGTCACGCACACCCGTGCATGAGAAACGTGCAATGCTCCTCACGACGTCATACGAATCAACCTTTCACAAGAAACTCAAATGTCGAACCAGTCCCACCATTGCAGGCATAAGGTCCCCACACGGAGCGTGTCTGTGCCCGCCGACAGATTTACACCTTGCTGCCCTCAACCCACCCCTATCGATAGCGGGCTATGCCTCGACACCCAAGTTATCAAGTTACATTGGTTTCCTGGGTTCCATATGCCGACTATGCATCTGGTACCATTCAAACTTGTCCAGCAGGGCCGCACACGGATCAGTTCTCAATCAACACAAGTAGAGCTACGCACGTGAGACCATGTATCTCTGCATCCTATCTGCTGCTCGGTCTCAAATTCATATTCATAAACCATTATCTGATCAAATCCACCCCGTGTGATAAAATTCTATCCCGCGAGTAGATTCCAACTACTCGACTTCTGCCGGATTCCTCAAAACATTAGCATGGCATTTTCTACTCGTCAAGATGTAGACCTACCCAATACTCTATGGGATTTGTAGGTCATGCAAGTGGAGTAACAAGCACCTTAGCCCTAATGCACAATATTCACCCTAGACATAAGCGATACAAACCAAAACTTTGCATAAGTACTTAAATGCAAACCGGGGCTTGCCTAGCTGCAAGTCAGAGGGGAAGCTAGCTAGGCTCTGGCTCCTACTCGATCTCGTTCACTATATGATATGCAATATATAAAGTACATGAGTGATATTGAAACTATATAAAAGACTTTCTAAATACTGATCAGGTATGTAAATGTTTTTAATTGGCTTTGGGATTTTTACAGTGGATACTAGGTACTATGAGGAAGATATGGGTCAAGAATTGGAGATGTCAAGGAAGCTTGTTGTCTCTAAATTTCCAACAAGTAAAAGTTTTCTCTAAAATTTGGTATTCAATCTGGAGCTTTGTCATGGTGACAGTGAATGATTATCGTAGAGAAGGTCTCACTGGTTCTATGGAAATTTGTTTCATAATTTTCTGAGCTTCCTATAGGGACAAATTGAGTTTTCAAGTGTGGGATAAAATCTGGAAATGTTTCTGTACATTTCTGAATTTTCTATGGACATTGGGGATTTGAACACTGTTTGGTCCAGTAAATGAAGTCTAATGAACTTGAAATTTTTACTGGAACTCAAGTGTATTAGAATGAAGGTTCTAACCAAAAGTGACATTTTTCCAATTAGCGGAACAGGAGTAATTAATTTCCCAAGCAGTTAGCTTAAAGGAATTAATTATGAACATTCTGGGACTTTCATGTCCAACAAATTGAACTACTGAAAAATTGGTATCAAGATGACACTACCAGATTTTCTTTAGAATTATTTGATCAATTCTACTAGGAGTAGTTGTATTTTGAAGTTTGGATGAATTCTAGAATTAATTGGAAAAGGAAAGGTTTGAATTAATCTACCGGGTCCCACCCATTTAAAATGGGCCAATCAGAACTGGGTCATACGAGTGACCACTGAGTAGACCGCACGGCCACAAAAGATCAGGCTGCCACACTCGATCCCCCCACCCACTCGCATGCCACATACAGGCAGGACCCGCCAAGTCGTCTTCCTCCTCACGGCCCCGGCGGCGCTCGAGCCATGCCCGGTGGCGCGCTCCGGCAAGCTCGCCGGCAACTTTGCACCGTACGCTTCTCCTCCCGCCCTTGGCAACCTGTGCCCTATTTTGAACGGCGATTCCACAGGTGCATACGGGGAAAACTGAAGGTGGTCGGAGCATAGTGCTCGACGGCGAGGGCGGAACCTAGGGTTCCAGTAATGTCGCTCACCCTCAAAAAATGCTCAAACGGACATGGAATTACTTGGGGAGGTTCCTGGGAGCATGAGGAAAAGGATTAGGAGGTGCAAAATCCGTGGAACAGCCAGCAAAGTTGACTTCAACGGTGAACCACAGCACTTTTCAAAGGCACTGAGGAAAACTCAAAATACTCCGTCTGTGGTCTATCATTTCATCAGTTCTTGATCCAGGTGGTGCTGGGATGTTTGGAAACTATAATCTTACTATCACCCCTGATTATTGCACTTAGAAACCGAATTGCTATGGAAACCTAGCATCAAAGCTTGAAGAAGACCGAAAGAAAAATGGAGATTTCTTGCTGTATAAAGAATGAACTCGGGAAAGGTTTTCACCGTGAGCGAGAAGGTGTTCTGGTGATCCGGTTTGCTTTTGGTAGCAGCTCGAGAGGGCCTGTGGCGCCGGCGCGACGGGGAGGCATCGGCGTCCTCACAGCGGCAGAACGCGTTGCCACACAGCTGCTTGCTGATGGCGAGCTGTTGGGGCGCAAGACACTCACAGCAAAGGTGGTTCCTCTGTTCTGTGAAGCTGACTAGTTGGCCCTGCAATTCCCTTCAACTCTATCTTCTCTGGACACTGAATTATCCCACCAACTTGTGTCCAAAAATTAATAAAACTTTTAGATAGGCTCAAACAAATATCTAGGATTTCATTCTAAATTCAAATTTTGAATTGACCAAGATTCAATCGAATTCAAATTTAAATTTGTATTTGAAGAATATTCAATGTTTCCAATGAATTATATAGCAAATGTGCTTCAGAACTTTTGAATCTTTGCAGAGATGCTATTTGGAATATTTGAAATACAATGGTTAACTCAAATTTTTATTTTGTCAAGGTTTGAATAGGAGCTAATTTTAATTTTTGAATTCCCTCTTGTAGGGTTTAAATCATCTTCTTTTTCCCATTCAAATTTTTAATTCTCCTATCTGAACTTATTACTATGAATTTTTAGGGCTTTTACATCCCCCCTAAAAGAATCTCGTCCCGAGATTACAAATGAAAGAGACAAAGGTAAAAAAGATTACCGGATATGAGATGATAATAGATCCAGATAATTTGATTGGAGATAGTCCTCGCTTTCCCATGTCGCTTCCTCGGAAGTATGGTTACTCCAAAGACTCTGTAGAAGTACAAAGTCCGGTTCCTGGTGGCGCGAGTCTTTTCATCGATAATCCAGATTGGATACTCAGAATACGTGAGATCTGGTTGGAGAGCTCTAATGTCTTCGTTGAGGATTTCGGTCGAGGATTTAAGACACTTCCTCAGCTGAGAGATGTGGAATACATTATGAGTTCCAGAGAGCGACGCTAGTAACTCCAAATGATAGGCCACGGGTCTGCATTTTTCAATGAGGGCGAACAGACCGATGAATCATGGAGCAAGCTTTCCTTTCACTCCGAAGCAATGAATTCCTTTCAGCGGAGAGACATAAAGGTATGCGCGGTCTCCGATGTCGATGTGGAGAGGTTGATATCTTTTATCCGCATAACTTTTCTGACGAGATTGAGTAGCCTTGAGATTAGCTTGGATCGCTCGCACTCGTTCCTCGGCTTCATTCACAAGATCAATGCCATATATCACTTGCTCGCCGAATTCACACCAGTTGAGTGGTGTGCGACATTTCTGGTCATAGAGAGTGATGAGGACATCAACACCCTCGATATATCCACACCAACTCTGCTACCGGTTTCTGGTCTGATCACTCGCGCTCGTGCATGCCAACTAAACTATGAGGTGAACTCGTTCTTGGCCTTATGTCCATCTTATCTAGACAGCGGAACTATGTGCTTTCTTGTTTTGCTTAGGAACAATGGAGAGGAGTCAGTGTTAAGGGAATTCGCGCGGATGGGATTTGGACAGCAGAACAGCACCAACTTGTGACGGCCACCACTACTTCATACGGACTCCGTTCTGGGTGTTCAAGTACTTCCTGGAAAGATTATCAAGTCTACTTTCAAAGGATGTGTCCTCATGTCCATATCTATTCGGAGTCAGCCGCAATCGTTATTTTAATACATAGACCTTTTCTGTCCATGGTGCTGCATCACCAAAATTGGGCCCATGACCCATGTATCGTTTGGAATCCATTAGGGACTCGTGATTTGGGTTTCTCACGACCCTAGGGAGGTAATAAATAGTAGTTGCCGCCCTCATTAGCTGGTGGGTTTTGTTTGTTTGTAAGTTAGCTTCTGCTTCTTCCTTGTACACGCGCGTGTCGACTAGATCGCTGTCTACTTGTATCCAGAACCCCACTTCAGATTGATTCAACTGATAAGTGCTTGTTATTCTTGTTCTTGCGTGTTCTTCGATTGCTTGCAGGAACAAAGGCCCTCATGGTCAGGTTGATTGTGCGCCAGCAAGATCAATACAACTTTAGAGTCGGTGTACCGATCGCTAAGGCACATCGTCTTGGGGGCGGTGTAGTCGGATCGCCAACGTCTTGTCCTCCACAAATCAAACCCTCCTATTCTCATCAAAAGATTGGGAACCAAGATCCTATCACGTGGTAATCAGAGCAAGGTTAATTGGTGAGAGTGCTATCATTAATTTTCTTTCCGCTGTTATCATCCTATAGTCCAGAAAAAAAGCCCAAAAAAATTCCAGATCTATTTTTTCCTTTATTCCTAGACCATTGTGCCTTTTACTTTCTCTACTTAGTCAAGACTTGTTGAGTTCATGGTTGCTTCGACGAGTCAAGTTGCTGGTCTTTAGTTTTGCACCACTAGAGTTTCGAGTTCGTGTCACATTCGGTCACCTAGTTCGAGTCGGATTACTAGTTTGAGTTTGAATCAGATTGCTACTTCGAGTTTGAGTCGGATTGCTAGTTCGAGTTTGAGTCAGATTACGAGTTCAAATCAGATTGCTACTTCGAGTTTGAGTCGGATTGCTAGTTCGAGTTTGAGTCGGACTACTAGTTCGAGTTCGAATCAGATTGCTACTTCGAGTTTGAGTCAGATTAGTAATTTGAGTTTGATAACAAGAAAAAGGCAAATAAACACAAACAACCATTAACTATATGTTGCCCCGTGATGGCAATAGTACTGCCCCATCCTACTCCGATTCATCCTCATCGGTGAAATAAAGTAACTCAGGATCTTCCTCCTCCTCAGGACACAGAAGCACCTGCTCGCCCATGTTCAGCACGACTGGTTGCGGCAAGTGTGCCTGAGCCTCCCACAAGTCCTCCTGAACTTGGACTGCCTCAGGTTCCCAACCCTGAGCTTCGTCGATGGCTTCGTCTCATGCCTCGGTGATCACCAATTGCTGTTCTTGCGGTTGCTGCACCACCAGTTCACTTGCCTGCAATTCACCAAGAGCTTGCTGCAGTTCCTTGCGAGCTTGCCGTGGTTCGGCACGAGCTTTCTGCAGTTTATTGCGAGTGTGATGCAGTTGATTCTCACACTGATTCAGCGGGTAATTTGTCAGAGCCAGGAACGAACGTAGGTTATCATTGATGTAATCAAGAGTGTCATCCTGTTGAATCACTTGCCTCAAGGCTTCAACCTGCTGCTGAATGATTGCACTTTGCGTAATAACCACCATGTTGGATGCAGCGGCATACATCCCTAGTGTCCTCGAAATCGTGTTGCCGTTTGGTTGATAGGTTTCAAGTATTCGATGTTGCCACTCAAGACCAGCCGCACCACAGACCAAGAGGAGGACAAACTGTCCCAGCCATGGCATCTTGATGAAGCTCACAAAGCTTCATAAGCGCTTCGCCCGCTGTGACGGCCCACGTGTCCTCCAAACGAGCTCCCAGGATAGTGATCGGAAAAGGATCCTACCCACGAGGGAGTGGACTAGCAGGAAAGTCAACACGGACGATGCAAAACAGTATTCCTCTGTTGTCCATCTCTTGACCTCAATGGCCTGGCATTTTTCTGAAGCCAAACTGTTTGAGCACCTCCCGGAGCATGATCTGGAAGCCCGGACAGTTAGCGCACATAGAGAGCACCCATCCCTTCGGCAACAATAGCGTCACATATGCCATCTATAAAAGAAGTATTTGAAGAGGTCAAATACTCAAATTAAACAAATTTTTTTGAGAAATAGATCATGGCTTTGATAACTGAACTGTGAAAGTGAATTCAAATTCAAATATCAAATGAAACATCACACTGGAATTCTGTCTCAGTTTCTGTTCATTCTGACCAGTCTGGAGAAATTCGAATTTTTCATCCAGTTAGAGGCACATTAAGGACTTGAGTTCCACTACAAAATTGTATTACACTCAAAGAGCTTTTAAGAATGTATTTATTTTCCTCCATATCATTTCTGTATGAAGAGATATTACTTTTGCAAGTTGACAGTGTTTCTGGAAAAATTTTGACAGCACCTCCATTGTTTAAGGCTAATTTTGTCCATATTTTCCCAGACAAAAAAAATCAAAGTATGCATAAATCATAAATTACAACATTGTTGCATACATCCTCAGGATTACATAAATTTATTACATGAAGTCATTCGTCAATTCTACTAAGAGATATGATAAAAACAGTGATAGGATACAAAAACTCTCCAGTCTCTGTCCAGATTTAACCGAGTTTGGAACTTTGAATTTTTCATTTGTTTACAGGGGGATTCTGATATGGAGTTGAAAAATAGAGTTTTTGAGGACTCTCTAAACTTTCCAACCATGTGTGGAAGACTATATGTGGTTATCCCTACAGAGAGTTATGCTATTCCAAAGTTAAGCATTTTTGCTGCCAGATTCACAATTTGAATCAGGAACATGTCAGTTTAAGTTCAAATGAAATTTTGAAGTTTTAAATCTTGAGATATGCCTTGGAGCTCAAAATGAAACTTGTGGATGACTTCCTCAAGTTTCCAAATCATATGCCCGCTTACCACAGCGACCACATGATTAATTGTCAATCTGACCAGCACACTCCAAAACAGAGATAACAAATTCAAACTTAGTCCTAAATTGGAAATTTTTGCTTGTGGCCGAGTCACACCTCCAGCACGGATATCATTGTCGACGTGCCTGATGAAACTCGAATGCAATGCCGGTACTACGCCCTTACTAAAGAAAATCCTAAGACGGTATTTCGGCATACGTCTCAATGGTGGCACTAATGACGTTGACTCACAAACATTTTCGACTTGAGCTACTTAAAATGTGGTTAGTGTACCTGCAACTACACACAAATTACTTATCAATCATATGGTGCCATACAGCACAGCTGCACGGGCGATCATTTTAGGCAGTCACAATGATATATATGAAAGTAAAAACATTTGTCTCGTATCATTCCATACGGGCTGCCTCGAGCTAAGCCACGTCTCGAGGTACACGACTGGGTTTTCTACCACCCGACGAGGTCCCACGTCTTTGCATATTGCTGCACCAGTAGGAGGCACATTGGGTTATGTATCACCTGACGGGGTCCCACGTCTTTGCCTAATGTTGCACCAGTAGGAGGCGTTTTCGCGTGTTTATTGAAAAACACACTACGTGCTTTTCAACCGCATGATAGGTGACCACATAATTTATCTCGTGTGCTAGGGATCAGCGTTGCGTATGGACCATTGAACATAGAACGTTCAAGGGTTGCATACTTTGTGTTTTTCACCACAGGATGGGGTATCCTCGCTTTTGCCTAAAGCACGTTGGAGAGCAACGTTTTCATACGTTCCCAGAACCATGAGACGGTTCAGAGACTCATATTAAATCCCGTACCAAGCCACGGGGACAATCACATGCTACCTCTCACATGGTGAGCTTACTGCAATTGATCCGCTTGCGGTGGCGTACCATACCTCTTACCGGACATCAGAGCGTCGTTACAGAATATAATAACACATGAGTTAGCTTGCCACCTTAAGTAACTAATACTATAATAGATCTTACGTGGGCATAGTAACTAATCCTCACTCGACTACTTCTATGTTTTCAAAATAGGCTCTTTTCGAGTGTGCTATTCCAGTACGGCTCTGATACCAGGCTGTGAGGATCGGGTCCACACATTCCAAGAATCACAGAGGGTGGTGCCGTGCGATGCAGCACCCAATAGCACACACGAAAAGAATATGATAAAATACAAAGTTTTATTTATAGAAACAGCTGAAGTCTTTTACAATACTTAATATACATCGGAAGTCATACTCATAGCTAAACTCTTAGCCTAGCTATGCAAAAGTGTAGCCGTCCAGCCTGGGGACACTACGCACTAGCAGCACACAACATATCATGGCGGCGTGCAAGGCTTCCACTCGGTGGTATATCCCGACGACGGCATCGCCTCATATTCAGGCCCTTCCTCATACATCTCACTCGCAAACAACTTAATATAGCAACCATGAGCATGAAGGCTCAACAAGACTCAACCGTCTCACCTAATCATGGAACTCTACATGCAGGGATACATATAAACATAGACAGTGATATTGCATAAATGACTCGCCTACAAGTGGATCTTTACTTCCAAGTTATTAGCAAAAAATTAAATGTTCAGAATGTAACTTTAGTGAACAATATACTACAACAATCATCATCTCAAAGCAATTATAATTCAATACATCATATTCTTCTGACTTCTTCTGTATTTACTGTGTCACAGCATAGTGAACAAATGGTGCTCAAATAACCGCGAGGGACGGTGATTGCAATCAGTAGACACCTAGATAACACGTCACACACACCTGTGCATAAGAAACATGCAATGCTCCTCACGATGTCATACGCAACAACCTTTCGTAAGAAACTCAAACGCCAAACCGGTCCCACCATCGTAGGCATAAGGTCCCCGCACGGAGCGTGTATGTGCCCGCCGGCAGATTTACACCTTGCTGCCCTCAACCCACTCCTATCGATAGTGGGCTATGCCTCGTCATCCAAGTTACAAGTTACATCAGTTTCCTGGGTTTCATATGCCCAGTATGCATCCGGTACAGTTCAAACTTATCCAGCACGGCCGCACACGGATCGGTCCTCAATCAACACAAGCAGGACTACGCACGTGAGACCACATCTCACTGCATCCTATCCGTTGCTCGTTCTCAAATTCGTATTAATAAACCATTCTTTGATCAAATCCATCCTGTGTGATAAAATTCTATCTCGCGAGTAGATTCCAACTACTCAACTTCTACCGGATTCATCAAAACATTAGCATGGCATTTTCTACTTGTCAAACTATAGACCTATCCAATACTCCATGGAATTTGTGGGTCATGCAAGTGCAGTAACAAGCACCTTAGCCCTAATGCACAATATTCACCCTAGACATAAGCGATACAAACCAAAACTTTGCAAAAGCACTTAAATGTAAACCGGGGCTTGCCTGGCTGCGAGTCAGAGGAAAAGTTAGCTTCTGGTGATATCTCTCCAAGGGCTCCGGCTCCTCCTCACTCTCGGTCACTCTATGATATGCAATATATAAAGTACATGAGTGATATTAAAACTATATAAAAAACTTTCTAAATACTGATCAGGTATGTAAATGTTTCTAATTGGCTTTGGTATTTTTACAGTGGATACTAGGTACCATGAGGAACATCTGGATTAATAATTGGAGATGTTCAAGGAAACTTGTTGTCTCTAAAATTCCAACAAGTAAAAGAATTCTATGAAATTTGGAATTAAATCTGGAGCTTTGTCATGGCTAACAGTGGACCATTATGGTAGAGGAGGTCTCACTGGTTCTATGGAAAATTTTTTCATAATTTTCTGAGCTTCCTACAGGGAGAAATTGATTTTTCAAGTGTGGGATAAAATCTGAAAATGTTTATGTACATTTCTGAATTTTCTATGGACATTGAGGATTTGCACACTGTTTGGTCCAGTAAATAAAGTCCAATGAACTTGAATTTTTTACTGGAGTTCAAGTGTATTATAATGAAGGATTTGACCAAAAGTGAGAATTTTCCAATTAGCAGAACAGGAGTAATTAATTTCCCAAGCAGTTAGTTCAAAGGAATTAATTATGAAAATTCTTGGACTTTTGTGTCCAACAAATTGTACAACTGAAAATTGGGATCAATATGAGTCTAGCAGAATTTATTTGTAATTATTTGAATAGTTATACTAGGAGTAATTGTATTTTGAAGTTTGGATGAACTCTGAAATTAATTGGAAAAGAAAAGGTTTGAATTAATCTACCAGGCCCCACCCATTTACAATGGGCCAATCAGAACTGGGCCATACGAGTGACCACTGAGTAGACCGCACGGCCACAAAATATCAGGCTGCCACACTCGATCCCCACATCCACGCGCATGCCACTTACAGGTGGGACCCGCCAGGTCGTATTCCTACTCACGACCCTGGCAGCGCTCGATCCACGCCCGCCGGCACGCTCCGGTGAGCTCACTGGCAAGGTTGTGCATACGCTTCTCCTCCCGCCCTTGGCAACCTGTGCCCTATTTTCAACAGCGATTCCACAGGTGCAGATGGGGAAAACTAAAGGTGGTCGGAGCATAGTGCTCGCCGGCAAGGGTGAAACCTATGGTTCTGGTAATGTCGATCACCCTCTAAAAACGCTCAAACGAACATGTAATTACTTGGGGAGGTTCCTGCGAGCATGAGGAAAAGAATTAGGATGTGCAAAATCCGTGGAACAGCCGGCAAGGTCGACTTCAACGGTGAACCACAACGCTTTTCAAAGGCGCCGAGGAAAACTCAAAATACTCCGTATGTGGTCGATCATTTTCATCGGTTCTTGATCCAGGTGGTGCGCTAGGATGTTTGGAAACTATAATCTAACTATCGCCCCTGGTTATTGCACATAGAAACCGAATTGCTATGGAAACCTAGCATCAGAGCTTGAAGAAGACCAAAAGAAAAACGTAGATACCTTGCTGTATAAAGAATGAACTCGGGAAAGGTTTTCACTGTGAATGAGAAGGTGTTCTAGCGATCTTGTTGGCTTTTGGGAGCAGCTCGAGAGGTGGCCTTTGGTGCCGGCGCGACGGGGAGGCAGCGACGTCCTCACGGCGGTAGAACGGCGACACCCACAAAACTGTGAAATACCGACATTTTAGCAAACGAAACGAAGAGCTAAAAGCTTGAGTAGATAGAGGAAGATCTTGTGCACCACTTTGCTGTTGGGAATATGAAGAAACTCGGTCAGGATCTTGAGCTTGTCGGGCGACCAGAGAGATGGCGGTGGTGTGCGCTCGGGAGAGAAGAAATAAATAGAGGACCACACTTGCTCTTCCCCTTCGGCCATAGAGGTGAGGATCAAGGTGAAGAGAGTGGATAGAGCATGCAAACACGTTGCCATGCAGCTTCTTGCTGATGGCGAGCTCTTGGGGCGCTGGACACTCACAGCAGAGGCGGTTCCTCTGTTCTGTGAAGCTGACCAGTGGGCCCTGTAATTCTCTTCAACTCTATCTTCTCTGGACACTGAAATATCCCATCAACTTGTGTCCAAAAATCATGACAATTTTTAGTTAGGCTCAAATAAATATCTAGGATTTGATTCTGAATTCAAACTTTGAATTGACCAAGATTCGATCGAAATTCAAATTTAAATTTGAATTTGAAGAAAGTTCAACATTTCCATTGAATTATATAGCAAATGTGCTTCAAAACTTTTGAAACTTTGCAGAAATGCTATTTGGAATATTTGGAATACAATGGTTAACTCAAATTTTTATTTTGTCAAGGTTTGAACAGGAGCTAATTTGAATTTTTGAATTCCCTCTTGTAGGGTTTAAATCCTCTTCTTTTCCCCATTTCTTTTTATTTCTTTTCACATTCAAATTTTTAATTATCCTATCTGAACTTATTACTATGAATTTTTAGAGCTTTTATAGCCATGCCATCTGCTCCCCCTATTTTTCCATATCCTTGAAGAGAGTAATTGGCACTTAGAATACAGAGTATCTTTTTGTGGTGGAAATTGTATGATGACAAATTTGGTAACTTCCAGTGTAGAAGTTTAGCACGTGCAAGTGTGTAATCTTGATCATTTAAGTATGAAAAGATTGTTACATAGGTATATACGCAAATAGCATATGCATCATTATAGTAATTGTCACTAACAAATAGCATAGGAAGATACTATATGCATCTTTGGCAGCCAACATAAATACAATTACTTACAACGAATGGATTAAGCCGTCGTAAATGATACACTTATTTATGATGGATGACCTATGATGTTGTAAACAAGCCACTTATTTATGACGGTTGTCCTAGGCCATCATAAATAAGTGTTATTTACAATGGTCTTTGTTGTGGGCCATCATTAATCAGATGGCAGTCGTATATTGCAGCCTTATACCCGGTCCGATACGCCCAAGTCCTTAACACGTGCCAACCCACCTTCCTCGCTCTCATGTCGTTGCTGTGCTGAAGCTGTCTCATCAACATCGCTGCTGTCGCCTTGCAGCGTCACCTCTGTCAAGTGCCAGGTGCGCTGCCGCCCCCTCGCCTCACCCATCACATCGTCGTGAGGTTCCGCCCATTGGCTCCCCTTGCCGTGGCGCCCCATCGTCGCCCCTAGCAGCACGCCACCAATGAAGAGATGGTTGAGAAAGGTCATAAGGAAGAGCATTAGACTTGACATGTTCATATGCAGTGCTGGAATTGGTAGCCATTGTGAAGAAGGTCATATGGAATATGCCTGGAAGATTGTGACAGAGATAAGAAGATGAAGATCACAATGGATGAGTAGCTATGCAAGAAAGGCCATAGAGATGATGCAGAGCACCTGATGATATAGATGGTTGGGCAGGATGCAGATGCAACTATGGCCTGAGTTCGCTAGAAAGCAGGTAGGCACAATAGGGGCTGCATGATCTGATCCATGTATTAGCATCTGTGAACATTTATAAACTCTACTGCAAACATCCCAAGTCCAATAAATCCTGTATTTCTATAGAGTTAAATCTGTTATGACCTCTCTTGACCTCCACTTTTGGGATTATCCATTCCTATATACATACAAATTCTAGAGATCGTGTATCTGAATATATTGTTCTTTATTTGTGCATAATCATATCACTAGATGATGTGATGAAGATCGATGAGAAGCACGACTCGGAGGAGAAGGACTAGCGTGGAACCCACAGCAAGAACAATATGTGCTCAAGCAGCATCCAAGCACAAGATTTGCCCAAGCAACAATAAAAATATGAAAATAAGAAGAACAACTAGAAGCTTCAGTCTAATGATCAAGCCTGACTATTGATATTTGCTTAGTTGCAACCTAAGGCAAGCTCCGATTTGCATTTAAGTTGTTAAAAAAGTTTTGATTTTATAATATATATGAGTATTAGAATGGAATGATGCATTAAGTCTACTAATGTATGTACTCTGTTGGAATATTTGGGCCTAGGCCCAACTATTCTCTCTTGAATTCCAAAGGTGTAAAGGAGGCATTAATCCCACATTGACTATTTGAGGAGAGTAGCACTTATTTATAAGGGAAGCTATTTTCTATGTGTGGAATATGTGAGAGAATGGTAGCTATAGCCACAAACAAATCACACGCACGCGCGCGCGCGTATTCGCGTATTCGCGTATTTTCGCGTGAGTTAACGCGTGACTTGTGACTTGCGACGTGGCGACTGGCGCAATAAATCTGTTCTCTCTCTTTTGATAAAACTGACACTAATATGACTTTAATTTGCTGCAATTCGTGGCACTTTATGAGTCAGTTTCTGGAAAATAATGGTATGCAGTAACTGACGCAATTATGCTGCAAATACTGAAGTTTATTGTCTTCAGTTACTAGAGCTTAATTGTGCTGCTTTACTGTATACTTAATTCTTTCAGTTACTA
The DNA here is from genome assembly GCA_036927565.1 of Tuctoria greenei. Lineage (NCBI taxonomy): Eukaryota > Viridiplantae > Streptophyta > Magnoliopsida > Poales > Poaceae > Tuctoria > Tuctoria greenei. The sequence goes on along the minus strand of JAYESD010000008.1, from coordinate 137,968,889 downwards.
GAGTCTGTCACTATATATACAGAATGAGTGCTTTCATTCTGGAGTACAGAGGTGAACAGACTCACTAGTCCACCGTGTTGAGCGTCAGCTACAGGCTAGTCCATCCCTCCTGTCGGCGTGTCACCGACGTGTGGGAGAGCAGTGTCTCCGAAACCACGTCCTAGTGAAGGATCTGCACGGATTGGGACGAATCAGGTTTTTGGGTAGCGTTCGCGCGACTGCTCGATAGAAGATCTGCTTCATCTACGATCTTCTTCACACACTCCTCTCGTCATTTTTCAAGCTGGAAGCGTCAGCACTGTAAGTGAAGATGAGTTTTCTACGCATGAATATGATAGATATAATCTGTTTTATTTGCATGTTCGTGTTCATGTTTTGTGGACTATCTATCATGCGTAATGTTGTAATTTTAGGAATTAATTTTGTTTCTAAAGTGCATTGTTTTCTAACAATCCAAAAACCTGATAGGCACTTTAAGATGGGTAATAGCTTTGCTGATGCGATGAAACCTGAGAAGTTCGCTGGTTCGAACTTTAAGAGATGGGCTACAAAACTTGACTTGTGGCTCACTGCTATGGACATATCTTATGTTCTAAAGTCTGTAGATCGACCCATGACTGTTGAAAAACAGGCTGAGTTTGATAAGGCTAATGTGATGGCAGGGGGTTGTATTTTAAGTGTGCTGTCCGACAAACTGTGTGATGTTTATATGACTCATAAGAGCGCAAAAGAGCTCTGGGAGGCCATCGAACACAAGTACGGTGCGTCGGATGCTGGACATGAGTTGTATGTCATGGAGCGCTATCACGATTTTAAGATGGCAGACAACCGTTCAGTGGTTGAGCAGGCTCATGAAATACAACTTATTGTCGGAGAGCTCCAACAACTTGGACTAAATTTGCCTGATCGATTTGTGGCTGGGGGCATTATTGCCAAATTACCTCCATCTTGGAGGGGATTTGCCACATCTCTGAAACATAAGAGACAGAACATTTCCGTTGAGGATTTGTTGGCTTCTCTTGATGTGGAGGAGAAAGCTCGGGCAAAAGATGGTGCGTCCAAGGTGCATGAAGGACAGTCCAGTGCTAATGTCATGCAGCATGCTGGACCAAAGAAAGGGAAAAATAAAGTTGTACACACCACCAACTTCAAGAGAAAGGAGAAGAAGAAGATAAACATGGCTGAGGTTGAATGCTATGTCTGTGGCAAGGTTGGGCATTTTGCCAAAAAGTGCACAGACAGGAAAGGCAAGAAAACTCAGCAAAAATCTGCCAACATGGTTATTAGCAATGCTGGAACAGCAGGGTATGGTAATGCATATACTGTTTTAACAGCATGTCAACCTACCGAATGGTGGATTGGTACAGGGGCTAATATTCATGTATGTGCTGATGTATCTATGTTTTCTTCTTATCAGGCTACCCACGGTGCCTCCGTCCTGATGGGAAACGGCTCACGTGCTTCTGTTCATGGTGTTGGTACGGTCAGTCTGAAGTTCACTTCGGGAAAGACCGTGCAGCTGAAGAACGTGCAGCATGCCCCCTCAATAAATAAAAATCTCGTCAGTGGCTCTTTGTTGTGTCGAGACGGATTTAAGTTGGTGTTTGAGTCTAATAAAGTAGTCGTGTCAAAATGTGGACTCTTTATTGGAAAAGGCTATGACAGCGGAGGTTTGTTCCGCTTTTCCCTTTCACATTCTAGTAGCTCAGTGGTGAATTTTTTGAATAAAGACGATGAAGCGAGTGTTTGGCACTCACGTTTATGTCATATAAATTTTGGATGCATCTCACGGCTATCTACCTTGAATTTAATTCCGAAAATTCCTATAGTGAAAGGTTCCAAGTGTCAAGCTTGTGTGCAAGCTAAACAGCCAAGAAAACCTCACTTTGCTGTTGATGAACGAAATACGACACTTTTGGAACTCATTCATTCCGACCTCTGTGAAATGAATGGCATATTAACTAAGGGAGAAAAGAAATACTTGATGACATTTATTGACGATTCAACTCGTTACTGTTATGTGTATTTACTTAAATCAAAGGATGAGGCATTAGATCACTTTAAAATCTATAAGGCTGAGGTTGAGAATCAACTAGAAAGGAAAATCAAGAGAATTAGATCTGATCGTGGGGGAGAGTATTTCTCCAATGAGTTCACCCAATTTTGTGTTGAGAATGGAGTTGTACATGAAAGAACACCACCCTACTCACCTCAATCAAATGGGGTTGCCGAGAGGAAAAACCGCACTCTAACAGACTTGGTGAATGCCATGTTAGATACTGCTGGTTTATCTAAGGATTGGTGGGGGGAGGCAGTTTTAACTGCAAACCATGTACTAAATAGAGTTCCCACTAAAAATAGTGAGAAAACTCCATATGAAGGCTGGAAAGGAAGAAAACCATCTCTTTCTTACCTACGCACATGGGGGTGTTTTGCTATGGTAAATATACCAATAGTTAAAAAGCGTAAACTCGGACCTAATACTGTTGATTGCATCTTTATTGGCTATGCTTCGAATAGTCCTGCTTATAGATTTTTAGTAATCAGATCTGATTCACCACTTATACTTGTTGATACAATAGTTGAATCTAGAGATGCCACGTTTTTTGAAAGTATTTTTCCTATGAATGATGCACGTAATTCATATGGTCATACGCATGACACAAATTATCCTTCATTCGAAACCTTAGAACAACCTCTTCTTACACCATCAGAAAATCTATTACAGCCGTATGATGGAGAAAACAATGAAACAGCTCATAGAATGAGCAAGAGACAGAGGATCCCAAAATCATTTGGTGATGATTTCATTGTTTACCTTGTGGATGATACACCCAAATCCATCCATGAGGCGTTTGCATCTCCTGATGCAGACGATTGGAAGGAAGCAATCCGTAGTGAGATGGAATCCATCATGACTAACGGAACCTGGGATGTAGTGGATCGTCCATTTGGTTGTAAAACGATTGGATGTAAGTGGGTGTTCAAGAAAAAGCTTAGGCCTGATGGTACTATTGAGAAGTACAAGGCCAGGCTAGTGGCGAAAGGTTATACACAAAAAGAAGGAGAAGACTTCTTTGATACTTACTCACCCGTTGCTAGAATGACAACAATTCGGGTACTTCTTTCTTTGGCTGCCTCACGCGGTCTTCTAGTCCATCAAATGGATGTGAAGACGGCTTTCCTTAACGGAGAGTTGGATGAGGAGATTTATATGGATCAGCCAGAAGGATTTGAGATACCCGGTCAAGAGAATAAGGTGTGTAAGTTAAAGAAATCTTTATACGGTCTTAAACAGGCACCAAAGCAGTGGCATGAGAAATTTGATAGTACCATGACACAAGCAGGCTTTGTTGTCAACGAGGCTGATAAATGTGTATAATATCGATATGGTGGGGGTAGAGGAGTGATCATGTGTTTATATGTAGATGATATATTAATTTTTGGAACTGATATTGATGTGATAAATGAGGTAAAATCTTTTCTGTTCCAAAACTTTGATATGAAAGACTTAGGGGAGGCTGATGTTATCTTAAACATCAAGCTGATAAGGAATGAGAATGGGATTACTCTCTTACAGTCTCATTATGTTGAGAAGGTCTTGAGCCGTTTTGGCTATTTGGACAGCAAGCCTTCACCAACACCATACGATCCTAGTATAATTCTTCGGAAGAATAAAAGACTAGGAAGAGACCAACTGAGATATTCTCAGATTATTGGTTCGCTCATGTACCTAGCTGGTGCTACTCGACCTGACATTTCCTTCGCGGTTAGCAAATTGAGCCGGTTTACTGCTAACCCAGGAGATGATCATTGGCGCGCGCTTGAGCGAGTTATGCGCTATTTATGTGGTACAATGAGCTATGGACTTCACTATACAGGAGACCCCAAAGTTTTAGAGGGTTATAGTGATTCCAATTGGATTTCTGATGCTGATGAGATAAAGGCAACAAGTGGTTATGTCTTTACTCTTGGAGGAGCAGCTGTCTCATGGAGGTCTTGTAAACAGACTATTTTGACGAGGTCAACCATGGAGGCAGAGCTTACAGCATTAGATACAGCTTCTGTAGAAGCAGAGTGGCTGAAGGAACTCTTGATGGATTTACCAGTGGTGGAAAAACCAATTCCTCCAATTCTTATGTACTGTGACAATCAAACAGTTCTTGCGAAGGTGTCAAGTACAAAGGATAATATGAAATCCTCAAGACATGTGAAAAGACGGTTAAAATCTGTCAGAAAATTGAGAAACTCCGGAGTGATAGCCATTGATTATGTTCAAACGGTGAAAAATCTGTCAGATCCGTTTACAAAAGGTCTATCAAGAAATGTGATAGATAGTGCATCGAAGGAGATGGGATTGAGACCCACGTGAGTTATACACAGCGGTAACCCAAACCTATGTGATCGGAGATCCCGTGAATTAGAATTTGGGAAGAACAAGTTGTATGTATAACTAGGAGAGTATATAACTATGTAGTATCCACTCCAGTGAAGATGCAACACTCTCCATTCTGTAAGGAAGGATGACTTTAAGTCTTAATGTGTTCGGAGGCTATAGTGCGAGATACTGTCCTACAGAGTATTCTTGTACGAACACACCTATATGAGCTGACTGTTGGTCACAGTCTGTGAGATTTGGGAACTCTCTAAGAAGCTCATGAAAGAGACACGGGAGTATGACTTATAGGCTCCACCCGAGGACTGGCCCAATAGGCGCCTAGTATCAGTTTGGTCTTTAAATGAAACCATCTCGCGCAAAACTACCAATTCAAGGCATAGTCCATTGTGTAGTTGTGAGTTGGCAGATTTTTTAGATCTAGATGGATGTTCAACCGAATAGGTCTCCATCGTTAAACTGATATATCAAATAACATTGTGGACATACGATAAGTAGTGTCAGTTATACCTTTGGAATTTGGTGGGGATTGTTGGAATATTTGGGCCTAGGCCCAACTATTCTCTCTTGAATTCCAAAGGTGTAAAGGAGGCATTAATCCCACATTGACTATTTGAGGAGAGTAGCACTTATTTATAAGGGAAGCTATTTTCTATGTGTGGAATATGTGAGAGAATGGTAGCTATAGCCACAAACAAATCACACGCACGCGCGCGCGCGTATTCGCGTATTCGCGTATTTTCGCGTGAGTTAACGCGTGACTTGTGACTTGCGACGTGGCGACTGGCGCAATAAATCTGTTCTCTCTCTTTTGATAAAACTGACACTAATATGACTTTAATTTGCTGCAATTCGTGGCACTTTATGAGTCAGTTTCTGGAAAATAATGGTATGCAGTAACTGACGCAATTATGCTGCAAATACTGAAGTTTATTGTCTTCAGTTACTAGAGCTTAATTGTGCTGCTTTACTGTATACTTAATTCTTTCAGTTACTAGAGTCTGTCACTATATATACAGAATGAGTGCTTTCATTCTGGAGTACAGAGGTGAACAGACTCACTAGTCCACCGTGTTGAGCGTCAGCTACAGGCTAGTCCATCCCTCCTGTCGGCGTGTCACCGACGTGTGGGAGAGCAGTGTCTCCGAAACCACGTCCTAGTGAAGGATCTGCACGGATTGGGACGAATCAGGTTTTTGGGTAGCGTTCGCGCGACTGCTCGATAGAAGATCTGCTTCATCTACGATCTTCTTCACACACTCCTCTCGTCATTTTTCAAGCTGGAAGCGTCAGCACTGTAAGTGAAGATGAGTTTTCTACGCATGAATATGATAGATATAATCTGTTTTATTTGCATGTTCGTGTTCATGTTTTGTGGACTATCTATCATGCGTAATGTTGTAATTTTAGGAATTAATTTTGTTTCTAAAGTGCATTGTTTTCTAACATACTCAACATGTAAATGACCAAAGAATCTCTGGAGTTTGGTTGGTATAGGACTTTTACATAAATGTTAATATGATGCTTAATATGGAAAGAGGATTAAGTGGTATGGCTCGAGTAGACGAATTCTACTCGTGAATAGTAATAAGTGGTATCAATTGTGGAAAAACTAGAGACCGGGCAGGAATATTAGGACGCTCAAGAATGTGATTTTGTGGGCATAGTTCCTACCTGTGTCAATTGAGGACCGTACCGCGTGTGTCCCTGCTAGACAAGTTTGAATATGTACTGGATGCATATTGTCTATATGGGTCCAAGTAAACCGTTGTAACTTGTTCGCTTTGGTGTTGAGACATGTTTGAACATCTTAAGCCCATAAGCCGATAGGACAGTAGGGGAAAGCTCAGCTACATGACCACGCTGAAGCTATGTGTGCCGTGTAGGGAGTCTACTGGCCCGGGGTGGTTGAACTGATTCAGCAGAGAGGTGTCTTGTGAAAGGTTGTCACTTGTAGTGTTATGGAGGGGGACCATAATCCTTCTCTAGACGGGTGTATGTGACGTGCAAGCCGGGTGTTTCATGATTTCAATCACCATCGCTCGCGGAAGGGAGCATACTTGTTCACTGTGCTGTGATGTAGTAACAATTGGAACTGGGAGTAACTTGCCATATGGTTAAGGAACATGGTTTAAGTAGTGGATATGAGAACTAAAGTTATCAGCCTAAAATCTTAACTTGCTATTATAAAACTGAAATAAGGATCTACTGATAGTGAATAATTACTTATTGCAGTTTACAATTGAGACTTACGTTTCCAGCATGTAGAGTTTCATGTTCTTAGTTGAGAGGGTTAAGTCTTGTTGAGCCTTGTTCTAAAGGTTGCATTTATACGAGGTTTTGCAGGTTTATAGCTATAACAGGTTTCTAGGCATTACCCTGTGAGGGTAGGTAGTCAAATGGAAGCCCTGGAAGCTGCTGCCATCTTTTGTGATACTAGAGTAGAGTATTCGCCAGCCGGATACGACTGCTACTGCTGTAGTGCAAGTTCGAAATAGTAGTATGAAGACTTCTGCTATTGTAAGCATTTTAGTATAGAACTCTGAGAATAATGTAAGTTGCTCACTTTTCTTATGTGTTCTGTGTTGTGCTATTGGGAGTCGCATCATATGACACCACCCATGTGATTCCTAGATTGTTGGAACCCTAGTACTCATAGTGACACACACCGACGGATCGAGTTTGGTGCAGGAAAGGGTCGGTCGACCAGGGAGATAGGGCAAATATGTTGTGGCTCCGACCACGGTGTGTTTTCTCCAAGTGACAGACACCTGGGTTCGTAGGCAGTCCAAACGTATTACACCGTTGGATTCTCTTGGATATTCCTGTAAGTTGGCCAATTTATCCATGGGATGTCAGCGTTGATTGGCTGGGAGTTTACTTTCTTGGATTCCTCCCTTGGCTTCACTTCAATTATGTATAAAATTCATGCATGCACAATTCTTTCCAAGTAAAAATGGAACCATGTTATTTCTAAAAGAAAGTGTATAGGAATTGTCTAGTCCTTCACATAATTAAGATATATTGATGGTTGAAATTGGAACTTAATGACTATCATCAAACTCCCCCAAGCTTTCCTTTGCTCATCCCAAATCAATGTAAAAGACTTAGGTTGTTGATCAGGAGTTGCTACTATGCCCTATGCTTCAACAATAGCAAATGCACGACTTAAACATCCTACCTTGTATTGAATAGACTGGCAATTGTACTCATCTTTTACCTTAGTCCTCATGGGGCTTTTACCTTATCCTCTTCTTGGATGGTTGGAAGATAGAACAGTTCACAAAGCATGCATTATCTCAAAATCTTAGTTACACTTAAATCCCGAAGAATTTCCAATGATTTTCAAAATTGGGAATAAGTTCTTCAAATTATACTCTCAAACACTTCTTTGTGTAAGTGGAATTTCCTAACCAAGGCAATGACTTTCTTGTCCTACTTCTAAATAATGTTTTTATGGGTCTTAGTAGGGAACAAGATAAGGCATATTTGCATCACATATGTTGCTAAGTCAAAAGACAAAGCCTTAGGAGAAAACTAATCATACTTCTAAATCAATATTATGCTAGTGTGATGGAATTTATGGAAGTGGAAAATAACTTGTTTTTATGTATTCTCTTTTTTCTGTGGATGAAGCATGAATACTTTTTTTCTCTAGCTTATTTGAGAGCATGCTTTTTCTTTTCCTTTCTCATTATTCTTGTAGCCATGCCATATGCTCCCCCTATTTTTCAATATCCTTGAAGAGTGAGTCATTGGCACTAAGAATATAGAGTATCTTTTTGTGGTAAAAATTGTATGATGACAAATTGGGTAACTTCCAGTGTAGAAGTTTAACACGTGCAAGTGTGTAATCTTGATCATTTAAGTATGAGAAGATTGTTACATAGGTATATAGTAGTTTGACTGTGTTCAATGTGGAAACAAATAGCATGTGCATCATTATAGGAAGACACTATATTTATGATGACCACAATTTTTTACAACAATATCTTTGGCAGCCAACGTAAATACAATTACTTACGACGATTGGTTTAAGCCATCGTAAATGGTACACTTATTTATGACGGATGACCTATGATGTTTTAAACAAGCCACTTATTTATGACGGTTGTCCTAGGACATCGTAAATAAGTGTTATTTATGACGGTCTTTGTTGTGGGCCATCGCAAAATCAGATGGCAGTCTTATATTGCGACCTTATACCTGGTCCGATGCGCCCAAGTCCTTAACCCGCACCAACCCACCTTCCTCGCTCTCATGTCGTTGTTGTGCTGAAGCGTCTCATCGCCGTCGCTGCAGTCGCCTTGTGATGCCACCTCTATCAAGTGCCAGGTGCGCTGCCGCCCCAACGTCTCACCCATCACGTCATCGTGAGGTGCCGCCCATTCACTCCCCTTTCCACGGCACCCCATCGTCGCCCCTAGCAGCACACCGCCAATGAAGAGATGGTTAAGAAAGGTCATAAGGAAGCGCATTAGACTTGACATGTTCATATGCTGTGCTGGAATTGGTAGCCATTGTGAAGAAGGTAATATGGAATATGCCTGGGAGATTGTGACAGAGATAAGAAGATAAAGATCACAACGGATGAGTAACTATGCAAGAGAGGCCATAGAGATGATGCAGAGCACCTGATGAAATAGATGGTTGAGCAGAATGCAGATGCAACTATAGCCTGAGTTTGCTAGGAAGTACGTAGGCACAATAGGGGCTACGTGATTTGATTCATGTATTAGCATCTGTGAGCATTTATAAACTCCACTGCAAACATCCCAAGTCCAATAAATCGTGTACTTCTATAGAGTTAAATATGTTATGACCTCTCTTGACCTCCACTTTTGAGATTATCCATCCCTATATATATATATATATATATATATATATATATATATATATATATATATATATATATATATACGAATCTAGAGATCATGTATTGAAATATATTGTTCTGTATTTGTGCATAATCATATGGCTAGATGATGTGATGAAGATCAATGAGAAGCACGACTCGGAGGAGAAGGACTAGCATGGAACTCACAACAATAACAATATGTGCTCAAGCAGCATCCAAGCACAAGATTTGCCCAAGCAACAGTAAAGACAAGAAAATAAGAAGAACAACTAGAAGCTTCAGTCGAATGATCAAGCCTGGCTATTGATATTTGTTTAGTCGCAACCTAAGGCAAGCTTCGGATTGCATTTAAGTTGTTAAAGAAGTTTTGCTTTTATAATATATATGATGATTAGAATGCAATGATGCATTAAGTCTCTTGATGTATGATACTCCACATGTAAATAACAAAAGAATCCCTGGAGTTTGGTTAGTATAGGCCTTTTACATAAATGTTAATATGATGCTTAATATGGAAAGAGGGTTAAGTGGTATGGCTCGAGTAGATGGATTCTACTCGTGAATGGTAATAAGTGGTATCAATTGTGGAGAAACTAGAGACCAGGCAAGAAGATTAAGACACTCAAGAATGTAGTTCTTTGGGCATAGTTCCTGCCTATGTCGATTGATGACCATACCGCGTGCTTTCCTACTAGACAAGTTTGAATATGTACCAGATGCATACTGTCGATATGGGTCCTAGTAAACTGATGTAACTTGTTTGCCATAGTATTGAGACATTTTTGAACATCTTAAGCCCATAAGCTGATAGGGCAGTAGGGGAAAGCTCAGTTACATGACCATGCTGAAGCTGTGTGTGCCGTGTAGGGAGTCTACTGGCCTGGGGTGGTTGAACTGAATCAGCGGAGAGGTGTCTTGTGAAAGGTTGACACTTGTAATGTTATGGAGGAGGACCATAAGCCTTCTCTAGATGGGTGTATGTGACGTGCAAGCCGTGTGTTTCATGATTGTAATCACCATCGCTCGCGGAAGGGAGCGTACTTGTTCACTGCGCTGTGATATAGTAACAATTGGATCTGGGAGTAACTTGCCATATGGTTAAGCAACATGGTTTAAGTAATGGATATGAGAAGTAAAGTAATGAGTCTAAAATCTTAGCTTGCTATTATAAAACTTAAATAAGGATCTACTTATAGTGAATAATTACTTATTGCAATTTACAATTCAGTCTTACGTTTCCAGCATGTAGAGTTTCATGTTCTTAGTTGAGAGGGTTAAGTCTTGTTGAGCCTTGTGCTCAAGTTTGCATTTATACGATTATTGCAGGTTTATAGCTATAACAGGTTTCTAGGCATTACCCTGTTAGGATAGGTAGTCAAATGGAAGCCCTGGAAGCTGCTGCCATCTTCTGTGATGCTAGAGTGGAGTATTCGCAGGCCGGATACGGCCGCTACTGCTGTAGTGCAAGTTCGAAATAGTAGTATGAAGAGTTCCGCTGTTGTAAGCATTTTAGTATAAAACTCTGAGAATAATGTAAGTTCCTCACTGTTGTTAGGTGTTCTGTGTTCTTTTTTGTGTTGTGCTATTGGGAGTTGCATCATATGACACTACCCATGTAACTCCTAGATTGTTGGAACCCTAGTTGATGAGGACATCGCTACCGTTGATACAACCACAACAGCAGCCCATTCACCACTTGCAACTAATCAAGGTCTAATGATACACGCTCGTGCATGTCAACTTAATTATCAAGTGAACTCATTCTTGGCTATTCAAAGTAATTATTCTTCAAATGAGGAACTATTAAAGGCTTGTGATGACCTTGTTATTATTAGGTGCTTGGGAATTGATCCAGCTAGGAGGAATGGAGGGATTAATGCAATGAAGGTTGCTCCACCCAAGGGGTCCTCGTAACTGCAGCAAGTACCAACTTAAAAGGGGCATAACTTTTAACTCCCAAGGTTGTTTAATGCAAATAAGTACTTTCTAGAAAGGTATCTACCTCTACTTTCTATTGGATCAAGAATCAAAGGAAGATGACGCTTGAGCTGCTCAGGAAAGGCCGAACAAGACTCGTGACTCCATCCCGAGTTCTAGTCTTCCTCCTCTATATAAACAACTAGCAGCCATAGGAAGAACTTGGGTTTTGTTTTCTGTAAGTTTAGTCATTGCTACTTCCTTGTAATGCAACTGTCGATGAGACCTTCCGATTACTTGGATCAGAACTCCAACTTATCACACCTGTGAGTGTTTGCTTGTTATCTTGTTCTTGCTTGTTCTTCGATTGCTTGCAGGTTCAAGGTTGTTCTTAGCACAGAAAGAACGGCAATAATAGGAGCCGATGTAACTATCATTAAGGCGCAACACCCTTGTGGTTGTTGTAGTCGGGTAGCACAACGTCGACCTCCACCCAAACCATAGTTACCAGGAGACGGTGTAACTGCCGCTCAAGGCGCCGCACCATTCTGGTTGTGGTAGTCGGGCAGCCAACGTCGGCCTCCACCAAATTCATTCACCACCAACATCTCTCATCGAAAGATAGGGCATCCCCCATACCCGTTGGGTTTATCAAGTGGTATCAGATTTCAGGTTGCTCGGTGAGAGATTTCATTCTCCTTGTTCTTCATTTACCTACTGTCCACTTTTGCCTACAAAAGTTCGCTCTAAAAATCCTAAAAACACTTTGAGCCTTTTGCTTTGCTACTTAGCTCTCGACTTCTTGAATTCACGGTTGCCTTTTTGTGTCGAGTTGCTGGTCCTAAGTTTTTCACCGCAAGAGTTTCTAGTTCGTGCCACTTTGTTCTCAGTCCATTTTCATTACCTACCCAAAGTTAAGAAAAAAAAGGCAAGTGCAAAAGAAAAGCTGTACGGATCAGCAAGAAAAAGGCACGTGCAAAGAAAGAGAAGCCGCACTGATTGAAATTGCTAGAAAAAGTTTCTCAGTACAAAAAAAAGAAACAGTTTGTGTAACATTTGTTTCAAGTTTCGGAGTTCAACTTGCTGCTTTGAACGTTATGTTAAAACACAACGATCGTGTTGTCCGAACCTTTCTACTACAGTAAATTTAACATCACGTGGAGTAATGGCTCGCGTCTCTATCACGGGTTAGACTAGGACTAGCACAGTACCATCGTGGAACGTTTATTCAACTTGTTGTGACTAATGTGGTACTAGCTTTTCCTTTGCGCAACTCATTTCTAGCAGCCACCTACAGCTCCACAAAATCGTCTACAACACCACAGGACTGTGCTGGCAGCGACCGTTTGTTGTTGTTCTTGTTGTTTGTCGGCGCCTCCTGCATCGCGTGGTAAGAACTTTGCTAGTGAGGAAGTGATTGTGTCCTCCCACCTGTCGGCAACTGCTAGGATTAATCTGCATGCTGTTGTATTTCCTTTCTTTACTAACCATGTCAGCTGATGCGAATGAGACATCTCCACATTCACCACATACGAGGGGCATCATTCAGAATTTCGAACGCCAAGTAAAGCTACACAAAGATGCTCTCAACGAGGATATTCAAGTCACCAATGAACGCATTGGTCAATTAGAGTCGACGCAGATTTGCACCAACACCAGCTGACCACATTAGAAAGCACTGCTGGGGCTATAAACACTTCTCTTGCAGCAATCATTGAGCGATTGGAGAGGATGGAACAGGTTGGACGCGAAGAGAGGCAAAGACGTGTTGATGACAGCTACAACTCCGTTGGCAGCGCTGCAAGATATGACGGGGTGGAGTATTCAGCGGATACCAAGCTTGATGATGGACCTTTCAGGTATCGACGACAGCCACATCGCGACCATCATGGTATGGGTGGTCGAGCCCTACGATGTGAGGTACGTGACAATGACGATTCCCTACGCAGCATTAAATTCTCCATATCACCCTTTGATGGTAAATATGATCCGAATGCATATCTGTCTTGGGAATTATCAGTAGATCAAAAATTTGCATGCCATGATTTCCCTGATGATAAAAAGATTAGAGCTGCCACTAGTGAATTCACTGACTTTGCTTCTGTTTGGTGGCATGAGTATCAAACTAAAAATTCAGCTACCGTACCACAAACTTGGGATGCCTTGAAACGAATCACGCATCGTCATTTTGTTCCTTCCTATCATGCTCGTGACCTGCTGCATAAATTAAAACAACTTAGGCAAGGCAACAAATCTGTTGAGGAATACTATCAAGAACTCCAAATAGGCATGATGCGATGTGGCCTAGTTGAAAATGAAGAGGCTGCAATGGCTAGGTTTATGGGTGGTTTAACAAGAGAAATTCAGGACATATTGTCTTATAAGGAATACACTAACGTCACTCGATTATTCCATCTTGCTTGTAAGGCTGAAAGAGGAGTGCAGGGACAACGTACAAGAACTAACATTTCTGCAGGTTACCTCATGGCAGTCCCGCTCAAGTGCTGCTGGTCTTAAGCATGATTCTCCGGACGATGCTTCCAATCGGTTGCCAGGACTACCTCAAAATCAGCACCTTTGCGTGCTATCGAGACAACAAAAGGATCCACCCAAGTTGCAGCCAACACTTCTTCTTCCATCGCTTCCACCGGGAGAATAAAAGACATTCAATGCCTCTAGTGCAAGGGTTTTGGACACCTACGAAGGGACTGCCCAAGCAAGCGTGTGCTGATTGTATGAGAGAATGGTGATTACTCATCCGCTAGTGATTTATATGATGAAACATATGCCATGCTTGCTGCACAAGATGCAGGAAAGAAGAATGATGATGAAGAGCACATTGGGGCTGATCATGCTGACCACTATGAGAATCTTGTTGTGAGGCATGTCTTGAGTGCCCAAATGATCAAAGCTGAACAGAACCAGCGACACAATCTATTCCAAACTAAGTGTGTAGTTTTGGAACGATCGTGTCACATTATTGTTTATTGAGGAAGCTGCAACAATTTAGCAAGTGTTGCCATGGTAGAGAAGCTTGGGATGACAACACTTCCACATCCACATCCCTACTACATCCAATGGTTCAACGATAGTGGTAAGCTTAAGGTAACACGTCTGGTTCGTGTCAATTTTGCAATTGTTCCTACCATGATTACATTGATTGTGATGTGGTACCTATGCAAGCTTGCTCTATGCTATTTGGTCGACCTTGGCAATTTGATAAAGATACATTACATCATGGAAAATCAAATCAATACTCTTTCATGCATAATAAGAAGAAGCTTGTTTTGCATCCTATGTCTCCTGATGCTATTTTGAAGGATGACATTGCTAGATCTTGCAAAGAGAAAAATAAGAAATCTACTCAAAATGAAAATTCAAATGTTGCGAAGGAATCGGTACACCCTAAGACTGACAATTCCAAATCTGCTCATGTGAAGAAGAATGAAATAAAATTGAAGAGTGCTTGTTTCCTTGCTTCCAAATCTGATTTGTTTGAATTAAAAAATAATGCTACAATCTGCTATGTGTTTGATTGCAAAGAAGCTTTGTTCTCACTTCACGATGAACCATGTGCTTTGCCCCCTGCTGTCACTAAGCTTTTGCAGGAATACACTGATATGTTTCCACAAGAGGTACCAGCCAGGCTGCCACCATTTCAGAGGGATTGAATATCAGATTGACCTCATCCCTGGGGCTTCTTTGCCAAACCGAGCACCATATAGGACCAACCCGGAGGAGATTAAGGAGATTAAATGACAAGTACAAGAATTACTCGACAAAGGTTATGTGCGTGAGCCCCTTAGTCCTTGCTCTGTTCCTGTTCTTTTGGTTCCAAAGAAAGATGGATCATGGCGCATGTGTGTAGATTGTTGAGCAATTAATAACATTACCATTGGATATCGTCATCCTATTCCTAGGTTAGATGATATGCTTGATGAACTTAGTGGCTCGATGATTTTCTCTAAAATTTACTTGCGTAGTTGATACCATCAAATTCGCATGAAGCTAGGTGATGAATAGAAAACAGCGTTTAAAACCAAGTTCGGTTTGTATGAGTGGTTAGTCATGCCTTTTGGTCTCATGAATGCACCTAGCACTTTTATGAGATTAATGAATGAGGTTTTACGTGCTTTTATTGGAAGATTTGTGGTAGTATATTTTGATGACATCTTGATCTATAGCACATCTCTAGAAGAGCATCTTGATCATCTCCGTGCTGTTTTCAATGCTTTACGTGATGCACGCTTATTTGGTAACATTGACAAGTGCACATTTTGCATGGATAGAGTCTCTTTTCTTGGCTATGTTGTGACACCATAGGGAATTGAAGTCGATCAAGCCAAGGTGGAGGTGGGCCTGCAAATGGGTCGACTGAGCCCAAGGGCCGAAAGGGCCTCCTATTAATTGGGCCGAACGGATTAGGATAAATATGGGTTGTTAAAAGAATAGGATCAGATTGGATCGGATCGTGGCTAAAACGGATAGGATTTTGGATACGGCCCGTTAAGAAAAAAGGGTCGAGCCCGTGGATCATGGCCCATTACTAATACTGCTAGGGTTTATCGGCGAACCCTGGATCGCCCTAAGACCGTCGACTCGATGAAGCCTCACCCTCAAGCAAACAAGGAAGGCGGCGCCCCCACCCCTCACCCCAAGAATCCCGACGAGCGGCGGCACTTCCCGACGGGCGGCGGTGAATCCGGCGCGGATCGCGTCAATCCGGCGAGGATCAAGCAAGATTCGGTCGAATCCGACGCAGATTGCTATTGCGGCGCCGTCGCCAAGAACTTTGACTCAAAGCAAGCGACGAGGAAGCTCCTGCAGAAGCCATCCTACCTAGAGGGGCAATGCTGACGGACAGGGATCCCCTGACTTTACTGCACAGGTGACTTGACCACTGACATGTGGACCTCTAGCACGTGGGTCCCACATGGCAGTGATCAAGTCACGTATGGATTTAAGTCAGAGGATCCTCTTCCAACGCTGACAACATAACCTGCGTCGTTGTCCACTCTCCTTCGAACAGCACAACAGGCTGATTGAGGTCGCCACTGCCAGTGCAGAGGTGGCATCGTGAGATTCAAGCCCAGATCATCGTGTATGTAATACTGCACAAACCTGTTTTTTTTGTCGCAGGGCCAAGTGCCCTATAAGCATTATTACGCCTTTAATTTACATTTTTGATCTAGAAGTACGTTTAACCAAAGTGTAGGTTGCTGCAGAAATTTGCTGCGACGGGACTGTAATCAACCATTCTGAGTTCTTGATGCAAATGTGCAGTGGTCAAACAAAAATTAGCAGGGGAATGGAAAAGTAGTGTTGTGTGGAGTTGCTCAGGTAACCGCTCAGGAGGAAACGCAATGGCTTAGTTTCAGTCCATCTCAAGTTTAGGCTCATATCCTAAATTCTTGACTTGATTTTGGTAACCTGTAATGCAGGCTGGATACGTCAGGCTCACGTATTTTGAAGGGTCGCTTGGAGGCAGATATTGTAGTCTCTGGAGGTGGATTCAACAGGGTATTTTTATTATGAGTCTTGTCATGGATAATGGAAAAAT
Source organism: Tuctoria greenei (assembly GCA_036927565.1). Lineage (NCBI taxonomy): Eukaryota > Viridiplantae > Streptophyta > Magnoliopsida > Poales > Poaceae > Tuctoria > Tuctoria greenei. The sequence goes on along the minus strand of JAYESD010000008.1, from coordinate 137,952,158 downwards.
TGAGTAGAAAACTAACAAGTCCACTGCCTGCAACAGGAATCAAACAATGCATGAATGGTTCAAACTGAATTATCGAATCGCACAATGTGGAGTCTAAATGAATGCACACAGCACCTGGAAACACAAATGAGGAATCTTTGTTCTCTAGCCTGTACTGCAGGTTGCTAAAAGTAAAAGTTCTTCGTGCAGGCTGGATATGTCTGCCCTTCATGTTCATTCACCTGTAAGTTGAACGCAGTCATAATCTCTTTGGATGTACTTGTGCATGTCGGCTACTTTGACTAATTCTTTGATCCTCCAATATAATTTTCTCATGGAAACCTGAAGCTTATTGATTGCCGCGAAGCAATTGTCCAGGTTAGACCACCTATTTTCATATCATATTGTCACAAAACATATCATGTTATCACAAAACATATCGCTTTATAGCCATTTTAGAACCTCGCCTTGTTATTTACTGATTTGTCGCTTTAATGACTGATAATACAATGCAAGTCATCTTTCTTGTTTGCACTAGTTGTATTCATGACATCATTGTTTTATTTATCTTTGTATCCTTGATTGTTAGAAGATTGTTAATTGAATTCATATCAGTAACTTGTTCCAGGAAACCGAAGAGATGCTGTTAAGCCTATGCAGCTGACAGGAACTATTACAGGGCATGTAGGAGGTATAGCCTCTAGAGCAAAGACTAAATCGCAGTGTATCAGATGATGACCATCTTAGTGATGTTGTTCAACAGGCTAGGAAAGGCTCCGCCAGAGGCTTAGTGGTGTGAACTTATCAGGAAGGTCTGCATCAGATCTTATAATAAAGCAATGCCAAGACAACTCTTTTGTGTATTTGTACTGATAGCTATCAGTTTTTTTCGTTCTGTAATTAGTGGTACTAGTAATAAGCTAGCTACACTGTAATTAGCTTATTCTGTAATCAGTTTTTTTTGAAATTAACTTTCTATATTAATTATGCCAGCGCTGGTCATAATATGTTTATTAAAATTTTATCAATCTTCATATTTTTAAGCCATTTTTCAATTTTGGAGATTTGTTTCCATTATTTAATCCTTATTTTCTACAGCTTCAAGTTTCTAACCTTTATTACTCACAACTTAGAAGCCGACGGTTCAATTCACAAAAAAAAAAGGAAAGTCCACGGGCTCCTAACCTCTATTAGTCAGAACTTAGAAGCCGACGGTTCAACTCACAAAAAAATCCACGGGCTCAGTCCATAGGGCCGACCCAAATTTTCGAAAAGGGCCAGGATAGAGTTGAGCTTACTTTTTATAAGGGCTGGATGGATTGGGTTTATCAGACCAGACTCGGGCTGGATAGATCGGGCCTATGACACAAAAACATAGGACTGGATTGAGGTTTGGATTGGGCCCCGACCCATTAGCAGGCCTAGGTGAAGGTGATACATAGCTGACTGACTCCTACCACGGTCACACAAGTACGAAGCTTTCTCAGACTTGCTGGATTCTATCGTCATTTTGTGAAAGACTTCAGCACCATAGAAGGCCCACTACATGAGCTTACAAAGAAGGGTGCTCCATTCACATGGGGCATGGCGCAAGAGGCTGCATTTGCAACTTTGAAGAATAGGTTAACTCATACACCCCTTCTCCAATTACCAGATTTCAGTAAGAATTTTGAATTGGAATGTGAGGCTAGTGGTATTGGATTGGGAGGTGTCTTGTTGCAAGAGGGGAAACCTATTGCTTATTTTAGTGAGAAACTGAATGGGCCTAGTCTGAACTATTCCACTTACGATAAAGAATTATATGCACTAGTACGAACTTTAGAAACATGGCAACATTATTTATGGCCTAAAGAATTTGTTATACATTTTGATCATGAATCTTTGAAGCACATTAAGAGCCAAACTAATCTGAACCGTAGGCATGCCAAGTAAGTAGAATTCATTGAGTCCTTTCCTTATGTCATCAAACACAAGAAAGGAAAAGATAACGTTATTGCGGATGCCTTATCTTACCGTTATAATATGTTGTCCCAACTTGATTTTAAGATTTTTGGCTTGGAAACAATTAAAGAACATATGCTTTTGATGCTGATTTCAAAGATGTGTTGCTGCAATGTAAAGAAGGAAAAACATGGAACAAGTTTATTCTCACTAATGGTTTTGTGTTTCGAGCTAACAAATTGTACATTCCAGCTGGTTCTATGTGTATCTTATTGTTGTAGGAAGCACATGGTGGAGGGTTGATGGGACACTTTGGTGTCAAGAAGACGGAAGACATCCTAGCAAGCCATTTCTTTTGGCCAAAGATGAGAAGAGATGTGGAGCAGTTTGTTGCTCGGTTCACCACCTGTCAAAAAGCTAAGTCCCGTCTTAATCCACATGGTTTATACATGCCTCTCCCTGTTCCTAGTGCTCCATGGGAGGATGTTTCTATGGATTTTGTTTTAGGATTGCCTAGAACAAAGAAGGGGAGATATAGTATTTTTGTTGTTGTGGACAGATTTTCTAAAATGGCACACTTCATACCATGCCACAAAATAGATAACACTACCAATATTGCTGATTTGTTATTTCGAGAAGTTGTTCGTTTGCATGGGGTCTCAAACACTATTGTTTCAGATAGAGATGCCAAATTTCTTAGTCATTTTTGGAAAACTTTATGGGCTAAGTTGGGTACAAAATTGTTCTTTCCTACCACTTGTCACCCTCAAACTGATGGACAGACCAAAGTAGTGAACCGTGGTTTATCTAACATACTTAGGGCTGTTTTGAAACATAACATCAAATTATGGGCCTCATATTGAATTTGCTTACAATTGTTCGCTGCATTCTACTACTAAATTGTGCACTTTTCAGATTGCATATGGTTTTATCCCTTGTGCTCCCATTGATCTTTTTGGCTCTGCCACCTTCAGAGAAATTGAACTTTGATGCTTCTCACCGTGCTGAATTAATTCTTAAAATGTATGAGCAAACTAAAGCAAACATTGAGAGCATGAATGCTAAGTATCAACAAGCCAGTAGCAAGGGTAGAAAGCATGTTACTTTTGAACCTGGTGATTTGGTCAGGGTGCATTTGAGAAAGGATAGATTTCCTGAGTTGAGAAAATCTAAATTGCTACCTAGAGCTGTTGGACCCTTCAAAGTGCTTCGAAAAATTAATGATAATGCATATGAAATTGAGTTGCCTGCACATTTTGGGGTTACTTCCTCTTTTAATATTACAGATTTGAAACCATATGTTGGCGAGGAAGACACATTTGAGTCGAGGACGACTCAATTGCAAGAAGGGGAGGATGATGAGGACATCGCTACTATTGATACAACCACAACAGCAGCTCATTCACCACTTGCAACTAATCAAGATCCAATGACACGCGCTCATGCACGTCAACTTAATTATCAGGTGAACTCATTCCTGGCTGTTTAAAGTAATTATCCTTCAAATGAGGAACTATTAAAGCCTTGTGATGACCTTGTTATTATCAGGTGCTTGGGAATTGATCCAGCTAGGAGGAATGGAGGGATTAATGCAATGAAGGCTGATCCACCCAAGGGGTCCTCGTAACTGCAGCAAGTACCAACTTAAAAGGGGCATAACTTTCAACTCCCAAGGTTGTTTAATGCAAATAAGTACTTGCTGGAAAGGTCTCTTCGTCTACTTTCCATTGGATCAAGAATCAAAGGCAAGTGACGCTTGAGCTGCTCAAGAAAGGCCCAACAAGACTCGTGACTCCATCCTGAGTTCTAGTCTTCCTCCTCTATATAAACAACTAGCGGTCATAGGAAGAACTTGGGTTTTGTTTTCTGTAAGTTTATCCATTGCTACTTCCTTGTAATGCAAGTGTCAATGAGACCTTCCGATTACTTGAATCAGAACCCCAACTTATCACACCCGTGAGTGTTTGCATGTTATCTTGTTCTTGCTTGTTCTTCGATTGCTTGCAGGTTCAAGGCTGTTCTTGGCACAGCAAGAACAACAACAACAACAGGAGCCGGTGTAACTATCGCTAAGGCACATCACCCTTGTAGTTGTTGTAGTCGGGTAGCACAACGTCGACCTCCACCCAAATCGTAGTTACCAGGAGACGGTGTAACTGTCGCTCAAGGCGCCACACCATTCTGGTTGTGGTAGTCGGGCAGCCAACATCGGCCTCTACCAAATTCATTCACCACCAACATATCTCATTGGAAGATAGGGCATCCCCCGTACCCGTTGGGTTTATAACTAGTCCTCATAGTGACACGCGTCGGCGGACTGAGTTTGGTGCAGGAAGGGGTTGGTCGATCAGGGAGCTTGTAAGATTGAAGAGCACGTGAAAAGCTACCAGAGGGGTGGGGGTGAATGCTAGATTACAACTTTTTCAGTGGAAGCAACAAAAACCCCTCGGCAGAGAATTTATCTGTTAAAGAAATTGTGTGTGCGACTAATCTAAACGTGATCAATTGTGACAAAACTAGTATAGATTGTGGATAACCAAGTCACGAAGACGTAACAACAAGAATCACAAAAATCCAGCAAGAAAAACTCAAGTTACGATCGAAAGATCGAACACAGATCAATCTGTTCTACCGAGTAAAAACTAGATCTGTAACACTACAAAGAAACTCGTGTAGATCAGAAACTACAAATCCAATGACAGTGAAATTTTCACATGTTATTTATAATCACGTTGTGAAGACAATTCAAAAAGAATCATGTCAATTGGAAATGTAAAACTCAAGTTATGATAAAACCACCAAAGCAAGGTAGTGTTGTGCAGAAACTCAACGAGAAAAACTTGTCTGAAACAAGTCAGATGAACAAGGCACAAAAGTTCATTTAAACTATGATATTCATTCAATAGAACACAAGAGGAATAGCCCAAAATCCGTCTACCACTAGCTCTAGCCTCCCTTGCTTATATAACCCGCCATGAGGCGAACCCAAACCAAACTAGAACTCGTATCTTACTCAGTTTCCACCGAAACTTTCCATAACTTCTCAAGACTCTTCTATACGCAGATAGAAGCAATCTTAAGACTTCCAAATACCTTAGGAACGTATCCACATTCCTAAGAACAACTCAACTTCGTGACCCACACAAAAACCTATCATAACCAACTTAAATCTTTCTATATTTGAGTCAAACACGACTCAACCGCAGCCTGAGTCCATAACCTAGTCGGTTGGACCTTTCCGACTAATTCATTACGTCCACATATCTTCATCGTGCCTTGGAACGATGTAGCCACGTCCATGCACTCATTGCACATGTGCAGTGATAGGATCTTGGTTCCCGATCTTTCGATGAGAATAGGAGGATTCAATTTGTGGAGGAGAAGATGTTGGCGATCTGACTACACCGTCCCCAAGATGATACGCCTTAGCGATCGGTAAACCGACTCCGAAGTTGTATTGATCCTGCTGGCGCACAATCAACCTGACCACGAGGGCCTTTGTTCCTGCAAGCAATCGAAGAACACGCAAGCAAGAACAATAAGAACAAGCACTTATCTGTTGAATCAATCGGAAGTGAGGTTCTCGATACAAGTAGACAGACGATCTAGTCAAAACACGTGTGTACAAGGAAGCAGCAGAATCTAACTTACGAATAAACAAAACCCACCAGCTAATGAGGGTGGCAGCTACTATTTATTACCTCCCTAGGGTCGTGAGAAACCCTAATCACGAGTCCCTAATGGACTCCAAACGATACATGGGCCATGGGCCCAATTTTGGTGATGCAGCACCATGGACAGAAAAGGTCTTGGTATTAAAATAACGATTGCGGCCAACTCCGAATAGATATGGACATGAGGACAGATCTGTTTGAATGTAGACTTGATAATCTTTCCAGGAAGTACTTGAACGCCCAGATCGGAGTCCGTATGAAGTCATGGTGGCCGTCACAAGTTGGTGCTGTTCTGCTGTCCAAATCCCGTCCGCGCGAATTCCCTTCCCATTGGCTCCTCTCCATTGTTCCTAGGAAAAACAAGAAAGCAAGTAGTTCCACGGTCTAGATAAGCTTGACAAAAGGCCAAGAACGATTTCACCTCATAGTTTAGTTGACGTGCACGAGCGCGAGTGATTGGACCAGAAACCGGTAGCTGAGTTGGTGTGGATGTATTGAGGGTGTTGATGTCCTCATCATCCTCCCCTTCTTGCATTTGAGTCGTCTGCGACTCAAGCTCATCTTCTTCTCCCAAATATGGCTTCAAATCTGCAATGTTAAATGTGGGACTAACCCCAAAATCCGCAGGCAACTCGAGTTTATATCCATTATCATTAATCCTTTCTAACACTTTGAATGGACCATCATCTCGAGGTAACAATTTAGACTTTCTCAAATCAGAAAACCTATCCTTTTGCAAATGTAACCAAACTAAATCACCAGGTTCAAAAGTGATAGGTTTCTTTCCCCTACTACCAGCAAGTTTATACTTGGCATTCATGCACTCTATATTCTTCTTAGTGGTTTCATGCAATTTAAGATCAATTCAGCACGATGTTTAGCATCAAAATTCACTCGTTCCATTGAAGGAAGAGGTAATAAATCAATAGGAGCATGGGGTACAAATCCATAAACAATCTCAAAAAGGCATTTCTTAGTACTAGAATGTAGGGAACGATTATAAGCAAACTCAACATGAGGCAAACATTCTTCCCACATTTTTGTATTCTTTTTCAAAACAGCCTAAGCATGGTAGATAAACTTCTATTCACAACCTCAGTTTGACCATCAGTTTGGGGATGACAAGTAGTTGAAAATAAAAGCTTAGTCCCCAATTTTGCCCATAAAGTTCCCCAAAAATGGCTAAGAAACTTAGGATCACGATCTGAAACTATTGTGTTTGGCACACCATGCAACCTAACAATCTCTCGGAAAAACAAATCAGCAACATGTGTAGCATCATCACTTTTATGACATGGTATGAAGTGTACCATTTTAGAAAATCTATCCACAACAACAAAGATGCTATCCGTCCCCTTCTTTGTTCTAGGCAGTCCTAAAACAAAGTCCATGGAAATATCCTCCCAAGACATGCTAGGAACAGGAAGAGGCATGTACAAACCATGTGGATTAAGTCGTGACTTAGCCTTTTGACATGTCGCGCAGTGAGCAACGAAGCGCTCCACGTCTCGCCTCATCCTTGGCCAAAAGAAATGACCAGCAAGTATGTCCTCCGTCTTTTTCACTTCAAAGAGCCCCATCAGCCTGCCTCCATGCGCTTCCTGTAACAACAACAAACGAACGGAGCTAGTTGGAATGCATAACTTGTTAGCTCTAAACACATAGCCATCGTTGAGGACAAATTTATTCAATGTTTTTCCGTCTTTACATTTCAACAATACATCTTTGAAATCAACATCATGTTCATATTGATCTTTAATCGTTTCTAATCCAAAAATTTTAAGGTCAAGTTGAGATAGAAGAGTATAACGTCTAGATAAAGCATCAGCAATAACATTATCCTTTCCCTTTTTGTGTTTAATGACATAAGGAAAAGACTCAATAAATTGCGTCCACTTAGCATGCCTACGGTTCAGTTTCTCTTGACTCCTAATATGCTTTAGTGATTCATGATCAGAATGGATCACAAATTCTTTGGGCCACAAATAATGTTGCCATGTTTCTAAAGTTCTTACAAGAGCATATAATTCCTTATCATAGGTAGAATAATTCAGAACAGGCCCACTCATTTTCTCACTAAAATATGCAATAGGTTTTCCTTCTTGTAACAAAACACCACCCAATCCAATCCCACTAGCATTACATTCAAGCTCAAAAGTCTTAGAAAAATTAAGAAGTTGGAGAATAGGTGCATGCGTCAACTTATCTTTCAGTATGGTAAAGGCGTTATCTTGTGTGGTGCCCCAAGAAAAAGGCACTCCCTTCTTCGTAAGGTCATTCAATGGAGCAGCAATGGTGCTGAAATCCTTCACAAAGCGACGACAGAACCCAGCCAGCCCTAGAAAGATCCGCACCTGTGTGATGGTCTTTGGTACAGGCCACCCCTGAATAGCCTCTACCTTGGCTTGATCAACTTCAATTCCCTGTGGAGTAACAACATAGCCAAGGAAAGATACTCGATCTGTGCAAAAGGTGCACTTCTCAAGATTACCAAATGATTGTGCCTCACGTAAAGCATTAAAAACAGCACGTAAGTGATCAAGATGTTCATCCATGGATATGCTATAAATCAATATATCATCAAAATACACAACAAAAAATTTTCCAATGAATGCCCGCAAAACCTCGTTCATTAATCTCATGAAGGTGCTAGGTGCATTAGTTAACCCAAAAGGCATGACTAACCACTCATATAAACCGAACTTAGTTTTGAAAGCAGTTATCCATTCATCTCCTAGTTTCATGTGAATTTGGTGATAACCACTACCCAAATCAACTTTTGAGAACACAACAACACCACTCAATTCATCAAGCATATCATCTAAGCGTGGAATAGGATGACGATATCAAATGGTGATATTGTTGATTGCTCTACAATCCACACACATACGCTAGGATCCATCCTTTTTAGGTACTAGAATAACTGGAACAACACAAGGACTAAGAGACTCGCGTAAATAACCTTTGTAGAGTAGTTCTTGTACTTGGCGCTGAATCTCCTTTGTTTCTTCCGGATTTGTCCTGTATGGTGCACGATTGGGCAATGAAGCACCGGGAATGAGGTCAATCTGGTGCTCAATCCCTCGAAGTGGTGGTAGTCCTGGTGGTATTTCACTTGGAAACACATCACTATATTCCTGCAAAATGTTAGTAACAGCAGGAGGCAAAGAATGTTGCATATCGTAAAGGGAAATCAAAGCATCTTTGCAAACCAAAGTATAGGCAACAGAGGTGGAAAAAATCAGTTCATTAATATCAGATTTCGTAGCAAACAAGCATTTTCCCTTCAGAGATATCTCATTTTTCTTATCAAACATAGATTTGACATTGTTATTGTTCTCAACGTTAGCATGGTCCTGAGATTTAGTTTTCCTAGCTCTAGCAACATCATCTTGCACAATAGCTTCAGGAGACATAGGATGCAACACAATTTTTTTATCGTGGTAAAGAAAAGAATACTGATTTGATCTACCATGATGTACAGAATCTTTATAAATTGCCAAGGTCTTCCTAGCAGAATATTACAAGCTTGCATAGGCACAACATCACATTCAGCGACATCCTTATATGATCCAATAGCAAAATTAATTCGCACAACTCTAGTTACCTTTGCCTTACCACTGTTGTTTAACCATTGAATTTAATAGGGATGTGGGTGCGGTTTGGTGCTTAGTGCCAGCTTGGTCACCATGTCACTGCTGGCCAAGTTGTTGTAGCTACTTCCATCAATGATCATGCGACAAGATCGCTCTTTGATGACACACTTTATTTGGAATAATGTGTGCCTTTGATTTTGTTCCGCTTTCTCCATTTGTGCACTAAGCACACGCTGTACAATGAGACTATCATAGCGCGCTGCATCTTCTGCACCAATATGCTCTTCTTGATGTTCATCGCTACCTGCATAGTCAGCTGCAAGCAAAACACATGTATCGTCATCAAAATCGCTAGCAAATGAGTACTCACCGTCATCTTTAACAATTAGAACACGTTTGCTTGGGCAGTCACGCTGCACATGGCCAAAACCCTTGCACTTGTGACATTGAGCGTCTCTAGATCATCCGGTAGATGCTACGGAAGAAACACTCTTTGTGGGCTTTTGGGTGGTCTTTACTGCTGAGCTAGTGGCAGAAGCACGTGGCTTGTTGCCGGAGGAAGAAGGTGCTGCCCGACTTGGTGAAGAAGATGGCGGGGAAGCATGCCCAGTCGAAGGAGTAGTCGTGCGTGGTTGCCATGAGCTAGTCTTTCCTGCAGAAATATTAGTTCTAGAGCTAGCTCATCATCCCTGCACTTCCCTTTCAGCTTTACAAGCAAGATGAAACAAACGGGTAACATTATTGTAATCTTTATAAGCAAGTATGTCCTGAATTTCACGGTTTAAACCACCCAAAACTCTACCCATGGCTGGTTCCTCATCCTCGTCTAAATTACAACGCAACATACCCATTTGTAATTCCTGAAAATACTCTTCTACACTTTTAGCTCCCTGTCTCAATTGTTGTAACTTATTTAACATATCACGTGCACAGTAAGAAGGAACAAATCTAGCCCGCATGAGTTTTTTCAAAGCATCCCAAGTTTGTGGTATGTTATTAGGATTTTTCTTGCCATGTTCTATCCACCACACAAAAGCAAAATCAGTAAACTCACTAGTGGCTGCTCTAATTCTTGCGTTTTCAGGAAACTCATGACATGCAAATTTTTGATCAATAGAAATCTCTCAAGTAATATATGCATCAGGGTCATATTTACCATCAAAATGAGGTATCTTAAATTTGATATTGTTAAAAGTATCATCATGATTGCGTACCTCACGCCGACGATGTCCACCCATAGATTGACGGTTGTGTTGTAGCCGGCGCCGTGGCCTAGCTTCCTCATCTTCCCCAATCTCCGTATATGTAGAATAGTCATTTCATTGTCACGTTCAATACTTGGAGCATTGCTCACTTGTCCATCTGCGGTGCGTCCATGATCCCTCTCCTCAAGGCGCTGCAGGATGGCTCCAATAGAAGTATTCAATGTTTGAATGGAAATCTCCAACATTCTGATTTTGGTGTTGGTGTCGATCTGCATATTTTCCAATTGAACAAGGCGGTCACTGGTAACCTGAAAATCCTCATCAAGCGCTTTTGTGCGTAGCCGCACTTGGCGTTTGAAATGTTGTATAATTCCCGATGTGCGAGGTGAATGCACGTATTCCTTTGTATTTGCTCCTCCTTCCATGGTTAGTAGAAAAAAACAATCCAATATCAAACGGTAACGTTATCCGTAGCTACAAAGGTGCTGGTGGAGATAACTTGCTCACTCTCAACCTGTTCAATCAAGCTCTTACCTGTTCTTACCAAGCTCAGCAAGAAGGTGATGGCAACCAACAAGTAATGAACAACTTCAAGAGCAGGTGTCAATCTATGGCTTTAGGTGGCTGAACTAGCACAAGAAGCAAACTTTCACCACGTTAATCACAACAAGCTGAATAAATATTCTACGACAGTATTGTGCTGATCTTGTCTAGACCGTACTAGAGACACGAGCCAAGACACCAATGTCGTCACCAAAAACACCCCAAACAACAATCTGATTTTTTCCCTTTTTTTCGTTTTTTTTTTGTTGGGGTGGTCACCCAAACTCTCTCTATATGGAATCAGGAGACCCTAGGACAAAATTTGCACATGCGGCTTTGGATCTTGCACTTGCCTTTTTTTCTTCTCTAATTGCTTGTGGATTTTGTGCGGCTTTTGATTTTACACTTGTCTTTTTATTGTTGTCAAACTCAAATTACTAATCTGACTCAAACTCGAAGTAACAAACTAATTCGAACTCGAACTAGTAATCCGACTCAAACTCGAACTAGCAATCCGACTCAAACTCGAAGTAGCAATCTGATTTGAACTCGTAATCCGACTCAAACTTGAACTAGCAATCTGACTCAAACTCGAAGTAGCAATCTGATTCAACTCGAACTAGTAATCTGACTCAAACTCGAACTACGAATCTGACTCGAACTAAGTGACCGAATGTGACACGAACTCGAAACTCTAGTGGTGCAAAACTAAAGACCGACAACTTGACTCGTCGAAGCAACCATGAACTCAACAAGTCTTGACTAAGTAGAGAAAGTAAAAGGCACAATGGTCCAGGAATAATGGAAAAAAACAGATCTGGTATATTTTTGGGCTTTTTCTGGACTATAGGATGATAACAGCGGAAAGAAAAGTAATGGTAGCACTCTCACCGATTAACCTTGCTCTATTTACCACTTAATAGGATCTTGGTTCCCGATCTTTCGATGAGAATAGGATGGTTCGATTTGTGGAGGAGAAGATGTTGGCGATCCAACTACACCGTCCCCAAGACGATGCGCCTTAGCGATCAGTACATCGACTCCGAAGTTGTATTGATCTTGCTGGCGCACAATCAACCTGACCAGGAGGGCCTTTGTTCCTGCAAGCAATTGAAGAACACACAAGAACAAGAAGAACAAGCACTTATCTGTTGAATCAATCCAAAGTGGGGTTTTGGATACAAGTAGACAGGCGATCTAGTCGACACGCGCGCGTACAAGGAAGCAACAGAAGCTAACTTACGAATAAACAAAACCCACCAGCTAATGAGGGCGGCGGATACTATTTATTACCTCCCTAGGATCGTGAGAAACCCTAATGACGAGTACCTAATGTACTCCAAACGATACATGGGCCGTGGGCCCAATTTTGGTGATGTAGCACCATGGACAGAAAAGGTCTTGGTATTAAAATAACGGTTGCGGCCGACTTCGAATAGATATGGACATGAGGCTAGATCCATTTGAAAGTAGACTTGATAATATTTCCAGGAAGTACTTGAACGCCCAGATCGGAGTCAGTATGAAGTCGTGGTGGCCGTTACAAGTTGGTGTTGTTTTGCTGTCCAAATCCCGTCCGCGCGAATTTCCTTCCCATTGGCTCCTCTCCATTGTTCCTAAGCAAAACAAGAAAGCATGTAGTTCCACGGTCTAGATAAGATGGACATAAGGCCAAGAACAAGTTCACCTCATAGTTTAGTTGACGTGCACAAGTGCGAGTGATCGAACCAGAAACCGGTAGCTGAGTTGGTATGGATGTATCGAGGGTGTTGATGTCCTCATCATTCAGACACCTTATAACGATGTCCATGATACCTTTATATGCATTGTTCTTTATTCAAAACATGGTGCGCAAGCTACCGATCAACTCAACTACAATTCCCCCTGAACTTGGTTGTTGAACCTCATCTTCTCCCTAAGACTAGTTCAATGGATCCGGTCACCAGCCATGTCTTGAACTCAAGCAACACCTACACATGTATAAACAACTAATACTTTCGAGCACAAGTCCTTGACTTGACTCTCGTTAGTTCCGAAACCACAACATCTTACGCGAGCACCTCACATAAGCATGTTGCAAACCATAGCAAAACGATATCAGCCATAACCACCAAAACACACCAGAGACTTAGTAAAAGAATACTAAGCAAGCTTTCCATTATCCAAAAAGCATGTTTGAAACATTGCAAGTTAAAAGTAGAACCATTGCAATCAAGCTCCGAACCGCAAAGCTAACCGGACCTTGACCCGGAGCTTACTAAAAATAGTAGGGCCTAGCACCGGAACATACCAAAGCTAGTAGGACCTAACGCCGGAGCTTATCAAAACTAGTCGGACCTAGCTAGTGCCGGAGCTTACCAATACTAGGTGGACCTAGCTAGCGCCAGAGTTAACCAAAGATAGACGACCTTGTGTTGGGCCTAGCAAAAACATGTCGAACCTAGCCACAACAAGTCGGATCAATCCAAAATAAGTCGGACCTAGACAAAGAAGTCAGACCTAGCCAAAATAAGTCGGACTTTGCAGGAGCTACCCAAATCAAGCCGGACCTATCGTCGGACCTTGCAGAAGCTAGGACCTAGAGTCGGACCTTGTTAAAAAGGTGTTTTGGTAGTATTCAAAACTTTTATTTTCAAAGCCAATGTATTTAGCACACATAGGTTTTACAATCTCCCCCTTGATGAATGCATTGGCAACACCACTTAAAAATCTGAACATTGGCTTATTCAAATGAAAAGTTTTGAAAGCAATTTTACCCCCTTTTGAAAAATCAAATGAGATAGAAATAAATTTCTGCCCCTATACATATTTCTCTTCCTTGCATACTTCTCCCTCTTTGACAATGTATTCAACATGGTACAAAAGAGAAATTTTAATTTGTTATGAGCATATTATATTATATACATATAAAATAAAGCTCATCCAAGTCATATTATCATGTAACTTACACTATCACAACAATGAGATACATAAAGTAGCGTAAGCCATGCTAGAGATTAAATGTAATTTTAAATTTAAGCAAGTCATTGTCGGTACCCTGCAGACCGGGTACCCTCGCACACAGGATAAAGACACCAGGGCATGTCCGACGGCTCCATGTGTCTAGAAGTTGTCGTGGCGTCAGCCTCCCGCAAGATCTAGCCCCGGTGTTGCCACGTGGGGCACGAAGAATGAGATAAAGCCCTTCAAAAGGGACGACCTCCCAGGACACCACGTGTTAGGACGGGACCTCGCCCAACCTCGGGGGGTGGGGGGAGCTCCTGAGCTGCCTGAATCATCGAACCAAACGCCCTTCCTCAGGGGCAAGATCGGAGCTGCCACATGCCCTGGGGAGCCCTGGAGTTGCCACGCGTCGCGAAGGACCGGGGCTAGCCTCTTCAGCGAGGACCTGCCCTGACGCTGCCACATGTCCCGCAGCTCGCCCCAAACGGTGAGGTGCAGGAGTTAAAAGGTGGAGCGCTTTGCTCTGGTCAAACATTGAAGACCCGCAACCACCCCTGGCGCACAACGTGGGGGACGCCAACGGCCACAAACCGCTATGACCAATCGCATCACAGTAAAGGCGCTGCAGGCCTATCCCACTCAGCCAAGTGGGTAGCTTGCGACAACAAAACAAGCTGACGGGACACCTTCTGCCGCCATCAACAACTGGGTGTGGGCTACTTACAAGGGAGGAGGCAAGACGGCAAGTCTCCACTGCCACCCTCAGAGGAAGCTTATGCGGTAAGCCTTAGATCTCTTAGGATAAGATCACCCCAGGACCACCTGTCGGGCCCTGGGACCCCACTTGTAAGGTGTCTGACCTTGACTATAAAAGGCCCGGACAGCTATCGCTACAAGGACAAGTTTCAGAATCCCCGATACACACAAACACTCACATACACACTAACCAAGCAATACAATCCACCATGGAGTAGGGTGTTATGCTCCTTGCGGCCCGAACCACGTAAAAAATCGATTGTTTCATACTCTTCCGCTAGAACACTAGTTTGAGGCCTAAGCTCCGCCAAACAAGAACCTCCGCGGGCTGCTCCTTAGCAGATCCGGGAGAAGTGTTGCATTGACCCTTTGACATTTGGCTCGCCAGGTACGAGTTTTTTCCCTCAAAAAAGTGGTAGCGCTTTCACCAACCATGGTGTTCGTCAAGCCTGAGAGCTACGGCGAGATCAAGCCGCAAAAGGTCGACCATCGTGTCGATAAACACGTGGAGAAGGAGTTCCAAAGGCCAGAACACGCTGTGGAAATGGTACACCAGGCTGTGAACTTCGACCTCAACAGGGACCACGAGCGTCGCAAAGCACTCCACGTCATCTGTGGAGGATCTTGAGAACCCGCTTCCAGGAATACGGTCAATACCTTGCGCCGGGCAATGACTTCGTCAGCCTCTACGTATGCCCCGGTGCTGCATCACAAATGGATGGAGATAACGATCAGCTTTGACGCCTCCAACTGCCCCAAGAACATGGCGGGGATCGGGTAGCTACCCCTCCTCGTCGCCCCCACCATCGCCAATGTAAAGTTTTACCACGTCTTGGTAGATGGTGGAGCCGTCCTCAACCTCATCAACCGTGCGGCCTTCGACAAGCTGAAGATCCCTGTGTTTGAGCCCGCCCCGACAAGATCATTCTTGGGGGTAGGATCGGAGAGTGTTACCCCGTACGGTTGCATCCACCTCTGGTGACCCTAGGGACACCCGAGAACTTTAGGTCGGAGAATATCCTATTCGACGTCGCGGAGGTTAGCCTCCCCTACCACACCATTTTCGGCAGGCCAACCCTGTACCGGTTCATGGCAGTAGCCCATTACGACTACCTCATCCTCAAGATGCTGACACCTTCCGGCGTCCTCAAGATCTTCGGAGGTCGTGCTGCTGCGGTGACGGTCTTGGAAAAGCTCCGAGCATTGGCAATGGTCCCAGCACCTGTCCTGAGTAATGTTGAGCCAAGTAAGCCTTCGCCAAATCCACGCACTCACAGCCGCGTCGCAGCACCACGAGTGCAGCCCTCCGATGACGACGATGTACCCATCAAGACAATCCAGATTGGCTCTGATGCGGCGAAGACCACCCGTATCGCGGGGAATCTGGACAGCGAGCGGGAATCAGCACTCACTACTTTCTTGCAAGCTAACATCGACGTCTTTGCCTGGCAACCGTCGCAGATGCTAGGCATCCCTAGGGAAGTGATTGAGCACTGTATGAAGATCTACCCCGACGCACGACCACGACAACAGAGGCCCCGTAAGCAGTCCATCGAGCGGCAGAACTTCATTCGCGAGGAGATCAAGAAGCTCCTCAATGTTGGCATCATACGGGAGGTCCACAATCCCAGATGGCTGACCAATCCGGTTGTCATCCCCAAAGCTAGTGGTAAGCTTCAGATGTTCATTGACTACACCAACCTTAGCAAGGCATGTCCTAAAGATCCCTTCCCTCTCCCTAGAATTGATCAAATCGTAGATTCAACTTCGGGGTGCGATATGCTATGCTTTCTAGATGCATATTTAGGGTTCCACCAAATCCCAATGTCTAGAGAGGACAAAGAACATACCACATTTATAACTGTAGATGACCTTTATTGTTATGTCTCCATGCCTTACAGTCTTAAGAATGCCCTCCCCACCTTTGTACGAGCTATGCATAAAACATTCGGGGACCTCATTGGGGACCTAGTAGAGGTATATGTCGATGATATTATAGTAAAAAACCAGTCACATACATCATTACTAGAAAACCTCGCCCTAGTCTTTGATAGATTGCGAACCACACGCACGAAGCTCAATCGCGACAAATGCGTGTTCGGGGTCAAAGTTGGGAAGCTCCTAGGTTTCTTGGTCTCACACCGAGGGATTGAGGCCAACCCATAAAAGATCAAGGCGGTGGAGCTGATGCGGCCCCCAGCCTGTATCAAGGATGTGCAGAAGCTTGCAGGGTGTTTGGCAGCGCTCAGCCGGATTTTTCTCTAGGCTGGATGAGTGGGCCCTCCCGTTCTCCAAGCTCCTGCGCCAGTCCGACCATTCGTCTGGACCGAAGAAGCGGAGAAGGCATTCCACGAGCTAAAGCAGCAGCTGACGACGCTGCCAATAATGGTGGCACTGGAGCCCAGGGAGCCCCTGTACCTCTGCATCACCGCCACAACAAAAGTGGTAAGCATGGTTTTGGTTGCAGAGCGGGCCAGCCACCAGCAGCACCAACGAAAGGAACGGGTCCTGCAGCTGATTCTGAGCCCCAGGGATTGGAGCTCGCAAGGGGCCCCAACGACAGAGGAGCCTCTGGGTCCCAGCCCCTAGAGGACGTTCGGGTCCCGCAAGGGGGCCTTGAATACCAAGGAGCCTCTGAGTCCCAGCCCGCAGAGGACGTCCGGGTCCCCCTTGGGGGCCCTGGAGACCAAGGAGCCTCTGGGTCCCAGCCCCTAGAGGATGTCCGGGTCCCCCAAGGGGGCCCTGGAGACCAAGGAGCCTTTGGTTCCCAGCCCCCAGAGGACGTTTGGGTCCCCCAAGGGCGCCCCGGAGACCAAGGAGCCTCTGGGTCCCAGCCCCAGAGGATGACTGGGTCCCCCTAGGGGGCCCCGGAAGCCAAGAAGCCTTTGGGTTCCAATCCCCAAAGGAAGCGCCAGGCCCAGGAGACATGGAGTCATTCGACCTGGAGCAGAGGGAAGAAGATGAGCCAGATTCCCCGAAAAGGTCCCGGATCATCCAACGCCCGGTCTACTTCATCAGCGAAGTCCTGCATGAGGCAAAGACAAGGTACCTCAAAGTGCACAAGCTGCTCCATGCGGTGCTAATCGCATCGAGGAAGCTCTGCCATTATTTTCAGGCACACCGAGTATCAGTGGTGACTTTGTTCCCACTGGGAGCAGTGCTGCGCAGCCCGAACGCAACTGGCAATATCGCCAAGTGGGCGGCTGAATTAGCAGAGTTCGAGCTTGATTTCTTGCCACGACATGCAATCAAGAGTCAAGCTCTGGCAGACTTGTTGCCGAATGGACCCCCTCACCGAGCAACCTAGGGGGTCAGAAGATCAGCGAGCCGGAGCCCAGGGCTCCAGTAATTACCGGACCTCACTAGACATTCTTCTTCGACGGATCCTAAAGGAAGCAAGGGGCCGGAGCCAGTGTACTGCTCACCTCACCAACAGGGGAGCAATCCAAGTACGCAGTGCACCTTGACTTCAAGGCCACCAACAACAAGGCAGAGTACGAAGCCCTCATCTTCGGACTCACAGCTGCGCAGGGTCTCGGTGTCCAGCAGATGCTGGTTAAGGGAGACTCCTAGCTGATCATCAAGCAAGTCCGGGGTGAGTGCTACTGCAACGACCCGCAACTTGCGGCATATCTGATACATTTCAAGAAGCTAGAAGCTGGATTCGAGGCCTTGGATCTCTGCCATGTGCCCCGCGCCGATAACTCCATCGTCAATGCCCTGTCAACCATAGCGTCCATAGGAGCCCCCGTTCCAGAAGGGGTCTTTGGCAGGAAGTTGGTGTGGCCAACCGCTAGTCTGACAGGGCCTATTGAAGAAGGTGAGCCCAGCTCCACAGAGCTGGCAACCACGGCAGCCCTGCAACCATGGGGGCCGCCAAGGTTCTTGAGCATCACCAGGGATCCCCAATCACCTGGTACCCAAGATATGGAAGTCCAGGAGAGTCCCGATGCATGGATCATAGAGGTCCGGGACTACCTGAAGGACAACCTCCTCCCGAAGGACCCAACATCCGCTGAGAGGATCGCGAGGATGGCGAAACGCTACATGCTGGTAGAAGGTGATCTCTGCCGACGTGGTGCCAATGGTGTACTGCTACAATGCATAACTCGACAGGAAGGTTGCGACTTGCTCGTAGAAATCCACGAAGGAGAGTGTGGGAATCACGAGGCCTCCCACATGTTGGTTGGCAAAGCCTTCCGGCATGGTTTCTACTGGCCAACTGCACTACAAGACGCCGTTGAACTAGTCAATAAGTGCAAGGCGTGCCAGATCTGCCAAGCAAATTCACACCCGAGCGCAGTCACTACAGATGATCCTGCCCTCCTGGCCTTTCGCGGTCTGGGGGCTGGATATCCTGGGACCCTTCCCCAGGGCAGTCGAAGGGTACCGGTTCCTCTATGTCGCCATAGATAAGTGCACCAAGTGGCCGGAAGCAGCTCCAGTGATCAACATCAACAAGGAGTCCGCAGTCAAGTTCATCAAATCAATTGTCTGTAGGTTTGGGGTCCCAAAAAGGATCATCACCGACAACAGAACCCGGTTCACCAGTGCAGCTTTCCAGGACTACTGCGAGGACCTCAGCGTCCAAGTTTGTTATGCATCTGTGGCTCATCCAAAGTGCAATGGGCAAGTCGAACGGGCCAACACTGAGATCTCACGGGCCTCAAGACACGCACACATGATAGCTTGGATAAGCATGGTGCCAAGTGGGTCGACGAACTCCCTTGTGCACTGTGGGCAAGCCGGACGCCACCCAGCCGCGCCACGGGAGAAACACCTTTCTTTCTGGTGTATGGAGCCGAGGCCGTCCTCCCCCCAGAGATCGCTGTGGGCTCGTTCAGGGTCCGAGCGTTCAATGAAGCCTCATAGGACCGACTCCGACGAGAAGATGTCGACCTCATCGATGAAGCAAGGTGGCACGCCACCATCCGAAATGCACGTTGCCGACAGGCGCTAAGGTGCTACCAAGAGTGGTTCGTGCGGAGTAGAGAGCTCAAGATAGGTGACCTGGTGCTGCAGCGCATACTCTCTCGAGAAAGGTCGCACAAACTTTCCCCCAGCTGGGAAGGCCCTTTCCGAGTGATACAAGTATCTCGCCCTAGATGTGTCCGCCTCGCAACAGAAGAAGAAGAGCCCCTCCACAACCCATGAAACATAGAGCAGCTTCGTAAGTTCTATCCCTAAGCTTAAAAGTAGGACAATGTAGGGTGTCATGGTGCCAGGGAACTGCATGTAGGACAACCAAGCTCTAGGAGGGACAGGTCCAAAGTGTTCAGCCGTTTAGCTTGGTCCAGTACCCTAAGCAAGAACATTCTACCTCCCTTGCCAACTGGAGTGGGTCGTTGCCTTATTGTAAAACCAATTCACTTCTATGAACACCAATGATAAGAAATTCACTATCTTACCATATGCTTTCTAATGAGGACATGCCTAGCACTCACTCATTTTCAAATGAAAGTCCACTTGATATAACTGGTCCAATTACAAGGAGTAGAGCTAAACAATTGCAAAAGGAAATTCATTCTCAGGTGAACGCTAACCTTATGTTTAATAATCAGTCTATGTTGAATGAGCCTATACTTTTGAGTTCTTGTTTCAATGTCCTTAGGAATGATGGAGTGTATGAACCAGCATGGAATCAAGATGGATTCGAGCCTCTGGACATCTGAACCAAGAAGCCTATGGTGTACATGAATAAAATGGTGGTTCATCACCTTAGCATGTGAATGCAACCAGAAGCTAGATGACTGACATATGGTACGAATTCCAAGCATCACTGCGGACAGAATACAAGGAGTTACATGGTGTTCTATAAGTGGATGGAAGCATTTTCAAGTCTACTTTCCAGCCCATCAAACGGTTCATTATTTGGATGTTTTAATGCAGAGTTAGTAACTGCTGCCAGAAGCTGAAAAGACGCGCGAACCAGCCACGAAATCCACTAGAGCATGCACATGCAGCCATTTACTCAAAACTGAACATCCCTATCTCTATATATATCTTGTACTTGACAATGCAAAGGGAGAGAGCTTATTTTTATTGAATTCAGAATATACAAACTCGAGGAGTTTTGTTTATGCGTGAGTCTTGAGAGGCTTACAATACTTGTTCTTTCCATTCCTGAGGGAGTTGTAGAACGCCGAACTGCGGTTCACCCAGTTCGTGCTTTCACGTCTATAGGGCGTGATTGTGTGGGCTGTTTCGTCGATACATGGAAGGGTGATTGTCTCGGTAGTTCGTCGTGTGGACAGCCTCGCGGTGCGCTGCCTCTTCACCAGGTCACGCAGCGACAATTTATCAAGTTCGCAGATCCTACGAGAAGATCGGGCCACAACAACTTGCTACACGTGTTGCCTAGGCGTGTGCATATCATCTGGTACCAGAGCCTCCGTTTCCTCAGTAGGATTATTCTTGCTTTTGGTAGGATATATTTTTTATATACCTACTGTCCACTAATAGCCAAAAAGAAAACCTACAGCCCAAATTCATACGTGCTACTTATTTTGTAGTTTGCTTTATCGAGTTCTAATCCTTTAAGATTTGTCTAGTTGCTGATTTTTTTCTTTTCCACATTGTTCTAGTTGTTATCTTTGTTCTAATCATCAAATCGCTTGCTGCATATACCACCCATCCCACCCTTGTTTTCTACCCGCCACAAATTCCCCACCCGAGTTTCTTGTTTTTGTGCTGCACCATCCATCTTAGTTAATCCTTATGCGCCCCTTTAGTTGAAAGTTGTGCTGCGTTTGTCACAAAGGTTAAAAAAAAAAGAGGAAAGAAGAAATAAAAAGAGAATTGTGTTCAGCACATCCAAAGGGCTTTGGGCAGCAATAAGTTTCGGTTCATGCACTTGGTGTTCATCTATCCACTTCCTACATCTTGTTTCTACATCTTTGTGCATTTCCTTTATATTCAGCAACTTAGACTTGTGTTTTTTGGATTATTATTCGGTTTTGCATCACTATATTTTTCAGCGCATTCCACTTACATATTACCCCACCAAGCTCCACTTAAAACGCACCGTGAGTTGTTGCACCGTCGTCGCTGTTACAATCACTCTTCCACTACAAATTGCAGCCCGGTTCTTGCTCTTTTCAGGGAGAGAAAGAACTTGTTTTGTCAGTGGTGAGGGAGCGATTCCACATATATTTTGTCCTATTACTTTCTTCCTTTGTTACTAACATGGCAGGAAATGAAGATTCCCCTTCTCACACTGTTCCTGGTCAAGAAATTCAGGAAGTGCATGCACAAATGCAACAATTGATGCAGGGGATGAAGCGCTTCAATGATCACTACAGCAGCAACACGGGGAGCATCCACCTCATGATGATGAACACATTGAGGATGATGACCAACATGCCGGTGGCGGTGGTGGTGGTCGTGGCCGAGGATTCTCTGCTGGTTTTGATAACTTTGCAGGTGGCCGTGGCTGAGGATTTGCTGCTGGTTTTGGTTGTGCACGACGTGTTCCTATTGGGCATCCTCCTGATTTTGATGCTGAAACATTTTCAAATTATAGTGCTGAACATGGAGGTGATCCTTATGGTCGCCGTGATGCATATGATGATCATGGTGGTGAAAACTTTGGCCACTTTGGAGCCCGTGGTCGTTATGGCGATCACCGTTGACGTCATCATGAACGACGTCATAATGATGATGGTTTGGGCAAGGTTAAAGTGTCCATTCCTCCATTCAGCGGCAAGGAGAATGTTGATGATTACTTTGAATGGGAAACCAAGGTGGAGCAACTATTTGATTTGTATGAATACCTGCTGAAAAGAAGGCAAAGCTTGCAGCCATTGAGTTTAAAGGCTATGCCATAACTTTGTGGAATCAGGTCTGTACCGAATATCAAAGAGTTGGGCATGTTCGTATAACTTGGGAAGACATGAAGAGAGAAATGCGACGTCGTTTTGTTCCTGCATATTATTCTCGTGACCTACATTTGAAGCTCAAACGTCTTGTGCAAGGTACTCATACTGTTGATGAATATTTTCAAGAATTGGAAATGTGTTTACTTCATACAGGGATAACTGAAGATGAGGAATCCACAATGGCCCGGTTTATTGTTGGCCTCAATAAATCCATTGCTGATAAAGTGGATATGACAAATTACACTTGTCTCACTGAGTTGGTTCATTTTGCAAAGAGGGCTGAACGGCAAGTTGCTACGTCTTACAAATACAATGCTTCATGGCGTCATTCCCAACAGCAAGGGGATGTCACTCCTCAATTTCAACAGCAAGGAGCTGCAACGCCCAAATCTTCATCTCGTGGAACAAATAGATTCATTCCACCTTCTTCAAAACAATTGGATGCGAAAGGTAAAGCTGTGAGTTCAAATCAGCCCACTTCTTGTACTGCAGCCACCCAACGCAAGACAAGCAAGATTGAGTGTTTTAAATGTGGTGGTCATGGCCATAAACAAGCTGAATGTCCCAATCGTCGTACTATTATTGCCCTTGCTGATGGTTCTTATGATTCACAAAGTGAAGAGGAGGACGAGTCTACCAATGTATTTGCAGATTTTAATCTTGACACTTGTGAGTATTCAGCAGAAGACGGTACATTTGAGCTAGGTCTGAATTGTTTAGGGATTCAACCTATTCCAACTTTTGCTCCCAATGACATGTTACAAGATGTTATTTCTCCATCTTCTGATGAGATTACTAGTGCTGATTTTGATGAGTTGCTTGCTGATTTCCTTGCTTTCGAGCCTTCTACAATGAATACACCATCTCCTTCTTTGGTTGTTAGGAGAGTTCTTTCCACTCAGTTTGTTGTTGCTGAACAAGGACAACGCCATTATTTATTTCAGTCCCGATGCAAAGTGCAAGGCCAAGTGTGCCGTTTCATCATAGATGGTGGGAGCTGCAATAATATTGTTAGTGCTTTGCTAGTCGAGTAGCTTGGTTTGCAGCCACGTCGCCATCCACATCCGTACCATATGCAATGGCTGAATAATTCTGGGACAGTTAAGGTTTCAGCCATGATTCGTTTGTCATTTTCCATTGGTGGTTATCATGGAGAGGTGGATTGTGATATTGTCCCCATGCAAGCATGCCATTTGCTGCTTGGTCGGCCCTGGCAATTTGATGTGGACTCGGTGCATTTTGCACGGTCTAACAAATACACTTTCATTCACAATGACAAGAAGGTGGTTCTTGTTCCATTATCTCCAGAGGAGATACATACTTCAGATATGGCTCGCAAGAAAAGAGAGAATCAGACAAAAGAAAATTGAGCGAGACCCTCAACCCAAAAGTAAGGGAGAGAGTTCTAACCCATCCAGCCACATAAAGCCTCATGCCAATCCTAAACAGCCACACCACACTAAATGTCTCTTTGTGAGCAAGAGGGATTTGAGAGATGTGAGAGACACCACAACCCCACTCTTTGTGCTCTTGCACAAGGAGATCCTACTTTCAACTCACGATTTACCTTCATTGCTGCCTAGTGTTGTTCTTGATCTCTTACAGGACTTCGAAGATGTTTTTCCCGATGAGATACCAGCCGGACTTCCTCCACTCCATGGAATTGAGCATCAAATTGATTTGGTACCAGGTGCTTCGCTTCCAAATCGTCCAACCTACCGCACCAATCCTAAAGAAACAAAGGAAATTCAGCGACAGGTAAAAGAGCTTTTGGACAAAGGGTATGTTCGTGAATCCTTATCACCATGTGCAGTTCCCGTTCTTTTAGTCCCAAAGAAAGATGGTTCTTGGCGCATGTGTGTTCATTGTCGTACTATCAATGCTATAACTGTTCGTTATCACCATCCCATTCCACGACTTGATGACATGTTAGATGAATTGAGTGGTTATATCATTTTCACCAAGATAGATTTGCGTAGTGGTTATCATCAAATCCACATGAAACTTGGTGATGAATGGAAAACAGCGTTTAAAACTAAATTTGGTCTCTATGTATGGCTTGTGATGCCATTTGGCTTGACAAATGCTCCTTCAACTTTTATGCGCTTAATGAATCATGTTTTATGAGCTTTCATTGGCAAGTTTGTAGTTGTTTATTTTGATGATATTCTGATCTATATCAAATCATTTGATGAACATCTTGATCATATCCGTCAAGTACTTGCTATTTTGAGGGATGAGAAATTGTATGGCAACATTGCTAAGTGCACCTTTTGCACGGAGCGTGTTGTTTTCCTTGGCTTCGTTGTTTCCGCAAATGGTATTCAGGTTGATGAAGAGAAAGTTAAAGCAATAAAGGATTGGCCTACACTGGTAAATGTGAGCCAAGTTCGAAGCTTTCATGGTCTTGCAAGTTTCTATAGGTGTTTTGTCAAAGATTTCAGCACTCTCACTGCACCACTTAACAATCTCACAAAGAAGGATGTTCTATTGAAATTGGGACATGACGAAGATCAAGCATTTCAAACGTTGAAAACAAAGCTTTGTGAAGCACCGCTGCTGCAACTTCCTGATTTTGGAAAGACATTTGGGATCGAATGTGATGCAAGTGGTATTGGCATAGGAGGTGTACAGCTGCAAGAAGGTAAACCAGCCTACTTTTCTGAAAAGCTAAATGGTCCACATCTCAATTACTCAGTTTATGACAAGGAGCTTTATGTGTTAGTTCACGTTTTGGAAGTTTGGCAACATTACTTGTTACCTAAAGAATTTGTAATTCATTCTGATCAGCTTTGAAATATCTTAAAAGTCAAGGCAAGCTGAACCGTCGACATGCTAAATGGATTGAGTTCATTGAAACATTTCCCTATGTTGTCAAACATAAGTGTGGTAAAGATAACATTGTTGCCGATGCCTTGTCTAGAAGATGTGCGTTGATTACACAACTAGATACAAAAGTGCTTGGTTTGGAATCCATTAAAACACTTTATGCTGCTGATGCTGATTTTAAAGAACCTTTCTCTCGTTGCATTGATGGAAAAGGTTGGGATAAATATTATACGCATGATGGCTTCTTGTTTCGGACTAACAAAATATGCATTCCAGCTTGCTCGATTCATCAAGTTCTTTTGTAGGAAGCACATGCCGGTGGACTAGCTGGTCATTTTGGTGTCAAAAAGACATTGGACATGCTCTCTGATCATTTCTTTTGGCCACATATGCGACGTGATGTCCAGCGACATGTTGGGTGCTGCATCGTTTGCTTGAAAGCTAAGTACCGCCTCAATCCACATGGTTTATATACTACATTACCTATTCCACATGTACCTTGGGAAGATATATCTATGGACTTTGTTCTGGGGTTACCTCGGTCTCAGAGGGGGAGGAATTCTATTTTTGTTGTTGTAGATTGCTTTTCTAAAATGGCACATTTTATCCCCTGTCATAAGAGCGATGATGCTTCACACGTTGCTGATTTGTTTTTCAGAGAGATTGTTCATTTACATGGAGTTCCAAAGACTATTGTTTCAGACCGGGATACTAAATTTCTCAGCTACTTTTGGAAGACATTGTGGGCTAAGCTTGGCACAAAGTTGTTATTTTCAACCACTTGTCATCCACAAACGGATGGCCAAACTGAAGTTGTCAACCGTATCTTGTCAACCATGTTGCGCGCTGGGTTGAAAAGGAATTTGAAGCTCTGGGAAGACTGCCTTCCTCATGTTGAATTTGCTTATAACAGGGTTGTTCATTTCACAACAAACTCTTGTCCATTTGAAATTGTTTATGGGTTTAAACCGCATACTCCCATGGATCTTTTGCCTTTACCATTACAGGAACAAGTTAACTTGGATGCCACAAAAATATCAGACTTTATCAAGCGGTTACATGCGGAGACAAGAAAGAATATTGTGAAGAAATCAGCACAATATGCAAAGCAAGCAAACAAAGGTAAGAAGAAGGTTACATTTCAGCTAGGAGATCTTGTATGGTTGCATCTACGAAAGGATCGCTTTCCCCAACAACGTAATAGTAAGTTATCTCCTCGGGGTGATGCTCCGTTCAAGGTTCTCCAAAAGATAAATGATAATGCTTACAAAATCGAGCTGCCACCTGAATATTCCAATGTGAGTACAACATTCAATATCAAAGACTTGCTTCCATTTGTTGGTGAGTCTGAGTCGAGGACGACTCCTTCTCAAGAGGGGGAGGCTAATGAGGACATGCCTAGCATTCAAGCATCTTCAAATGAAAATCCACTTGATATAGCTGGTCCAATTACAAGAAGTAGAGCTAAACAGTTGCAGAAGGAAATTTATTCTCAGGAGAACGCTAACCTTATGTTTAATAACCAGTCTATGTTGAATGAGCCTATACTTTTGAGTTCTTGTTTCAATGTCCTTAGGAATGATGGAGTGTATGAACCAGCATGGAATTGAGATGGATTCGAGCCTCTGGACATCTGAACCAAGAAGCCTATGGTGTACATGAATAAAATGGTGGTTCATCACCTTAGCATGTTAATGCAACTAGAAGCTAGATGACTGACATATGGTACGAATTCCAAGCATCACTGCGGACAGAATACAAGGAGTTACACAGTCTTCCATAAGTGGATGGAAGCGTTTTCAAGTCTACTTTCCAGCCCATCAAACGGTTCATTATTTGGATGTTTTAATAAGGAGTTATGATTAACTGCTGCCAGAAGCTGAAAAGATGCGCGAACTAGCCACGAAATCCACTAGAGCATGCGCATGCAGCCATTTACTCAAAGCTGAACGTCCCTATCTCTATATATATCTTGTACTAGACAATGCAAAGGGAGAGAGAGCTTATTTTTATTGAATTCAGAATATACAAACTCCAGGAGTTTTGTTTATGCGTCAGTCTTGAGAGGCTTACAATACTTGTTCTTTCGATTCCTGAGGGAGTTGTAGAACGCCGAACTGCGGTTCACCCAGTTCGTGCCTTCACGTCTATAGGGCGTGATTGTGTGGGCTGTTTCGTCGATACGTGGAAGGGTGATTGTCTCGGTAGTTCGTCGCGTGGACAGCTTCGCGGTGCGCTGCCTCTTCACCAGGTCATGCAGCGACAATTTATCAAGTTCACAGATCCTACGAGAAGATCGGGCCACAACAACTTGCTACATGTGCTTCCTAGGCGTGTGCATATCACTTTCTCTTATGCTCACTTATGTTACCTGTTAATACTGTGATCAATCAAACTAGACTCGACTTCCGTACATCATCTTCATGTACTTGGTGAAATTTTGTCTGTATCGCCCCTAGTAGAGTCATGCAACCCTGCTACAGGCGGATGTATTTGAGGTACCTACAAGGTGTCTTGGAACCTCGCGGCTTCCCTCTGACTTGGGGCCCTGTGGTGCCAAATGGTTCCCCATGAAAGGCCAACGCCGAGCTGGAGGTCCAGAGTGCGCAACATGCTTAGCTTGGTCCTGTACACTAAGCGTGTGTGCTTTGCCTCCCAGTGCTGCGGCTAAGTATCGTGGGGCCAGGACGCTCACACCCCGAATAAGAAGGAAGCCGGACCCTGAGCGCCAATGCACACAATTACCCAAATCTCATGTACCAGCCCAGGACTATAAGACATGACTATACTTAAGGATAGGAAAAGATCACCACCGAGCAAAACAATATGCGCCTCCGTTATGTGTGCAAGACATACAAAGTAGAGTGCAATGGAGCACCCAGCCCCGGCACCTCCCAGGGGGCCGCCGTCAACGTACCTACGAAGATGGTGGGCGGTGCCAGAGCATCCAGCTCCGGCACCTCCCAAGGGGCCTGCCGTTGATGTCCCAGAACGTCAACGACAGCACCAAGCACGAATAAGTGAGTAAACTTTCCTGCCCCACACCTGTTTTGAACAGGTTTCTCTTGTGATAGCCTGTACACCAGGGGCCTACCGTTGACAACTTCACGACGGTGGTGGACGATGTCAGAGCATCCAGCTCCGACACCTCCCAGGGGGCTCGCCGTTGATATACCTACAAAGATGGTGGGCGACGCCGGAGCATCCAGCTCCGGCACCTCCCAAGGGGCCTGCCGTCGACGTCCCAGAATGTCAACGACAACACCAAGCGCGATTAAGTGAGTAAATTCTTCTGCCCTGCACTTGTTACTAACAGGTTTCTCTTGTGATAGCATGTACACCAGGGGCCTACCGTCGACGACTTCATGACGATGGTGGACGACGCCGGAGCATCCAGCTCCGGCACATCCTAGGGGACCCGCCGTCAATGTACCTACAAAGATGGTGGGCGACGCCAGAGCATCCAGCTCCGACACCTCCCAAGGGGCCTGCTGTTGATGTCCTAGAATGTCAACGACAGCACCAAGTGCGAATAAGTGGGTAAACTCGCCTACCTCAAACTTGCTACTAACAGGTTTCTCTTGCGATAGCCTATACACTAGGGGCCTGCCATCGACGACTTCACGATGGTGGTGGACAACGCTGGAGCATCCAGCTCCGGCACCTCCCAGGGGACCCGCTGTCGACGTACCTACAAAGATGGCTGGCGACACCAGAGCATCTAGCTCCGGCACCTTGTAAGGGGCCCGCCGTCAGTGTCACAGAACATCAACGACAACACCAAGCGCGAATAAGTGAGTAAACTCTCCTGCCCGCACTTGTTGCTAACAGGTTTATCTTGCGATAGCCTGTACATCAGGGGCCTGCCGTCGACGACTTCACGACGGTAGTGGACGACGCCGGAGCATCTAGCTCCGGCACCTCCCAGGGGGCCCGCCGTCGACGTACCTACGAAGATGGTGGGCGACGCCAGAGCATCCAACTCTGGCACCTCCCAAGGGGCCTGCCATCGACATCTGAGAACATCAACAACAGCACCAAGCACGAATAAGTGAGTAAACTCTCCTGCCCCGCACTTGTTGCTAACAGGTTTCTCTTGCGATAGCCTGTACACTAGGGGCCTGCTGTCATCGACTTCATGACGATGGTGGACGACTCCGGAGCATCCAGCTCCAACACGTCCCAGGGGGCCCACCATTGATGTACTGACAAAGATGGTGGGCAACGCCAGAGCATCCAGCTCTGACAACTCCCAAGGGGCCTGCCGTCGATGTCCCAGAACGTCAACAACAACACCAAGTGCGAATAAGTGAGTAAACTCTCCTGCCCCGCACTTGTTGCTAATAGGTTTCTCTTGCGATAGCCTGTACACCAGGGGCCTGCCGTCGACGACTACACGATGGTGGTAGACGACGCTGGAGCATCCAGCTATGGCACCTCTCAGGGGGCCCACCGTCGATGTACCTACGAAGATGGTGGGCGACACTAGAGCATCCAGCTCTGGCACCTCCCAAGGGGCCTGCCGTCGACATCCCAGAACATCAACAATAGCACCAAGCACGAATAAGTGAGTAAACTCTCCTGCCCGCAGTTGTTACTAACATGTTTCTCTTGCGATAGCCTATACACCAGGGGCCTACCGTTGATGACTCTACGAAGATAGTGGGCGACGTTGGAGCATCCAACTCCAGCACCTCCCAAGGGGCCTGCCATCGATGTTTCCACGAAGATGGTGGGCGACGTCGGAGCATCCAGCTCTGGCACCTCCCAAGGGACCGCCGTCGACGTATCTACGAAGATGGTGGGCGACGTGAGAGCATCCAGCTCCGGCACCCCCCACGGGGGCCGCCGTTGACGTTTCTATAAAGATGGTGGACAACACCGAAGCATCCAGCTCCGGCACCTCCCAGGGGGCCTGCCGTTGACGACAACACTCAAGAAAAGTCCGGCGCCCCTAAAAGGTGGTACGCCGAGACCAGTCACTCGCACTCCCCCAATCCGTTGGGGACTTGTCAAAGACACCTGCGTTCAAGTGGCAGGCGTACCCAACAATCTGGCCACACCTACCAAGGGGCCTCTCAAGGGAGTTCCATAGGTAGGACGTCACCTAGCGACAAACCGGCCGTGTCAACTGTGCAAGCATTGGTCTCTAAAAGGCTAACAACGTCAACAAGGGCTCTTAAAGACCTTACACAAGAGAAGGAATTGGGGCAACTTTTTGGAAGCACACGACAAAGCCAACAAGCAAAACAACATAATCCCAAATTCATGTTGATTTATTTTCACAAAGGGGTCATCCCCGGATACAAAAACATGGCGCCTAGGTGTCGATGTCCTCAGCTATGTTGGAACAAAGAGGCGACCTCCTTGGCAAGATCTTGGACTTCAGCCCTACCCTCATCCTCTCGCTCATCAAGGGGACCTTTCTCCACCGGCTCCAGCGGGATCTTCAGGTACCAGCTTTGAAAGCACACTAGGATGTGGCATGCCACCAGCTCA
Source organism: Tuctoria greenei (assembly GCA_036927565.1). Classification (NCBI taxonomy): domain Eukaryota; kingdom Viridiplantae; phylum Streptophyta; class Magnoliopsida; order Poales; family Poaceae; genus Tuctoria; species Tuctoria greenei. The sequence continues at coordinate 137,921,316 of JAYESD010000008.1, read as the reverse complement.
GCCAACTCCTTTCCTTTGGCCTCCAACCGCCTTGCAAGGACAGTGTTCACCGACCCCAATGACGAACAGAGGGACTCCAGGGCAGGAAGCAGCTGGGCTACTCCCCTGAGATGGCTCCCCACGCGGCACGGGACCAAGGCCGAGGGGTTCCAGCACCGCCCCAGCACGGGCCAGGAAACCCCGGACCCCTTGGGCCTCGGCCATACGGGAGTCCTGGAGGCTCTTCGCCTCTCTCTATGCAGTCACCTCCCGGTCAACAAGCTCCCGAGCACGACGCTCCAGGTCATCCTCTCGTCGATGGATGGCTAGCTCCAAGTCCTGCAATACCCAGTGTTTCTCCTCCAGGCTTCGGGAGACCTCCTCCTCCTTCGCTGCCAAGTCCCGTTCTCCATCAGAAATGGCAACCTCGCGACGGACCAACTCCAGACGCTGATCCTCGCACATCTTCAGGCGGGTGTCGGCGGCAGTATGGGACTTCAAAGCCTTCACCTCAAGCTCTTTGTTCTTGGCGTCAACCAGCTTCACCAAGCGTCGTTCCTCCGCAAGTCGATCCCACTCTCGGGCGAAAGGAGCCTGCGTCTAGCACAATATGGACTGGGCTGCAGTAATAGCATCGGCGAGAGGGGATTGGCTCCACCATCGCCACTGACGATTGTCCCTCTGTCCCTCGTATCGATGTCGCAGCAGACACCAGCTCTCGGGGACTAGAAGCTTCGTGGGGACCAAGAATCGCCATGTTGCAGCTCGGCTGCACTTCGATGACGTTAGATGCCAGCACCGCTTGAACGACCAGTGATTCAGCTCCACCAAGGGAGGCAGCCATGACCAAGGTAGCCCCCTCCATGCCAGGTACATCCTTGCCCAACACCTCTGCGCAGGGCACCTCCTTGCCCGGCACTCCCTCGCTGGGCATCACCTCGCCTGGCATGGCCAGGCTTGGCACCACCTCAGCCACACCTGCCTTAATGGATGGGGGTGCAAGGTCATCAGTGGCACCTAAGGCCGACACACCTTTGGGCGTAGGAGGTGGCACGTCAGACCTCGTTCTGGTACCAGGAATGGCATGAGCAATCAGGTCCGCCCCTGGAAGCGCTAGGGGCACCAAATTGGCGGATGAAGCCCTGAGAAACCAAGATAAAGCTTCGTAAGTACAAAAAAGGGAAGAAGAGAAATAGCAGAGGGAAGAAGTTGTGACTACCAGTGAGTCGGGCCACTCCAATGACCCTGGCCTCCTGCCCCGCGCGATAGATCAAGGTCCCCGGGACCTGACGACAAGGACAGTGCCGCGGTCGCTGGTACTGACTCCCGATCAACCCGTGCCGGCGTCAGCTCAGGCCCCTCAGCACCTCATCTGAAACCAGGGCCACTGCTGGAGTCGGAGACTAAATCTACGACAGAAGCTTTGGACCCGCCGGTTCCCTGATTACGGGAGATGGGAGTATTGTACCTCCGAAATAACTTCCACTTCTTCGGCATAGAAGTAGCAGAGCCCGCGACCAACGTGCGGGAGAGCTTTCTCAGCTTCGGAGCTTGTGTCGGCTGGCTGACCTCTGCCCTGTTGGAAGTAGTTGAGGGCTCTGCCTCCTCCCTTGCCGAATGACGCGAGGAAGACCCTGGCCCAGGATGCGCAGCTTCACGGCACCGCTTTAGGACTGCAGAGGCACCAGCCATGTCTTTAGAATACAAGCGAGCGAGGCCGAACACATTGACCTTCAGCATTGAGCTCCGCAGTTCAGTCCTCACGTCGGTGGTCATGTGGAGCGGATGGCAGTCATTCAGAATGGAGACATGTTCATCATCAACAACGTTGGAGGTCACTGTTTTCAGCATCTCCTCCAGCATCTTGGGAGTTGGGGTATCCGGACCCAGCCGACATTCGTCATACTCGCCATGGCAGACCAAGGAAAAATACAGACACCACTAGAGAGGGGCAGTACAGTAGAGCAAGAAGTCTGCCAACACCATCATCGAGGTCAAGCCCTTGCTAGCCAAGAACCGGATCCTCCTCAGGGCGGGCCTGTATTCCTCTAGCAATCCGGTGGATTCCTCACAAGTGATAGGGTTGGAGTCTGGACCGCCGGAGGGCATCTTCAGCGAAGGATGAGGGTCTGTCCTCACAATCGCCTAGTTTTCCCTCCAGTTGCTCCATTTACCCCCTTTGAATGAGGCAATGTAACTCCGGGAGGTATTGTCCCAGTGGCGGAAGTAGTAGGCCCAACATGAGTCGTCGCACTCCTTATGTACGTCTTCATCACAAAGAAATGCCGGAACAACTCCACCGTGGGCGGACAGCCCACGAACGCCTCGTATAGGTGGACGAACACAGCCACCAAGGCGATGGAGTTTGGCGACAGATGGTTAAGTTGAAGCCCATACTCCCCCATCACTGCAAGAATGGATCTTGACAACGGGAGCGCGAGCCCAGTAGTGGCGTAGGCAACAAAGAGAACAGTCTCATCTTCATGCAAATCCTGAAGATCAGGAGATCCGCAGTGGATCATCCATCCACACTCTGGAGCTGCCCAGCCAATAAGCCACCTCATCGGCACCAGGTCTTTGGCCGACCGGAAGCGGGAGGGAGGCAGCAGGGAAGCCATTGGAGCGGGCTAAGGTGAGAGCCTTGGCAAAAGTGGTGAAGGAGGTTCGGGCACTCGAGGAAGAAGGCGAAAACTCTAGTTGCGGGATTTGGGTAAGGAAGGAACCGTTCCCTCTAAACAGAGGTTTCCCTTCTTTACCATCCCCACGATGCCTGAGTACTCCGACCGAAGGATCAGACCACACCACTCAGCGCACCGCACCTATGAAAACAGGTCCTATGTCCCCGCTCAGACGCACTGACCCAGTTGGTTAGCCACTTGGGGAAGCCACTGAGGCATCTACCATAATAGCGGCGCGAGCAAAAGTGCTATAAGCTGCGTCGAGGACCGCTGCAATTAAAGGCACCGCGGGGGACAGAGATATTACAGCAAGCAAAGATCCCTTTGCCGTAGCCACTCAAACAGGAAGAGGAGGTGTGGCGACGATTGGTAGAATCGCCCACCGCTTCAACTGTCCAAGATAGAATTCAAAGCCCAGTGCGGGGAAACAGAGAAAGGGCTCCACCTTTGGGCTCCCTATCTTGCCCCAAGGTGGAGCCAGGGGCCACTGTCGGTACCCTGCAGTCCGGGTACCCTCGCACACAGGATAAAGACACAGGGGCATGTCTGATGGCTCCACGTGTTCAGAAGTTGTCGAAGCCTCAGCCTCCCGCAAGATCCAGCCCTGGTGTTGCCACGTGGGGCACGAAGAATGAGATAAAGCCCTTCAGAAGGGACAACCTCCCAGGACACCACGTGTTAGGACGGGACCTCGCCCAACCTCGGGGGTGGGGGGGAGCTCCTGAGCTGCCTGAAGCACCGAACCAAACGCTCTTCCTCAAGGGCAAGAGTGGAGCTACCACGTGCCCTGGGGAGCCCTGGAGCTGCCACGCGTCGCGAAGGACCGGGGCTTGCCTCCTCAGCAAGGACCTGCCCTAACGCTGCCACGTATCCCTCACCTCACCCCAGACGGTGAGGTGCGGGAGTTCAAAGGTGGAGCGTTCCGCTCCAGTCAAACATTGAAGACCCGCAACCACCCCTGGCGCACGACATGGGGGACGCTAATGGTCAAAGACCGCTATGACCAACCGCATCACAGTAAAGGCGATGCAGGCCTATCCCACTCAGCCAAGTGGGTAGCTTGCGGCAACAAGACAAGCTGACAGGACACCTTCTGCCACCGTTAGCAACGGCACGTGGGCTACTAACAAGGGAGGCGGGAAGACAGTGAGTCTCCACTGCCACCCTCAAAGGAAGCTTCTGCGGGAAGCCTTAGATCTCTTAGGATAAGATCGCCCCGGGACCACCTGTCGGGACCAGAGACCCCACTTGTAAGGCGTTCGACCTTGACTATATAAGGACCGAACCGCCATCGCTACAAGGACAAGTCTCAGAATTCCAGATACACACACACACACTTGCATACACACTCACCAAGCAATACAATCCATCGTGGAGTAGGGTGTTACGCTCCTTGCGGCCCGAACCAAGTAAAAACTCGAGTGTTTCATACTCTTCCGCTAGAACACTAGTTTGAGGCCTAAGCCCTGCCAAACAAGAACCTCCGCGTGCTGCTCCTTCGATAGTCATGATCTCACAAACTTAACTATTTCAAAACTTGAAAGCATGACACTTGTTGCTGCAATTTTTATTTTTCAATATTATTTAAAGAACAAATTCTGATCACATAACATTTGCAAAAGATTATATGTCGCATCTGCCTTATTATAACTAACCAAGCCAAGCCTATGTCATTTGACAATCAGAAGCTTAAGGTCATGGTTTTAGTCATACACAATTTCTTTCAAGTTCATATCTAAGTACAATGATAAGCCATCTTAAAAGAAGAAGTGCGATGCATTTATATTCTCTTGATCTTTTCTCATTTTTATTTTATCATAAAAGCTCAACATGTGGATAGTTGATTGATTAATTTTTCATTATTAAAAGCACTTGTGAGCATGCAACAAGTTCAAAACAGCAAGAAAGTTCGATCATGACCAGATTTACTGTAAGTAATAATTCCAATTACTAGTCATGGTAAAAACTACAAAATGTATAACATGAGTAATGCAGTAAGAACTTTTAGCATGTAAAAGGAATCACAAAGTCATATATGTATAAAATACTATGCTCATATTATTTTAAATTCAGATTCACACATAGACTTCCCTAGGTTTAAAAGTCCCCCTCAATTTAAGCCATGAGGATGCATAACCCCTATTTCACTGCGAATGTAACAAAAACGACTGAAATCCCAATATTTTGTCAAAATGTCAGCCAATTTAAGCAGCAGAAGCTAACTTACGAAAAAACAAAATCCGCTAGCTAATGGGGGCGGCGGCTACTATTTATTACCTCCCTAGGGTTATGAGAAACCCTAATCACGAGTCCCTAATGGACTCCAAACGATATATGGGACATGGGCCCAATTTTGGTGATGCAGCACCATGGACAAAAAGGTCTTGGTATTAAAATAACGATTGCTGCTGACTCCGAATAGATATGGACATGAGGCCAGATCCATTTGAAAGTAGACTTGATAGTCTTTCCAGGAAGTACTTGAACGCCTAGATCAGAGTCCGTATGAAGTCGTGGTGGCCATCACAAGTTGGTGTTGTTCTGCTGTCCAAATCCCGTCCGCGCGAATTTTGTTCCCATTGGCTCCTCTCCATTGTTCCTAAGCAAAACAAGAAAGCACGTAGTTCCACGGTCTAGATAAGATGGACATAAGGCCAAGAATGAGTTCACCTCATAGTTTAGTTGACGTGCACGAGCGTGAGTGATCGGACCAGAAACTGGTAGCTGAGTTGGTGTGGATGTATCGAAGGTGTTGATGTCCTCATCATAATGTAACTGTACTCATGACAGTAAATTCACGAATGGATGTGACTTTTATCTCCCAAATTGACATGTCTAATGCACTTAGTAATTGCCTAGCGTTTTCAGCATCTGAAAAATTAACATTGACACTGCGCAAGTTGCTGAGAATTTTATTAAAGCGAGCAAAGAGGTCATCAATGGACTCACCGGGTTGCATCTCAAAACGCATTTATTCCTTTTTGAACATATCTTGTTTTACCTCCTTGATCGTGTTAGATCCTTCGTGGTAGTCGCAAAGTGCTTTCTACACATCGTATGCTTATTGTAGGTGTGCAACACAGTCGAAGTCGCTTTGAGTTAAACCTTGTATGATCAAGTTCCGAGCCTTGTTGTTGTTGTCGACATCTCTCATATTTGTTGCTGTAACTTGATCATTTGACAGCACATCGTAAGGATTGTATACCTTCTCCCATATTGCGAAGCCTTTTGCCTGGATGAAAGCTTCCATACGTGCCTTCCAAATCTGAAAATCAATACCACTAAACACACAAGGTTTGACGGAGTATTTCTCCATGATTATTAGTCAAAAACACGTGCAAATCACAAATATTATAGCACCGTGGCTCTGATAACAATTGTAGGATCGAAGAGCATGTGTAAATCTACCAGAGGAGGTGAATAGTAGATTAAAACTTTTCAGCGGAAGCAACGAAAACACCCCTCGGTAGAAAACCGATCTGTTAAAGAAACTGTGTGTGCGACTAATCTAAACGTGTTCAACTGTGACAAATCTAGTATATATTGTAGAGAATTGAGTCACGAACACATCACAACAAGAATCACGAAATTACATTGAGAGAAACTCAAGTTACGATCGAAAGATCGAACAACGATCACTCTGTCCTACCCGAGAAAAATAGTTCTGGAACACTGCAAAGAAACTCGTGTAGATCAGAAACCACAAATCCAATGAACATGAAATTTTGATAGATGATAGAAAATTTAGTTTTGAAGACAACCCAAAAAGAATCACGTCAATCGGATCTGTAAAACTCGATGAGAAAGACTTGATAGAAACAAGTCAGACGAACAAGGCACAAAAGTTCCTTTAAACTACGATCTTTATTCAATAGAACACAAGAGGAACAGCCCCAAAGTCGTGCACCACGAGCTCCGGCCCCCCTTGCTTATATAACCAGCCCTTAGGCCAACCCAAACCTAACTAGGACTCTAATCCTACTCAATTCACGAATCGAAACTTTCCATAACTGCTCAAGACTCTTCTATACGCAGATAGAAGCAATATTAAGACTTCCAAACACATTAGGAATGTAACCCACATTCCTAAAACAACCCAAATTTGTGACCCACACGAAATCCTAACATAACCAGCTCAAATATTTCCATTTGAGTCAAACACGACTCAGCCGCAACCTGAGTCCATAACCTAGTCGGTTGGACCTTTCCGACCAATTCTTTACATCCACATCTCTTCATCACGCCTCGGAACCATATAGCCACGTCCATGCACTCCTTGCATATGTGCAAACATCTTCCAATGACATCCATGATACCTTCATATGCATTGTTCTTGATTCAAACATGCTGCGCAACCTCCCGATCAACTCAACTACAATTCCCCCCGAACTTGGTTGTTGAACCTCATCTTCTCCCTAAGACTAGTTCAATGGATCCTGTCACCATACATGTCTTGAACTCAAGCAAAACCTGCACATGAATAAACAATCAATACTTCCGAGTACAAGTCTTCGACTTGACTCACGTTAGTTCTGAAACTACAACATCTTACGTGAGCACGTCACATAAGCATGTTGTAAACCATAGCAAAATGATAACAGCCTTAACCACCAAAATATACCAAAAACTTAGTAAAAGAATACTAAGAAAACTTTCCATAAGTGTAAAGCAAGTTTGAAACATTGCAATATAAAAGCAAAACCACTGCGATCAAGCTTCGAACCTAAGCTAACCAAAAACATGTTGGACCTATCGCCGAATCTTGATAAAAAGATGCTTTGGCAGTATTGAAAACTTTTATCGTCAAAGCCAATATATTCAGCACACATAGGTCTCACAAGTACAAGTTCGAAATAGTAGTATGAAGACTTCCGCTATTGTAAGCATTTTAGTATAAAACTATGAGAATAATGTAAGTTGCTCCCTTTTGTTATGTATTCTGTGTTCTTTTTTGTGTTGTGCTATTGGGAGTCGCATCATATAACACCACCCATGTGAATCCTACATTGCTGGAACCCTAGTCCTCATAGTGACACGCGTCGGCGGACTGAGTTTGGCACAGGAAGGGTTCGGTCAACTAGGGAGCTGGGGCGAATATGTTGTGGCTCCGACCACGATGTGTTTTCTCCAAGTGACAGACACCTGGGTCCGTAGGCAGTCCAAAGGTGTTACACCGTTGGATTCTCTTGGATAGTCCTGTAAGTTGGCCAATTTATCCATGGGATGTCATGTGTCAGCATTGATTGGCTGGGAGTTTACTTTCTTGGATTCCTCCCTTGGTTTCAGTTCAATTCTGTATAAAATTCATGCTTGCACAGTTCTTTCCAAGTACAAATGGAACCAAGTTATTTCTAAAAGCAAGTGTGTAGGAATTGTCTTGTCCTTCACATAATTAAGATATATTGATGGTTGAAATTGGTACTTAATGACTATCAATAAACTCCCCCAAGCTTTCCTTTGCTCATCCCGAAGCAATGTAAAAGACTTAGGTTGTTGATCAGGAAATGCTACTGTGCCCTATGCTTCAACAATACAAAATGCACAACTTAAACATCCTATCTTGTATTGAATAGATTGGCAATTGTGCTCACCTTTTACCTTAGTCCACATGGGGCTTTTGACTTCTCCTCTTCTTGGATGGTTGGAAGTTAGAACAGTTCACAAAGCATGCATTATATCAAAATCTTAGTTCCACTTAAATCCCGAAGAATTTCCAATGATTTTCAAAATTGGGAATAAGTTCTTCAAATTATACTCTCAGACACTTCTTTGTGTATGTGGAATTTCCTCACCAAGGCAATGACTTTCTTGTCTTACTTCTAAATAATGTTTTTATTGGTCTTAGTAGGGAACAAGAGTAGGCATAATTGCATCACATATGTTGCTTAGTCAAAAGACAAATCCTTAGGAGAAAACTAATCATACCTTTAAATCAATATTATGCTAGTGTAATGGAATTTATGGAAGTGGAAAATAACTTCTTTTTATGTATTCTCTTTTTTATGTGCATGAAGCATGGCTACTTTTTTCTCTAGCTCGTTTGAGAGCATGCTTTATTCTTTTTCTTTCTTTTTGTTCTTGTAGCCATGCCATCTGCTCCCCCTATTTTTCAATATCCTTGAAGAGAGAACAATTGGCACTAAGAATACGAAGTATCTTTTTGTGGTGGAAATTGTATGATGACAAATTTGGTAACTTCCGGTGTAGAAGTTTAGCACGTGCAAGTGTGTAATCTTGATCATTTAAGTATGCAAAGATTGTTACATAGGTATATACTAGTTTGATTGTGTTCAATGTGGAAACAAATAGCATATGCATCATTATAGGAAGACGCTATATTTACGATGACCACAATTTTTTACAACAATATCTTTTGCAGCCATCATAAATACAATTAATTACGGTGACTGGTTTAAGCCATCGTAAATGCTACACTTATTTACGATGGATGACCTATGATGTCGTAAACAAGCCACTTATTTATGACGGCTGTCCTAGGCCATCGTAAATAAGTGTTATTAATGACGGTCTTTGTTGTGGGCCATCGTAAATCAGATGGAAGTCGTATATTGTGGCCTTATACCCGGTCTGATGCGCCCAATTCCTTAACCTACGCCACCCCACCTTCCTTGCTCTCATATCGTTGCCGTGCTGAAGCCGTCTCATCGCCGTCGCTGCCGTCATCTTGCGGTGCCACCTCTGTCAAGTGCCAGGTGCACTGCCGCCCCTCGTCTCACCCATCACGTCGTCGTGAGGTGCCGCCCATTCGCTCCTCTTGCCGGGGCGCCCCATCGTTGCCCCTAGCGGCACACCGCCAATGAAGAGATGGTTGAGAAAGGTCATAAGGAAGAGCATTAGACTTGACATGTTCATATGCAGTGCTGGAACTGGGAGCCATTGTGAAGAAGGTCATATGGAATATGCCTGGGAGATTGTGACAGAGATAAGAAGATGAAGATCACAACGGATGAGTAGCTATGCGAGAAAGACCATAGAGATGATGCAGAGCACTTGATGAAATAGATGGTTGAGCGGGATGTAGATGCAACTATAGCCTGAGTTTGCTGGGAAGTAGGTAGGCACAATAGGGGCTGCATGATCTGATTCATGTATTAGCATTTGTGAACATTTATAAACTCTACTGCAAACATCCCAAGTCCAATAAATCATGTATTTCTATAGATTAAATTTGTTATGACCTCTCTTGACCTCCACTTTTGAGATTATCCATTCCTATATATATACGAATTCTAGAGATCGTTTATTGAAATATATTGTTCTTTATTTTTGCATACTCATATCGCTAGATGGCGTGACAAAGATCGATGAGGAGCACGACTCGGAGGAGAAGAACTAGCATGGAACCCACAGTGAGAACAAGATGTGCTCAAGCAGCACCCAAGCACGAGATTTGCCCAAGCAACAGTAAAGACAAGATATAAAAAGAACAACTAGAGGCATCGATCGAATTATTACTATTGATATTTGCTTAGTCGCAACCTAAGGCAAGCTCCGGTTTGCATTTAAGTTGTTAAACAAGTTTTGCTTTTATAATATATATGATGGTTAGAATGGAATGATGCATTAAGTCTACTAATGTAAGATACTCCACATGTAAATGACCAAATAATCCCTAGAGTTTGGTTAGTATAGGCCTTTTACATAAATGTTAATATGATGCTTAATATGGAAAGAGGATTAAGTGGTATGGCTCGAGTAGACGGATTCTACTCGTGAACAGTAATAAGTGGTATCAATTATGGAGAAACTAGAGACCGGGCAGGAAGATTAGGACGCTCAAAAATGTGGTTCTGTGGGTATAGTTCCTGCCTAGTTCGATTGAGGACCGTACCGCGTGCGTCTCTGCTAGACAAGTTTGAATATGTACCAGATACATACTATCTATATGGGTCCTAATAAACCGATGTAACTTGTTTGCCTTGGTGTTGTGACATTTTTGAACATCTTAAGCCCATGAGCCGACAGGGTAGTAGTGGAAAGCTCAGCTACATCACCATGTTGAAGCCGTGTGTGCCATGTAGGGAGTCTACTGGCCCAGGGTGGTTGAACTAATTCAGCAGAGATGTGTCTTGTGAAAGGTTGTCACTTGTAGTGTTTTGGAGGGGGGCCATAAGCCTTGTCTAGACGGGTGTATGTGACGTGCAAGCCGGGTGTTTCATGATTCGAATCACCATCGCTCGCGGAAGGGAGCATACTTGTTCACTGCGCTATGATGTAGTAACAATTGGAACTGGGAGTAACTTGTTGTATGGTTAAGCAACATGGTTTAAGTAGTGGATATGAGAACTAAAGTTATGAGTCTAAAATATTAACTTGTTATTATAAAAATGAAATATGGATCTATTGATACTAGAAAATTACTTATTGCAATTTACAATTTAGTCTTACGTTTCCAGCATGTAGAGTTTCAAGTTCTTAGTTGAGAGGGTTAAGTCTTGTTGAGCCTTGTGCTGAAGGTTGCATTTATACGAGTTTTGCAGGTTTGTAGCTATAACAAGTTTCTAGGCATTACCCCATGAGGGTAGGTAGTCAAATAGAAGCCTTGGAAGCTTCTGCTATCTTCTGTGATGCTAAAGTGGAGTATCCGCAGGCCGGATACAACCGCTACTGCTGTAGTGCAAGTTCAAAATAGTAGTATGAAGACTTCTGCTATTGTAATCATTTTAGTATAAAACTCTAAGAATAATGTAAGTTGCTCACTTTTGTTATGTGTTCTGTATTCTTTTTTGTGTTGTGCTATTAGGAGTCGCATCATATGACACCACCCATGTGATTCCTAGATTGTCGGAACCCTAGTCCTCATAGTGACACACGTCGGCGGACCGAGTCTGGTGCAGGAAGGGGTCGATCGACTAGGGAGCTGGGGTGAATATGTTGTGGCTCCAACCGCAGTGTGTTTTCTCCAAGTGATGGACACCTGGGTCTGTAGGCAGTCGAAAGGTGTTACACAGTTGGATTCTCTTGGATAGTCCTGTAAGTTGGCCAATTTATCCATGGGATGTCATGTGTCAGCGTTGATTGGGTGGGAGTTTACTTTCTTGGATTCCTCCCTTGGTTTCACTTCAGTTCTGTATAAAATTCATGCACGCACAATTTTTTCCAAGTACAAATGGAACCAGATTATTTCTAAAAGCAAGTGTGTAGGAATTGTCTTGTCCTTCACATAATTAAGATATATTGATGGTTGAAATTGGTACTTAATGACTATCAACAAACTCCCCCAAGCTTTCCTTTGCTCATCTCGAAGCAATGTAAAAGACTTAGGTTGTTGATCAGGAAATGCTACTATGCCCTATACTTCAACAGTACAAAATGCACGACTTAAACATCCTACCTTGTATTGAATAGATTGGCAATTGTACTCACCTTTTACCTTAGTCCTCATGGAGCTTTTGCCTTCTCCTCTTCTTGGATGGTTGGAAGATAGAACAGTTCACAAAGCATGCATTATCCAAAATCTTAGTTCCACTTAAATCCCGAAGAATGTCCAATGATTTTCAAAATTGGGAATAAGTTCTTCAAACTATACTCTCAGACACTTCTTTGTGTAAGTGGAATTTCCTCACCAAGGCAATGACTTTCTTGTCCTACTTCTAAATAATATATGGGTCTTAGTAGGGAACAAGAGTAGGCATATTTGCATCACATATGTTCCTAAGTTAAAAGACAAAGCCTTAGGAGAATACTAATCATACTTCTAAATCAATATTATGCTAGTGTGATGGAATTTATGGAAGTAGAAAATAACTTCTTTTATGCATTCTCTTTTTTTATGTTGATGAAGCATGGCTAGTATTTTTTCTCTAGCTCGTTTGAGAGCATGCTTTAATCTTTTTTCTTTCTCTTTATCTTGTAGCCATGCCATCTGCCCCCCTATTTTTCAATATCCTTGAAGAGAGAGTAATTGGCACTAAGAATACAGAGTATCTTTTGTGGTGGAAATTGTATGATGACAAATTTGGTAACTTCCAGTGTAGAAGTTTAGCACGTACAAGTGTGTAATCTTGATCATTTAAGTATGAAAAGATTGTTACATAGGTATATACTAGTTTGATTCTGTTCAATGTGGAAACAAATAGCATATGCATCATTATAGGAAGACGCTATATTTACGATGACCACAATTTTTTAAAACAATATCTTTTGCAGCCAACGTAAATAGAATTACTTACGACGACTGGTTTAAGCCATCGTAAATGGTACACATATTCACAATGGATGACCTAGAATGTTGTAAATAAGCCACTTATTTATGACGGCTGTCCTAGGCCATCGTAAATAAGTGTTATTTGCGACGGTCTTTGTTGTGGGCCATCGTAAATCAAATGGCAGTCGTATATTGCAGCCTTATACCATGTCTGATACGCCCATGTCCTTAATCCGCGCTAACCCACCTTCCTCGCTCTCATGTCGTTGCTATGCTGAAGCTGTCTCATCGCTGTCACTACCGTCGCCTTGCGGCGCCAACCCTATCAAGTGCCAGGTGCATTGCCGCTCCCTCGTCTCACCCATCACCTCATTGTGAGGTGCCGCCCATTGGCTCCCCTTGCTGCAGCGCCCCATCGTCGCCCCTAGCTGCACGCCGCCAGCCCAACCCCCATGGAGCAGTGCTCCTTCCCCCGGCCACCCCACCCTCTCACTCTAATTTTCTTGATTTTGTTGTTGAATGTGCAATTACTTGTTTAATTTTTCAATAATTGTTGAATTTGGTGAGTAAATTGTTCATTAGTGCAAAATGTTTAGTTGAATTGTTGAATTATTGAATTATTAATTGTTAATTCGTCAATTTGTTGAGTAATTCAATAATTAGTTGAATATTTGTTGATTCATTGATTAAATTCTTTATTAGTTGCTTAAATATTTAATTAAATGATTATATTTTGTATTAGTTGAACAATGAGTAGTTTGATTATGTGATTCATTGGTTTAGTAGATTAAATGTTGAATTAAATTTTATTAGTTGTATAAATGTTTAATTAGTGGATTAAATGTTGGATTAGGTTATTAATTGTTTTATTAGTAGTTTAACGTGATTCATGTTTAATTGATTTATTGATTAGTTAGTTGTTTAGTTGATTGATTGGATATATATTTGCTTTATGGTGGTTACCTTACTCCGTCGTAAGAGCTATATAAAATACAAAATGTTATTTATGATGGCCCCGGACTGGGCTATCATAATTAGTACAACAATCGTAAGTAGGAGCTGCCTTGAACCATTACATCACCATTCACCGACCAGGAGGAGTCTGTCGACAGCAAAATCGATCTCAGGAGGAAGCTCAAAGAGGTCGATACGGGCATGGAGGCGAACGGTGCTGGGGAGGATGCCAAGCACCTGTCTCATGGACGGTCATTCACTATTCTTTCCCCTGTCTCACTCTTCCTTTCCCATCTCTTTAGTAAAAATGACTAAAAAGTGAGTAATGTAACCTATACACTATGTGTCACCCATTTCGAATCAGCACATTCACATGCATTACACATTTGAGGCGTGTAGGTTCAAAAGTATCCCTTTTTTGGACAGCCTGAGAGTGACCTAAGGGGTGTGCTTATGATGAGGGTCCGGATCCGGATGAAATTTTGACAAGGTAACCCCAATGTTCTCTGCGACATTTTTTTCTAGTGTGCAGTTAGAGAATAGTGGGGTTATGAAGAACGTGTAAATCAAAACACTTATGAATGTGCAATGTGTGACATATTTCTCCCCCTTTGACAATGTGTTCAACAAGGTTCAAAAGAGAAATTTGAATTTGTTATGAGCATAATATGACATATACATATAAAACAAAGCTCATCCAAGTCATACTATCAAGTAACTTGACTATCATATCGATGAGTCGATAAAATAGTGTAATCCATGCACGAGATCATGTGTAATTATGATTTAATAAAGTCATGATCTTACACACTCAACTATTTCAAAATCAGAAATCATCACACATGTCGCTTTTTTCTTTCATTATCATCTAAAACACAATTTTAAATCATATAAGATTTGAAAGAGATTATATGCAACATAAGTCTTATTCTAACCAATCAAGCCAAGTCTATGTCATTTGACAATTAGAAGTTTCAAGATATGGTTTTAGTCATACACACTGCTTCCAAGTTCATATATAGGTGCAATGATAAGCAATCTTAAAAGAAGAAGTGTGATGCATGCATATTCTCTTGATCTTTCTTCATTTGATCATACAAGCTTAAAATGTGGCTATTAATTGATTAAAGTTTTCATGATTAAAAGCACTTGTGAGCATGCAACAAGTTCAAAAGAGTAAGAAACTTCAATCATGACCAGATTTAGTGTAAGTAATTATTCAAGTTACTAGTCTTGTCAAAAACTACAAAATATATAACACGAGTAATGTAGTAAGAACTTTTAGCACATTAATCAAAATCATAGATGTATGAAATACTATGCTCATAATATTTAAATTTTCAGATTCAATCGTATACTTCCCAATTTCCAAAACTCACCCTTAAACTAAGTCATGAGGATGCATGACCCCTATTTCACTACGAACAAAACAAAAACGAAGAAAATCCAAAGGTTTTATAAAAATGTCAGCTAATTGTTCTTTGATATTTACATGGTGAGGCACAGTGTTTCCTTTTTCAACATCATCATGGAGAAAGTATACCTAATGTCAACATGCTTTGTTCTAAAGTGTTGCATGGGGTTTTTAGCAATTCCAATGGCACTAGTGTTGTCACAAAACAGTGTAACACTATCTAGATCAACCCCATAATCCTTAAGTATTTGAACAATCCATAGAATTTGTGAGCAAGTGCTAGCAGCAGCTACATATTAAGATTCGGTCGTGGATTGTGCAACTAAACTTTGTTTTCTAGAGGACCAAGCAACAAGTGATTATACCAAGAAATGGCAAGCACCCAATGTACTTTTATTATCAATCTTATAACCCCCAAAATTGGCATCCGAAAAAGCTTTCAAAGTAACGGTCGAGGAAGAAGAAAGAAAGAAAGTCAAATTCTTGAGTTCCATATAAATACCTAAGAATCCTTTTGATGGATTGATGATATGAAGTGCATGGGGAAGCTTGGAACCTTGCACAGAGACCTACGCTGAGTTGTATGACTAGTCTTGATGTCATGATTTAAAAAAGTGAGCCGATCATGCTTCTATATTCTTTTTTATATACGGGTTCACCATCTTCATAAAGTTCAAGTGTTGTCGTTGTTCTCATTGGTCTCTGAATAAGCTTGTTGTTTTCCATGTTAAAACATCTAAGTAGGTCTTCCGTGTACTTCGTTTGATGCACAAAGCTTTTGTCCTTAGTTTTGTTGATTTGCAGCACCAAACAGTACGTGAGTTCTTCTATCATACTCATCTCAAATTCTAAACTCATCATAGCGGAAAACTTGGAAAAAAGATCGTGAGAAGCACAACCAAATATAATATCATCCACATACACTCGAAGGAATAGTGAGTCATTGCCATGCTGAAGTACAAAATGAGTTGTATAAACCTTCCCATGGTAAACCCCTTTCCAAGTAGGAATGTTTTTAACCTATCATACCATCCTCTAGGGGCTTGTTTGAGACCATACAAAGCTTTTGACAGTTTGTAGACATGATTAGAGAAATTTGGATTTTCAAAACTAGGTGGTTACTTAACACAAACCTCCTCAGCTCTGTAGCCATTAAGAAAAGCACTTTTCATATCTATTTCATATAACTCAAAACCTTTAGATGCAGCAAATGCTAATAAGATTCTTATGACTTCTAATCTAGCAACGGGTGCAAGAGTTTCAACAAAATCTAGACCTTCAACTTGTGTGAAACCTTAAGCAACCAGCCTAGCTTTATTCTACAACACCATCCTCACTTTGTTTGTTTTTAAACGTCCATTTAGTTCCTGTTAATGTGTGACCATTAGATTAAGGAACAAGTTTCCAAATTATTTCTTTCAATATTTTTACTCTTATTGCATGGAAATGATCCAAGATTCATTAGTCAGTGCATGTGATACATATTTGGGTTCAAAAGAAGCAACAAAAGCAGAATGAGAGTGAGTGCTTGGATCACAAATACTTGGACTGTGTGACTCTTTCATGCAAGCTTCCAATAATCTATTGTGGAGCGTTATGACTTTCGAAGATACAGAGTGGAGTAGACACTTCACAAGCTTCTTCTTCATGTTCATCACAAATTGATGAACTCGTGGATTGAGGATAATCTGAACAAATCTGTTGGTGCTGGTAGTGGAGCCAAATCAGTACCACGGATGACATTGTTTGCTTCTAAAATTCGGGCAGTAGCTCCCCTCTTTCATCATCTTCAACAAAAATACTCTCCGCTTGTGGCTATGCATCTTTACCTACAATGTTTGATCTAGAACATGGGCTAGCTTCATCAAAAGACACCTCACAAGTCTCTACAATTTTGTTAGTGTCAAGTAAAAGCATACGGTAGCCTATAGTATTAGATGGATAACCAAGAAATATGCCATCAACAGATCTAGATTCAAATTTATAAGATTACCATGTTTGTTAACAAAGCATTTGCATCCAAATACTCTAAAATTCATAACACTAGGCCTATGTCCAAATCAAAGTTCATATGGTTTTTTTCCTAGCTTAGCTCGCAAGAAAGCACAAGTTGAAACATAACAAGTTGTTTCAACTACATCATCCCAAAGTTTTTAGGAGTGGGGTATTCATCAAGCATAGTCCTAGCCATCTCAATTAAGGTTCTATTATTTCTCTCTACAACACCATTTGCTATGGTACATATGGTGAGGAAAAAAGATGATCTAATCTTTTTTTAGCACAAAAGGGATCAAATGAATTGTTTTTAAATTTGGTTCCATTATCACATCTAGTTGCTTTCAAAGATCCTCAATGGTCAAGTGATAACCCAAGAAATAAACTTCTAAAGTGACTAAAAGCTTCATTCTTAGATGCCATAAAGTAGACACAAGAGTATCTAGAATAATCATCAACAATTACAAGCTCATAACATTTACCTCCAAAAAATTTAACGTGAAGGACATACGGTGTCAAGGTGTAAATGTTGTGCCAGTGCTGTTGTCATGGTCCTTGTGAGTGGACCATGTGAACCTACAACCATCTTAGCATGTCTACAAGAAGAGCACACAATTTCTTTGTCCTGTTTAAGCTTAGGCGACCCGTGTATAGGATCAAGATGACTAACACATGTGAGGTGATGAAACCTATGTGACTGAGTCTGTGATGCTAAAAATATATGTCTCCTGAGCCATTAACAAATACACACCTATGCTTAGAGGATGACATGTTAAAATCTGCTTTAAAAACTCTTCCAAACCGAGACATGTTAAACATAAGCTCAACATCTGAATCTACAACCTTGCAACATTTTTTATTAAAACTAAATTGAATTCAAGTTGTATTTTAAATTTCGAACAAGTGCCACATCCTTGAAAGTGTAGTGATTATTAACTGTAATTGAACCCTTAACAACTATTAGAGTTGAAGAATTATCAGCCAAAGTACCATTTTTGACACGTGAAATAAATAAGAGGCAGGAGAACCATTCTTTGTTACCTGTGATGTGTCTTGAGCAACCTGAATCCACCAGCCAAATGTTCTCCTTCCTCAAGCGTGCAACCTAATCATTGTTGCTGTTAACTTCAGTCTCATCCTTACTTGAACTTGAGTTACTCGCCAAAAGCACTTGTTAGCCAAAGTATCTTCATCATCTTCACCCCCATAGTCCACATCATTTGAACTTAAACCTTGGAGTTCTGAGATAAAGTTGTGCACTGCTTTGTGCATTGATGAGTTCCTTTTTTGTTGTTTTCTTTTAGTAGAGGAGGGATGGAACTTAGATTGCCTTCCTTCATGGGAAGTAGAACCTGAAAGATTAGGGTAATCAGAATCAAAATGTCCTATCTTACCGCACTCAAAGCATATTGATGAACCACCACTTCCTATCCTTTTGGTTCCCACATTTTGCAAAGCTTTTTAGAACTGAGTAGAGAGAAGAGCAAGCATCTCTTTAAAAAACTCCTCAATCTGTTCAAGGGTTAGAGAGGACAGCAAAGCAAGTGTACCACATAATGAAGACTAGCTAAAAGTAGGCATGTCAAGCTGTCAAACAAATGTAAGAGACTTGTTGGGAATTTTTACGTGATATTATATCAAGTTTATGAGTTTTAAACTTGGAATATAGCACATCTAAAGTAAGTGTACTCATGACAGTGGATTCTCGAATAGATGTAAATTTCAAATCCCCAATGACATATATAATGCACTGAACAATCGCCTAGCATTCTTTGCATCTAAAAAATTAACATTGACACTATGCAATTAGATAAGGATTTTGTTAAAGTGAGCAAATAAATCATATATCGACTCATCGGGTTGCATCTCAAAGCGCATGTACTTCTTTTTGAATATATCTTAATGTACCTCCTTGATTGTGTTGGATCCTTTTTGATAGTCGCATAGTGCTTGCCACACATCATACGTAGATCGAAGGTGTGCTTCAAGATCGAAGTCGCTTTAAGTCAATCCTTGTATAATCAAGTTTCATGCCTTATTGTTGTCGATGTCCTTCATGTTGGCAGCCGTGACTTCATCATTTGATGGCATCATGAAGTGCTTGAAAACCTTTTATCAAATGGTGAAGCCTTGTGCTTGTATATAAGCCTGCATGCGAGCCTCCCAAATCTGAAAATCAATGTCATTTAACACACAAGGTTTTTGCAGTAATTTTCCATGTTGATTAGTAAAACATATTCAAATTAAAGAGATTATAGCATTATGACTCTGATACCAATTGTAGGATCAAATAGCATGTGAAAAGCTACAAAAATCTCTTTGCAGAAAATCAATCTCATAAAGAAACCGTGTGTGCAACTATTTCAACGTGTTCAATCATGACAAAACAAGTATAGGTTGTGGAAATAAAGTCAAAAAAAAACTAATGCAAAAAGATCACGTGAAAACAATGAGTAGAACTCAATTTATAATCAAAAGACTGAGCAAATGTCAATCTATTATTCCCGAGCTAAAATAAGATCTGATTCGCTGCAAAGAAACTAGCGTAGATCAAAAAACATAAAAGAAATGATCGTGAATTTCCATATATGATATATAAGTGAGTTGTTAAG
The DNA here is from genome assembly GCA_036927565.1 of Tuctoria greenei. Classification (NCBI taxonomy): domain Eukaryota; kingdom Viridiplantae; phylum Streptophyta; class Magnoliopsida; order Poales; family Poaceae; genus Tuctoria; species Tuctoria greenei. The sequence goes on along the minus strand of JAYESD010000008.1, from coordinate 137,901,516 downwards.
ACAACATAAAAAGAATCACGAAAAATGGTGTAAAAGCCCTAATTTCCATAATGCAAACTTCAGTTAGGACTAAAAATTTTGAATGATAATAAGAAATAAAAGGAAATGAGAAAAACAAAATAATTCAAACTCCAAAAGAGGGAATTCAGAAAAAATAAACGTGGCTACTGTTCAAATGAAGTTAACATGAAGATTAGAGTTGACCATTGGATTCCAAATATTTCAAATAGCCTCCCTTCTAACATTCATAATTTTTGAAGCAAGTTTGCTATTTAATTCAATAGCTACATTGAATTAAACTCAAATTCAAATTCAAGTTTGAATTCAATTGAAACTTTGTCAAATCAACAATCTGAATTCAGAATCAAATTCTACCTTATTAATCCAGCATCCCCACAAGTATCTAGCAAATTTTGGACTGAATTAGGTGGTGGAATTGATTGAGCAAGGATGAGGATGAGGATGAGGGAGAGAGGTGGGACCCACTTGTCATCCTAAGAAATGTGTTGTTCCTTCTCTCCAAGTGACACCACACAGCATGCAAATGCCACAGAGCTGGCTGCCTGCTTCCAACTGCCTACAGCAAGGCCAAGACTCCTCCTTATCCCCCTCCACGCCCCTGACGCGACCACTTTCTCATCCCTTGTAGTTCCAGCGCCATTTCTGTTCCTCTCCCGAAATCTTGTCTGTCCAGCCAAATTAGAGCCAAGGTACTCGGGTTTGTCACTTTTATTTGCCCCCCTCACTCCCCACCTCTTGCACAGCATTGTGATCAGTTTCTTACGCAGCTAGGCCACCCCCAAAGCTGTTAAACTCGAAACTGTGGCCGTCGGGAATTTCCCCTGTTTGCTGTCTCTCTGCTCCCCCGTCGACCCAGAGATACAAGCTCTTTCTCACCTCGGCCCTTGAAGGAAAAAGGTGCGCAATTATCTGTAGACCATGCTTGTAAAGTTTCAGCCCTTGCCATCCCACCTAGCTCGAGTATTAGTGATTTTCCCGATGAGCTTCGGTTATGAGCCAAGCTAGGTCGCGCGCGAAATTACTTTTCTACGTTTGATTATTCCTTGTGCACGTGTGCTTTGTTGTTCTACACAACCGGGCGCGTTGCCACGAAGAAGATTCATCGAGTTTCATCGAGTAATCAAGTCGGAATAGCTTTTTTCCCCAACTGCCGGTTTTCACCTCATCGGTCCATCGTCGCCACCATCTCCCAAACCTTTTCTCTCCTTCTTATGCCCAGAATCATGTTTCCCATGCTTCCATGAAGCTTCCTGAAGTTTTCCCGACCAATTTAGCCCACCGTAAGGCCCGATCGACCGCCATTGCGCAAGCATTTCCGGCCATTGCCGGCATGCGCTGACTCCACCGACGTGCTCAACACCTCGAAATGTAGCTTGGCGGCGAGTTTGGGGAAGAACCGTACCGTGGATCAATGGGTGGCGAGGCACTTCTGCAGTCGCGCGCGCGCGGCTGGAGGTAGAAGACGATTGCGGGCCCCACCGGTTAGTGAGTCTTCTCATCCAAATCTATGTGGCAGTGGGATCTTTTGTGACTACGCGGTTAACACAGTAACCCTTCTTGTTTTCGCCCAACTATTGGTTGATTTTAAACCTGTGGGCCCAGCCCTTATTCAAAAATTTTCAATTGGAATTTTATTCAGAATTTGCTCAAACTTTGAAAATCCATATCTCCTATAATACTTGTCCGAACATTCCCAAAAAAAAATTTGGGAATCAAGATATTATATACCTTCAAGTGGTGCTCTTATATCTGTATGAAAATCCATACATTATCCTCAATAATTCCATGAAACAAAATGCCTATGGAATTAAATACTGGTGTTCTATTAATTCAAAAATTCTCAAATTTGTCCACATCATTCCAAATATTTCCCTTGAGGTCCAGTAAAAATTTCAGGTCTATTTGAGTCCATTTGAATAGCCAAATTGTATTTCCAATCTCTATGTACCTAAAAATTCCAAAATGTCTAGAAACATTTCAGCAAATTGTCCAAACTTCTAAATTCAACATATCACAGTAGAATGCTTAGAAAATTTGTGAAACCAATTATTTGTTGAGTCACTCTTGACCTCCTTTATACAGAACACCAACTTTTTTCCATGTTAAAGTCCCAGTTTACCCATGAAAATTCTAGGAAGGGTTTATATACATTGAATTTTATACAGCATAGATTTCCATGAACTTAGCCCAAATTTAGCCATAACCTCACCCACAGTACCTAGTGTCCACTGTAAAATTTCAAACTAGTGGCCTTTATTTAATATACTTAACTATATTTCCTTTCAGCTATGCAATAATACCAATATTGATTCACTTGCATTATTCTTTGCATATCGAATAGTTGCCGAGCTCGAGGAGACCCGGAGCCACTGGAAGTCATCAATCGAAGACTAACTTTATTCCCGTCTCGCAGCCAGGCAAGCCCGGGGGGCATTTAACAACATTTTAAATTTTATTTGTATCACACTATATGGTTTAGCATGTATGTGTATTAAGTCTAGGTTTTCTTGGAGTTTTCCACATGCATGACTAGTGAACCCATGAGAGAAGGGTAGATGGTTAAGTCCTCGATGTGTCCATGCTATGCTTAATGTTATAGTTGCTTCGGTAGAAGTCGAGTAGTTGATCTACTTGCAAGTTCAGGAATTGGGTTCACACGGGATTGGTCAAGTGAGAGATTCGCCATTTGGTTAAATAGGAGACCGGGCATGGAGTAGGAGCAGCAGGACATAGGGGCCTGTGAGCTGTAGCTGTGCCTGTGTCGGTCAAGGACCAATCCGTGTGCGGCCCTGTTGAGCAAGGTTGAATGTACCAAAGGCATACTGGATATATGAGACCCAGTAAACCGATGTAACTTGTCCACCTTAGCGTCGAGGCATACCCCACCGCCTTATAGGTGCGGGTTGAGAGCAGCAAGCTGTAAACCTGCCAGCGGGTACGTCGTACTCCGTGTGGGGGCCTACTACTCGTAGCGGTGGGACCAGTTCGGCGTGTAGGTAGCGGGTGAAAGGTTGCCACATATCACATGAGTGGAGTGTGCCGTTGCAGCTCCCAGTGTGGGTGTATGTGTTGTGCTATTCGGGTATCCCTGCAGGTGTATATCGATTCGAGTCGCCGTCCCTCGCGGTTATTGAGTACCGCTTGTTCACTGAGTCGTGACGTAGTTAATTATTTGGAGCTGGATATTATTGAATCATGCTTTGTGGAATAATTTATATTGATACTTTGTATGTTTAGATCAGATTGTTCACTAAATTTCAGATTCATGAAGACTTAATTTGCTGCTAAAAGTTGAAAGTAAGGACTAACATTTGGGCAGGTCTTTTATTGCAATTTGTCCTCCTATATTACATTTATCCTGCATATAGAGTTTCATGCGTAGTGGAGACGGTTAAGTCTTGTTGAGCCTTCGTGCTCACGGTTGCTATTTTAAGTTTTTGCTGCAGATGATGATGTATATGATGAAGGGTTCGCCGGTGAGGCATTGCCCCGTCGGGGTACACAGCCGACTGGGAACCCTGCATGCCGCCGTAATGTGTTTTATGTGCTGCTAGTGTGGTTCCGTTCTAGGGATGAACGGAATGAATTTTGCATAGCTTAGGCTTGAGTGTCGAGAGCTATGAACTTATCTTTTGTTGTAGTGTATTTAAATGTATATTATTTGTAAAAGACAAAGCTTGTATAATACTATGTTGTTTTATGTAATACGATGTACATTTTTCTATGTGTTGTTGGGTGCCGCATCGCACGGCACCACTCAATTGTGATTCCTGGAATGTCGGGACTCCGGTCCCCATAGCCTGGTATCAGAGCCGTATTGGAAATAACACACTTAAAAAGGATCGTATTACGAGAAAATTTAGGTTTACTGTGAGGAATCGATAGTATCCCACATAAGGACTATTATTAGCATAGTTACTTAAGGTGGCAAAGCTAACCTATGTGTTATTATATTCTATAACAACGCTCCGATATCAGGTAAGGGTAAGGTACGCAACCGCAAGCGGATCAATTGCAGTAAGCTCACCATGCGAGAGGTAGCATGTGATTGTTTCTGTGTCTTGGCACGGAAATGTCAATATAAGTCTCTGAAACTTTCCATATTTCTGAGAACATATGACACGCGGTACTCCAGCGTGCTTCAAAATTAGTGGGAGCTCTCATTGGGTGAGACATAACCCGATGCGCCCCCTACTGGTGTAGCACTATGCAAAGACGTTGGACCCCATTGGGTGGTAGAAAACCTGGTCATGTACCTCGAGACGTGGCTTAACTCGGGGCAGCCCGCATGGAATGATGTGGGACGAATGTTTTTACTTTCATATATATTATTGTGACATGATCGCTCGTGCGGGCTGTGCCATACGGCACCATACGATTGATCTATAATTCGTGTGTAGTTACAGGTACACTGACTGTGTGATCGTATTGCGCTTAGAAATCGTTTGTGAGTGAACGTCATTAAGGCCACCATTGAGACGTATGCCAGAATACCGGCTTAAAATTTTTACTTTGTGAGACACGTAGTACCAACATGTATTCCATTGATGCATTAACCACCTTGCTGTAAAATGGAACTGAGAAGATGTAAAAATACTTATACTAGCTATCGAGCTCTGATTTTGAACTAAGTTTTCAAGATTGGAGTAGGTTTTGAAGTCACCAATTCAAAAATAGAGTGTTCTGTTTTCTGCCTGAAAAATACCTGATTTTGAGAAACCATATCTCCCAGTAGGAAACTCCAATTAAGGTGTATAATATATGGATGGAAATTTTAGGAAGTCCTTTAAAACTGATATGTTCAAATCCAGAACTGAATTCCCCTCTAACCTGTTCAAAATATTAAAGTTCCAAAATCTGCCAAACTGGACAGAAACTAGAACCCTCTCTGAACTCCTTACTGTTTTCACGATATCTCACGCTAGAAAATCGAACAGGACCTTGTAAGAGATATATGTAATCCTTGTAATTTGTATTACAATTTTGTAATATGTGGCTGTTGTAAATTGTGAAGTTTTATATCTGGAAATTGTGACCCAAATTCAGCATAAACAAAGGAGATGCTGTCAAAATTTCCAGAAAAACTGTCAGGTTTACAATGCCATATCTTCTCAACCAGAAACGATCTGGAGGCAAACCAATACTTTTCGGAAATTTCTTGAAGTGTACTTCAACTTTGTAGTTCATCTCAAGATCTGATTCTACCATTTATTGGGTTAAATTTGTGTTTGAGTACAAGCTGGTCAGGTTTCAATAGAAACTTCATCAGTTTGACATATTTTGGTCTTGTTATGAATCTGGTCCTCGATTTCACTTCGAGAAGTGTCGTAACAGACCAGGTGTCGATACTCAACCATTTACCAGTGGAATTGAGGGTTTGAACCACTCAAACCTCTTTTCTTTTTGTGACCATGTTTGTATCATATTGAAGATAAGCGAGCGTATTCACATGATAACACGCATAACGTCTATTCGCGACCAACAAGAGTCAAAATGAACTTCAATCCATGGACTTCATTATTTTGAATCTCGCTATTGTAACTTTGGTCCAGGGATGATGTATTTTTTATAAAGTTTGTACTTTATCAATATATGTTACCGTTATGCAAGTTTGGTTATTAATACGCACACTATTGTTTTTATCCTTGAGTGATATTGTCTCATGTTAGATTCATGGTTGTGACTGCAGAATGGTGTGCACCCATAACACGCTCAAGATCAGTGGCGCGAGCCAGGGAGGTGATGACTCCCAGCAGCATAGAGCTCAAGATCAACGACAACCGACACCGCCACCGCCACCTCCTCCCCCTCTACGTTGGCGGATGTGATTGCAGCTATGGTGGGTTCGCGCGACGAGCAGACCGAGCTGCTGCGAACCCTCGTGCAGAATACGTCCCGTCAGCGGGGGCGTCCAAACGGAGGCAATCATCAGCCTCAACACACCACCTACTCAGATTTCTTAGCAACTCATCCACCAGTCTTCACAGAGGCCGATGAACCTCTTGAGGCAGACAACTGGCTCCACACTACTGAAGCAAAGTTCGGGTTGCTCCAATGCACCGAACAGCAGAAGGCGCTCTTCGTGGCACAGAAGCTTCACAGCTCCACCGACACATGGTGGGCGAATTGCATTGCCTCTCTGCCAGCTGATCACGCCGTGACATGGATGGAGTTCCAGGAGGCGTTCCACGCCTATCACATACCTCCCGGGATTATGAAACGCAAGCTTCAAGAATTTCTTGAACTCAAGCAAGGCGGGAGGAGTGCTCACGAGTACTCCAAGGCCTTCAATCACTTGGCGCAATATGCACCGAATCATGCGAACACGGAGAAGAGGAAATGGTACTGCTTCTATCGAGACTTGAATGCAAAGATGAAGGACAAGCTCGCTTTGTTCAATCGCGGTACATTCAATGATTCTGTCAACACGGCGATTGTACAAGAGGATGCAACATGTGAGTTGGTTACTGAGAAGAAGAGGAGTGCTCCGCAGGGAAGCAGTGGCGGAGCTCCACAAAAGTACCGTATGGTGTACCAATCACCGTCCGGTCAAAGGTGGCAGCCACCGGCACGACCGCCAATGTTCCGTGGCCGCCCGTTCAACGCACCAAGCTTCCGACCACCCCTGCCACAGTGGCCACATCAGCAGCAACAGAGGATGATACCTCGTGCACCACCACAGCACGAGCGTGCACCGGGCTTCCATCATCGGGTCTATGGTGGTCCGACACAATACACGTGCTACAATTGTGGACGTGTCGGACATCTCTCCTACAACTGTCCGGACAAGCAAGGCAGTGGACAAGCATCGTATCAGGGTGCTAATCAACCCCATAACCAGCCAAAGAAACCAAATCCCAAACCCAGCAACATCCACCACATCGCCATTGAGGACGTACCGGAAGGCGAACCCGTACTTGTGGGTACATTCACTCTCATCGATCACCCCATTATCATACTTTTTGATTCTGGAGCCACCCACAATTTCATAGTAGTTCATATGTTGTTAAGCACCAACTACAAATATTTCCTACTAAATATCCATACTTGATTTGTTCCTGGGCGGAAAAATATGAGCTCATAGTATGATTCCTAAAGCACCGCATGGGTGGAAAAATATATCCAACAAATCTCATTATCTTATATGGCCAAAAGATTGATATCCTCTTAGGTATGTTGTGGTTACATCACCACGGTGCTGTTTTGGACATCGTTCCTCAAACCGTTCATTTGAATTCTCCACTACACAGGCCACATACTCTCATTCTTGATCGACCCGTCCAAGAAATTACAGCAGCGTACCACTCTGAATCCACTAAGTTGGAAGACATTCCGGTGGTCCGTGAATACCCCGATGTGTTTCCCGATGATCTACCGGGCATACCGCCAGAACGTAACGTCGAGTTCAAGATTGAACTTGCGCCGGGAACCACACCAATCTCTCGAAGACCTTATCGAATGGCGCCCAATGAGCTAGCTGAATTAAAGGAACATCTCAAGGACCTACTGGAAAAAGGTTTTATTCGCCCAATCTCCTCACCTTGGGGCTGCTCCGCGCTATTCATTAAGAGAAGGATGAAACGTTACAGTTATGTGTAGACTATCATCCGCTAAATGCCGTGACAGTCAAGAGCAAGTATCCACTACCTCGTGTCGACATTCTTTTCGATCAACTAGTGGGTGTTAAGGTATTTTCCAAGATGGATCTTCGGTCCGGATATCATCAAATCAAAATTCGGACGGAACATATACCGAAGATGGCATTCTCGATGCGATATGGACTATGTGAATATCTCGTCTTGTCTTTTGCTCTCACCAATGCTCCGGCCCACTTTATGTATCTTATGAACTCAGTGTTCATGCCGGAGTTGGATAAGTTCATTGTGGTCTTTATCGACGACATATTGGTTTATTCCAAATCGGAGGAAGAACACGTTGAACACTTGCATATCGTGCTCCAACGATTGCGAGACCATAAGCTCTATGCAAACTTCAGCAAGTGTGAATTTTGGATCAGTCAAGTGCCATTCTTGGGACACATTATTTCAGCTGAGGGCATTGTTGTGGACCCAAGTAAAATTGTTCAAGTGCTGAAATGGCAACCTCCAAAGTCCGTACATGAAGTCTGAAGCTTCCTGGGTTTAACCGAATAATATTGGAGGTTCATTCCGAGCTTCTCGAAAATTGCTAAACCTATGACGGAGCTTGAAGAAAGGCACCAATTATATTTGGAGTGATGCTTGTGAGAAGGCATTTCAAACATTGATGAAGCATCTCACAATAGCCCCGGTTGTAGCTCAACCAGATACGACAAAACCATTTGATGTTTATTGCGATGCACCCGACATCGGTCTTAGTTGCATTCTTATGCAAGAAGGACGTGTGGTCGCTTATGGATCATGGCAGCTCCGCAATCATGAACAACACTATCCTACTCATGACTTGGAGCTTGCTGCTGTGGTGCTTGCTCTAAAAATGTGGAGGCATTATTTGCATGGAAATCTAGTTCACCTCTACACCGACCACAAAAGTTTGAAGTATATCTTCACTCAGAAGGAGCTGAACATGAGGCAATGAACGTGGTTAGAATTGATCAAGGATTATGAGATTGAGATTCACTATCATCCCGGCAAAGCTAATGTGGTTGCCGATGACTTAGCCACAAATCTCATGTCAATAACTTGACTATCACACCTATGGAAGAGGACGAACCGAGTCTATACTTGGTTCCATATGGAGCTTTATACAATCTTGCTCTCATTCCCACAATTCGAGATAAGATTATTGAAGCTCAAAAGAAGGACAAGGGAATGTCTCACATACTCAAGAGAATGGACAGCGGTGAGATGAAGTGCTTTAGAAGAGATGAGCAGGGTACTCTATGGTTCAAGAATCGGATCATAGTGCCCTGTGACATGGAACTTCGAAGAAAAATTTTGGACGAGGCTCACTTGTCCAAACATTCTATTCATCTGGGCAGCAATAAAATGTATCAAGAGTTGAAGACTAAGTTTTGGTGGACACGAATGAAGCATGAGATTGCTAAGTACATATATGAGTGTGATACGTGTCGGCGAGTGAAGGCCGACCATATGAAGAAAGCGGGACAGCTGCAACCACTGAATATTCCGGCATGGAAATGGGAGGATGTGAGTATGGATTTCATCATCGGATTGCCACTCACATTCCGGAAGCATGATTCGATTTGGGTGATAGTTGATCGACTAACCAAATCAGCACACATCATTTCGATAAATGTCGAATTCAATGCCAAGAAATATGCAGAGTTGTACATATCAAGAATCGTGTGCCTACATGGCATTCCTCGCACGATTATTTCAGATCGAGGCTCTTCGTTGCTCGTTTCTGGGAGCAGCTGCACGCCTCGTTGGGTACTAAATTGATTAGAAGTTCCGCCTATCACCCGTGGACCGATGGACAAACTGAGCGGGTGAATCAAGTACTTGAGGACATCTTGCGAGCGTGTGCCATCCACCACTGTAAAAATTGGGTTGATTATTTACTGTTTGCAGAATTCTCGTACAACAATGGTTATCAAGCTAGTATCAAGATGGCACCATATGAAGCTCTCTACGGCCGGAAATGTCGCACCCCGTTGAATTGGTGTGAGCCCGACGAAAGAGTGACCTTTGGTATTGATATAGTCAATGAAGCCGAGGAACAAGTTCGAATCATTGAAGCGAACTTGAGAGCGGCTCAATTGCGACAGAAGAATTATGCGGACAAGCGGCGTCGCCCGCTGCACTTCAATGTCAGGGACCAGTATACCTACGCGTATCTTCGATGAAAGGAATTCACCGGTTTGGAGTAAAAGGAAAGCTAGCTTCCCGGTTTATTGGTCCGTTTGCTATTTCAGAAAAGTGCGAACCTATGACTTATAGATTGGAATTGCCGGCATCTCTCGCTAGTATCCAGGACATTTTCCACGTATCTCAGTTCTGGAAATGTCTCAAGTTCACCGCTGCAGTCCACACGGATGAAATCGGCGAGTTGCACCCGAATCTCACATACTCCGAACATCCGATTCGAATTCTCAATGAGAAGGCTCGAACAACGCGGAACCACACGCTGTGGTTCCATAAAGTGTTATGGAGCAACCATACCGCTCAAGAAGCAAGATGGGAATCTGAAGAATATATCTACTCCAACTATCCGTATTTCTTATCGTCTCATATCCGGTAATTTCTCTCCTACTTTCGTCTCCTCATTGTAATCTCGAGACGAGATTCTTTTAAGGGGGGAGGAATGTAAAGGTCCTAATTTCCATAATGCAAACTTCAGTTAGGATAAAAGATTTTGAATGATAAAAAGAAATAAAAAGGAAATGAGAAAAACAAATTAATTCAAACTCCAAATGAGGGAATTCAAAAAAATGAACTTAGCTACTGTTCAGATGAAGTTAACATGAAGATTTGAGTTGACCATTGGATTCCAAATATTTCAAATAGCCTCCCTGAAAACTTTTATAATTTTTGAAGCAAGTTTGCTATTTAAATCGATAGCTACATTGAATTCAACTCGAATTCAAATTCAAGTTTGAATTCAATTGAAACTTTGTCAAATCAACAATCTGAATTCAGAATCAAATTCTACATGATTAATCCAGCCTCCCCACAAATATGTAGCAAATTTTGGACTGAATTAGGTGGCGGAACAGATTAAGCAAGGATGAGGATGAGGGAGAGAGGTAGGACCAACTTGTCATCCTAAGAAATGTGTTGTTCCTTCTCTCCAAGTGACACCACACATCATGCAAATGCCACAGAGCTGCCTGCCTGCTTCCAGCTGCCTACAGCAAGGCCAAGACTCCTCCTTATCCCCCTCCACGCCCCTGACTCGACCACTTTCTCATCCCTTGAAGTCCAACACCATTTCTGTTCCTCTTCTGAAATATTCTCTGTCCAGCCAAATTGGAGCCAAGTTACTCGGGTTTGATCACTTTTCTTTGCCTCCCATCACTCCCCAACCTCTTGCGCAGCTTTGTGATCAGTTTCTTGCGCAGCTAGGCCACCCCCAAAGTTGTTAAACTCGAAACAGTGGTCGTCGGGAATTTCCCTTGTTTGCCATCTCTGTGCTCCCCCGTTGACCCGGTGATACAAGCTCATTCTCACCTCGGCCCTTAAAGGAAAAAGGTGCGCAATTATCTGTAGAACATGCTCGAAAAGTTTCAGCCCTTGCCATCCCTCATAGCTCGAGTATTAGTGATTTTCCCAATGAGCTTCGATTATGAGCCGAGCTAGGTCACGCGCAAAAATCCTTTTCTACGTTTGATTATTCCTTGTGCACATGTGCTTTGTTGTTCTACATGACCACGCGCGTCGCCACGAAGAAGATTCATCGATTTTCATCGAGTAATCAAGCCAGAATAGCGTTTTTCCCCAACCGCCGGTTTTCACCTCATCGGTCCATCGTCGCCACCATCTCCCAAACCTTTTCTCTCCTTCTTATGCCCAGAATCATGTTCCCCATGCTTCCATAAGCTTTCTGAAGTTTTCTCGACCAATTTAGCCCACCGTAAGGCCCGGCCGACATGGCCGAAACCCTAACCGCTGCCGCCGCCGTCGCGCAAGCATTTCTGGCCATCGCCGGCATGCGCTGACCCCACCGACGTGCTCAGCACCTCAAAATATGGCTAGACGGCGAGTTTGAGGAAGAACCGTGTCGTGGATCGATGGGCGGCGAGGTGTCCGGCGAGGCGCCGCAGCGGTTGCGCGCGCGCGGCTGGAGGTAGAAGACGACCGCGGGCCCCACCGGTCAGTGAGTATTCTCCTCATCCGGATCTGGTGTGGCAGCAGGATCTTTTTTGACTGTGCAGTTAACCCAGTAACCCTTTGTGTTGCCGCCCAACTATTGGTTGATTTTAAACCTGTGGGCCCAGCCCTTATTCAAACCTTTTCAATTGGAATTTTATTTCAATATTTGCTCCAACTTTGAAAATTCATATGTCCTAGAATACATTTCCAAAAAATCCCAAATAAAGTTTTTTGGAATCAAGATGTTCTCTACTTTCAAGTTGTGCACTTGGATCTGTATGAAAATCCATATATTATCCTCAATAATTTCATGAAACAAAATGCCTATGGAATTAATACTGGTGCTCCATTAATTCAGAAATTCTTAAATTTGTCCACACCGTTCCAAGTAATTCCCTTGAGTTCAAGTAAAAATTTCAGGCCCATTTGAGTTCATTTGAATAGCCAAATTGTGTTTCCAATATCTGTGTACCTAAAAATTCCAAAATGTCCAAAACATTTCAGCAAATTATCTAAACTTCTAAATTTAATATCTCACAGTAGAATGCTTAGAAAATTGTGAAACCAATTTTTGTTGAGTCACTATTGACCTCCTCTATACAGAACACCAACTTTTGGCAATGTTAAAGTCCCAGTTTACCCAGGAAAATTCGGGGAGTGGTTTATATACATTGAATTCTATATAGCAGAGACTTCCATGAACTTAGCCCAAATTTGGCCAGAACCTCACCCATAGTACCTAGTATCCACTGTAAAATTTCCATAACCAGTGGCATTTATTAAATATACTTAATTGTATTTCCTTTCAGCTATGCAATAATACCCATATTGATTCACTTGCATTATTCTCATATCAAAATAGTTGCCGAGCTCGAGGAGAACCTGAACGGAAGTCATCAATCTAGAGACTAACTTTATTCCCGTCTCGCAGCCAGGCAAACCCCAATTTGCAGTTAACAATGTTTTAAATTTTAATTGTATGACAATATATGGGTTAGCATGTATGTGCATTAAGTCTAGGTTTTCCTGGAGTTTTCCACATGCATGACCAGAGAACCCATGAGAGAAGGATAGATGGTTAAGTCCTCGATGTGTCCATGCTATACTTAATGTTATAGTTGCTTCGGTAGAAGTCAAGTAGTTGGAATCTACTCGCAAGTTCAGGAATTGGATTCACACGGGATTAGTCGAGTGAGAGATTCACCATTTAGTTAAATATGAGACCGGGCATGGAGTAGGAGCAGCAGGACATAGGGTCCTGTGAGCTGTAGATGTGCCTGTGTTGGTCAAGGACGATCCGTGTGCCGCCCTGTTGAGCAAGTTTGAATGTACTGAAGGCATACTGCATATATGGGACCCAGTAAACCGATGTAACTTTTCCACCTTAGCGTCGAGGCATACCCCACCGCCTTATAGGTGCGGGTTCAGAGCAGCAAGGTGTAAACCTGCCAGAGGGTACGTCGTACTCTGTGTGGGGGCCTCCTACTCGTAGTGGTGAGACCGGTTTGGCGTGTAGGTAGCGGGTGAAAGGTTGCTACATACAACATGAGTGGAGTGCGCCGTCGTAGCTCCGGGTGTGGGTGTATGTGTCGTGCTATTGGGGTATCCCTGCAGGTGTATATCGATTCGAGTCGCCGTCCCTCGCGGTTGTTGAGTAGCGCTTGTTCACTGAGTCGTGACATAGTTAATTATTTGGAGCTGGATATTATTGAATCATGCTTTGTGGAATAATTTGTATTGATACTTTGTATGTTTAGATCAGATTGTTCACTAAATTTCAGATTCATGAAGCCTTAATTTGCTGCTAAAAGCTGAAAGTAAGGAACATTTAGGCGAGTCTTTTATTGCAAACTGTTGTCCTATATTATGTTTATCCTGCATATAGAGTTCCATGCTTAGTGGAGACAATTAAGTCTTGCTGAGCCTTCGTGCTCACGGTTGATATTTTAAGTTTTTGCTAAAGATGATGACGTATACGATGAAGGGTTTGCCGATGAGGCGTTGCACCCGTCGGAGTACACGGCCGAGTGGGAACCCTGCACACCATCGTGATGTGTTTTGTGTGCTGCCAGTGTGGTTCCGTTCTAGGGATGAACGGAATGACTTTTGCATAGCTTAGGCTTGAGTCTCGAGATCTATGAACTTATCTTCCGCTGTAGTGTATTTAAATGTATATTATCTGTAAAAGACAAAGCTTGTATAATACTATGTTGTTTTATGTAATATGATGTATCTTTTTTTGTGTGCTGTTGGGTGCCGCATCGCATGGCACCACCCAATTGCGATTCCTGGAATGTCGGGACTCCGATCCCCACAATTGGATTAGTAAAATGTGAGTTACAATTAAAGCACCGAAGCAAGAATAGGCTGCATAGAAACTCGCCGAGAAAAACTTGCCAAAAACAAGTTAAACAAATAAGGCACAAAAATTATAAACTTATAAACTTTAGTCAATGAAACTCAAGAGGAACAGTCACAAGTCATGCTCTCCACGAGCCTTGGCCTCCTTGCTTATATAACCAGCTCCAAGGCTAAACAATCCAAGCTAGGACTCCTACTACTACAATCTTATGACTTCCAAACATCTTAACAACGTCCCAAACATTCCTAAAACAACTCAACTTCTTGCTCACATGAAATCTAAATGTAACCAATTAGAAACATTCCATAAATGATTCAACTGCCTCAACTTTAGCCTGAGTGCATAATCCAGCCAGTTGGACCGTTCCAGCCACATCTTCTCGTCCATAACTCTTCATCACACCTTGGAACCTTGTTGCCATGTTCATGCACCCCTTGCACATGCAAACACTTTTCAAAATTATATACAATACATTCATATGCATTGTTTTTGACCCAAACATGTTGTGTGAGCTCCTGATTAACTCAACCAGAATTCCTCCTGAACTTGGTTATTAAATCACATCTTCTCCCTAAGACTAGTTCAATAGATCATGTTCATTAGCCACGTCTTGACCTCAAACAAGCAACTTTTCAAGGTACAAGTTATGGAGTTAACTCACATTAGTTCGAAAACCACAACACCTTACGTGAGAACCTCACTGAAGCATGTTGAAAAATATAACAAGATATTGTCCACCATCATCAGCCAAAAAATATAAAAAAATTAGTCCAAAGTACTAAGTAAACTTCTCATAAGCCAAAAAGCAAGTTTGAAGCATTGCAATTTTAAAAACAGAGCAGCTGAAATAAAGCATTAAGATCTGATAGTTTGAAGTACTCTGTGCAATAACACTTACTCCTAATATATAATAAATAAGTTTCGATAGTCTAAACTTATTGAAAGGTAATTTTTGCTCTCAATACACATTGAAAAGTTTGGACAGTCCAATCAAAAACACGTGTGGCTCACGTGCGAGACTAGTTAGGACAGTTCAAACTAAGTTCCTGCAAGTTTGAATATTCTGAAGTGGGCTTCTCAGGTATATTCAAAACTTTACATTCAAACCTATATTTTAGACATAGTTGGCAATGTATTCAGCACCTGGGTCTCACAATTCCCCTGGTAAATGCATTGGTAACACCACCTAGTCTCCGAACATTGAATCATTCATTTTTCATGAAAAGTTTGGACAAAAAGAAAATATCTCTCCCATTTTGAAAATAAAAAATCAAATGAGAAGAAACGTCTCCCATAAAAAATTCTCCCCTAAGAAGGTACACTCCGTCTGACTAGAACGCGTAATTCAATACACTTGTAAATGTGCAATATGTGAGATATTCCCCCCCCTCTGACAATGTATTTAGCAAGGTACAAAAAAGAAATTCTAATTGTTTATGAGCATAATATGACATATGCATATAATCAAAAGCTCATCCAAGCCATACTATCAATTAACATACACTATAAGATCAATGAGATACATAAAGTAGTGTAAGCCATGCTAGATATCAAGTTTAATTTTCAATTTAAGCAAGTCATGATCTCATAAACTCAACTATTTTAAAACCTAAAAGCATCACACTTGTATTTTTATTATCTTGGAAAGCACAAATTTCCAATTATATAAACTTTGCAATAGATTATATGCAACATCAACCTTATTCTAACCAACCAAGTCAAGCCTATGCCATTTGACAACTAGAAGCTTGAGGACATGGTTTTACACAACTCCTTCTAAGTTCATATCTTAGTGCAATGATAAGCAATCGTAAAAGAAGAATTGCGACACATGCATAGTCTCTTTATTTTTCTTTATTTTTCATTTGATCATATAAGCTCAACTTGTGAGTTGTTGTTTGATTAATTTTATAGGATTAAAGGCACCTGTGAGCATGCAACGTGTTTAAAATAGCAAGAAAGTTAGATCATGACCAAATTTAGAGTAAGTATTTATTCCAATTACTAGTAAGACGAAAACTATAAAATGTATAACACGAGTAATATAGTAAGAACTTTCAGCATGTAAAAAGAATCACAAAGTCATATATTTAGAAAACACTATGTCCATATTATTTTTAAATTTCAGATTCATACATAGACTTCCCAGATTACAAATCCCCCCTCAAATTAAGCCATGAGGATGCATCACCCCTAATTCACTATGAAGGAAACAAAAATGATTGAAATACAAAGGTTTTGTGAAAATATCAGCCAATTGATGTTTGATATCTACATGGTCAAGCACATTGTTTTCTTTTTCAATATTATCACAGAGAAAGTGATATCTAATATCAATGTGCTTTGTCGTGGAGTGTTGCATGAGTTTTTAGCAATGCAAATGGCACTAGTGTTGTCACAAAACAGTGGAACACTATCTAGATCAACCACATAGTCCTTAAATATTTGAAGAATCCAAAGAATTTGTGAGGAAGCACTACCAACAGATAAATATAGAAATTCGACCGTGGATTGTGCAACTGAACTTTATTTTCTAGAGGATCAAGCAACAAAAGAGTTACCAAGAAAATGACAAGCACCAAAAGTACTTCTCCTATTAATCTCGTAAACCCCCAAAATCAGCATCCGAAAAAGCATTTAAAGTAACAGTTGAGGAAGAAGGAAGAAAAATATCAAATTCTTGAATTCCATGTAAGTACCTGAGAATCTTTTTGACGGCTTGGCAATGTAATGCACGTTCAGATGCTTGAAATTGTGCACAAAGACATACAATGAATTGTATGTATGATTCTGATGCCATGAGATGCAAAAGTGACCCGGTCGTGCTCCTATATTCTTTTTGATCCATGGGTTCACCATCTTTACCAGCCTCGAGTGTTGTCGTTGTTCCTATTGGTGTCCAAAGAAGCTTGTTGTTTTCCATGTTGAAGCACCTAACAAAATCTTTTGTATACTTTGTTTGATGCATAGAAGTTACCTCCTTAGTTTGCTTAATTTACAACCCCAGAAAGTATGTGATGAAGACATCGCTACCGTTGATACAACCACAACAGCAACCCATTCACCACTTGCAACTAATCAAGGTCCAATGACACGCGCTTGTGCACGTGAACTTAATTATCTGGTGAATTTATTCTTGGTTGTTCAAACTAATTATCCTTCAAATGGAGAACTATTAAAGCCTTGTGATGACCTTGTTATTATTAGGTGCTTGGGGATTGATCCAGCATGGAGAAATGGAGGGATTAATGCAATGAAGGCTGCTCCACCCGAGGGGTCCTCGTAACTGCAGCAAGTACCATCTTAAAAGGGGCATAAATTTCGAGTCTTCCTCCTCTATATAAACAACTACCAGCCATAGGAAGAACTTGGGTTTTGTTTCTGTAAGTTTAGCCATTGCTACTTCCTTGTAACGCAAGTATCGACGAGACCTTCCGATTACTTGAATCAGAACCCCAACTTATCACACCCGTGAGTGTTTTGCTTGTTATCTTGTTCTTGCTTGTTCTTTGATTGCTTGCAGGTTCAAGGCTGTTCTTGGCACGACAAGAACAGCAACAACAGGAGCCGGTGTAACTATCGCTAAGGCGCATCACCCTTGTGGTTGTTGTAGTCGGGTAGCACAATGTCGACCTCCACCCAAATCGTAGTTACAAGGAGACGGTGTAAGTGTTGCTCAAGGCGCCACACCATTCTGGTTGTGGTAGTCGGGCAGCCAACGTCGGCCTCCACCAAATTCATTCACCACCATCATCTCCCATCGAAAGATAGGGCATCCACCATACCCGTTGGGTTCATCAAGTGGTATCAGATTTCAGGTTGCTCGGTGAGAGATTTCCTTCTCCTTATTCTTTATTTACCTACTGTCCACTTTTGCCTACAAAAAAGTTCGCTCTAAAAATCTTAAAAACACTTTGAGCCTTTTGATTTGCTACTTAGCTCTCGACTTGTTGAATTTACGGTTGCCTTTTTGTATTGAGTTGCTGGTCCTAAGTTTTTCATCGCTAGAGTTTCGAGTTCGTGCTACTTTGTTCTCAGTCCATTTTCAGTACCTACCCAAAGTTTAGAAAAAAAAGGCCAGTGCAAAAGAAAAGCCGCACGGATCAGCAAGAAAAAGGAACGTGGAAATAAAGAAAAGCCCCACTGATTGAAATTGCTAGAAAAAGTTTCTCAGTACAAAAAAAGAAACAGTTTGTGTAACATTTGTTTCAGGTTCCGGAGTTCAACTTACTGTTTTGAACGTTTTGTTAAAACACAATGTTCGTGTTGTCCAAACCTTTCTACTACAGTAAATTTAACATCACATGGAGTAACGACTCGCGTCTCTATCACGGTTTAGACTAGGACCAGCACTGTACCATCGTGGAACGTTTATTCAACTTGTTGTGACTAATGTAGTACTAGCTTTTCCATTGTGCAACTCATTTCTAGCAGCCACATACAGCTCCACAAAATCATCTACAACACCACAAGATTGTGCTGGTAGCCACCATTTGTTGTTGTTCTTGCTGTTTGTCGGCGCCTCTTGCATCGCGTGGTAAGAACTTGTAAGAGCTTGATTTCTTTCTAGTGAGGAAGTGATTGTGTCCTACCACCTCTTGGCAACTGCTAGGATTAATCTTCTTGCTGTTGTATTTCCTTTCTGTACTAACCATGTCAGCGGATGCGAATACGACATCTCCACATTCACCACGTACAAGGGGCATCATTTAGCATTTCGAACGCCAAGTAAAGCTGCACACGGATGCCCTCAACGAGGATATTCAAGTCACCAATGAACACATTGGTCAATTAGAGTCCACGCAGATTTGCACCAACACCAAGCTGGCCACATTAGAAAGCACTGCTGGGGCTATTAACACTTCTCCTGCAGCAATCATTGAGCAATTGGAGGGGATGGAACAGGTTGGACGCGAAGAGAGACAAAGACGTGTTGATGACAGCCACAATTCTGTTGGCAGCGATGCAAGATATGACGAGGCGGAGTATTTAGCAGATACCAAGCTTGATGATGGACCTTTCAGGTATCAACGGCAACCACGTCGCGACCATCGTGGTACGGGTGGTCGAGCCCTACGACGTGAGGTACGTGACAGTGACGATTCCCTACGCAGCATTAAATTCTCCATACCACCTTTTGATGAGAAATATGATCCGGATGCATATCTCTCTTGGGAATTATCAGTAGATCAAAAATTTGCATGCCATGATTTTCCTGATGATAAAAAGGTTAGAGCTGCCACTAGTGAATTCACTGACTTTGCTTCTATTTGGTGGCATGAGTACCAAACTAAAAATCTAGCTACTGTACCACAAACTTGGAATGCCTTGAAACGAATCATGCGTCGTCATTTTGTTCCTTCCTATCATGCTCGTGACCCGCTGCATAAATTACAACAACTTAGGCAAGGCAACAAATCTGTTGAGGAATACTATCAAGAACTTCAAATAGGCATGATGCGTTGTGGCCTAGTTGAAAATGAAGAGGGTGCAATGGCTAGGTTTATGGGTGGTTTAACAAGAGAAATTCAAGACATATTGGCTTATAAGGAATACACTAACGTCACTCGATTATTACATCTTGCTTTAAGGCTGAAAGAGAAGTGCAGGGACGACGCACAAGAACTAACATTTCTACAGGTCGAACTACCTCATGGAAGTCCCGCTCAAGTGCTGCTGGTACTAAGCATGATTCCCTGGACGATGCTTCCAATCGGTTGCCCAGGACTACATCAAAATCAGCACCTTCGCGTGCTATCGAGACATCAAAAGGATCCACCCAAGTTGCAGCCAACACTTCTTCTTCCATCGCTTCCACCGGAAGAACAAAAGACATTCAATGCCTCCAGTGCAAGGGTTTTGGGCACCTACGAAGGGACTGCCCAAGCAAGCGTGTGCTGATCCTACGAGAGAATGGTGAGTACTCATCCACTGGTGATCTAGATGATGAAACATATGCCATGCTTGCTGCACAAGATGCAGGAAAGAAGAATGATGATGAAGAGCACATTGGGGATAATCATGCTGACCACTATGAGAGTCTTGTTGTGAGGCATGTCTTGAGTGCGCAAATGATCAAAGCTAAACAGAACCAACGACACAATCTATTCCAAACTAAGTGTGTAGTTTTGGAACGATCGTGTCGCATTATTATTGATGGAGAAAGCTGCAACAATTTAGCAAGTGTTGCCATGGTAGAGAAGCTTGGGATGACAACACTTCCACATCCACATCCCTACTACATCCAATGGTTCAATGATAGTGGTAAGCTTAAGATAACACGTCTGGTTCGTGTCGAATTTGCAATTGGTTCCTACTATGATTACAATGATTGTGATGTAGTACCTATGCAAGCTTGCTCTATGCTATTTGGTCGACCTTGGCAATTTGATAAAGATACATTACATCATGGAAAATCAAATCAATACTCTTTCATGCATAATAAGAAGAAGCTTGTTTTGCACCCTATGTCTCCTGATGCTATTTTGAAGGATGACATTGCTAGAGCTTGCAAAGAGAAAAATAAGAAATCTACTCAAAATTAAAATTCAAATGTTGCGATGGAATCGGTACACCCTAAGACTGACAATTCCAAATTTGCTCATGTGAAGAAGAATGAAATAAAATTGAACAGTGTTTGTTTTCTTGCTTCCAAATCTGATTGGTTTGAATTAAAAAGTAATGCTGCAATCTACTATGTATTTGCTTGCAAAGAAGCTTTTTTCTCACTTCACGACGAACCATGTGCTTTGCCTCCTGCTGTCACTACGCTTTTGCAGGAACACGCTCATGTGTTTCCACAAGAGGTACCAGCCGAGCTGCCACCATTGAGAGGGATTGAACATCAGATTGACCTCATCCTTGGGGCTTCTTTGCGAAACCGAGCACCATACAGGACTAACCCAGAGGAGACTAAGGAGATTCAGCGACAGTACAGGAATTACTCAACAAAGGTTATGTGCGTGAGTCCCTTAGTCCTTGCTCTGTTCCTGTTCTTTTGGTTCTAAAGAAAGATGGATCATGGCGCATATGTGTAGATTGTCGAGCAATTAATAACATAACCATTAGATATCGTCATCCTATTCCTAGGTTAGATGATATGCTTGATGAACTTAGCGGCTCGATGATTTTCTCTAAAATTGACTTGCATAGTGGGTACCATCAAATTCGTATGAAGCTAGGTGATGAATGGAAAACAGCGTTTAAAACCAAGTTCGGTTTGTATGAGTGGTTAGTCATGCCTTTTGGTCTCACGAATGCACCTAGCACCTTTATGAGATTAATGAATGAGGTTTTACGTGCTTTTATTGGAAGATTTGTGGTAGTATATTTTGATGACATCTTGATCTATAGCACATCTCTAGAAGAGCATCTTGATCATATCTGTGCTTTTTTCAATGCTTTACATGATGCACACATATTTGGTAACATTGACAAGTGCACCTTTTCCACGGATAGAGTCTCTTTTCTTGGCTATGTTGTGAATTGAAGTCGATCAAGCTAAGGTGGAGGCGATACACAGCTGGCCGACTCCTACCACGATCACACAAGTACGAAGCTTTCTCGGACTTGCTGGATTCTATCGTTGTTTTGTGAAAGACTTCAGCACCATAGCAGGCCCACTGCATGAGCTTACAAAGAAGGGTGCTCCATTCACATGGGGCAAGGCGCAAGAGGCTGCATTTACAATTTTGAAGAATAGGTTAACTCATACACCCCTTCTCCAATTACCAGATTTCAGTAAGACTTTTAAATTGGAATGTCATGCTAGTGGTATTGGATTGGGAGGTGTCTTGTTGCAAGAGGGGAAACCTATTGCTTATTTTAGTGAGAAAATGAATGGGCCTAGTCTGAACTATTCCACTTACGATAAAGAATTATATGCACTAGTATGAACTTTGGAAACATGACAACAATCTTTATGGCCTAAAGAATTTGTTATACATTCTGATCATGAATCTTTAAAGCACATTAAACTAATCTGAACCGTAGGCATGCCAACACTACAGGAAAAGCGATCATTTGCGACGGTCATATTTATTTGCGACGGCCAGCCGTCGCAAATACATTAATTTGCGACGGCCTGCCTCTGGCCGTCGCAAATAACGTGGCCGTCGCAAATAAGTATTTATTTGCGACGGCCAACACCGGAGCCGTCGCAAATAGCCACTTATTTGCGACGGTTAACCCTAGTACCGTCGCAAATAAGTATGCCGTCGCAAATAAGTTCTTATTTGCGACGGCTGCAAAAAGGACCGTCGCAAGTAACATTAATTGCGACGGCTACGTGGTCCGGCCGTCGCAATTAAAATGGCCGTCGCAAATAGGGGCCTTTATCCCGAACCGGCACTTCAATCTCGTTTCATTCTCACCGCTCGACACCACCGCTGCCGGCCCCCGCCCCGCCGTCGCCGCCCCGCCGCCGCCGGCCCGCCGCCACCCCGTCCTCGGCTCGCCACGCCCACGCCGCCCGGCCCGCCGCGCCCCCGCCGCCCCGGCCTGCCGCGCCCCCGACGCCCCGGCCCGCCGCTCCCCCCGCCGCCCCGTCCCGCCGCGCCCCCGGCGTCGCCGCCGCCGGCCTCGCCGGCCCGGCCTGCCGCGCCGCCAATGCCCCGGCCCGCCGCTCCCCCCGCCGCCCCGTCCCGCCGCGCCCCCCGCCGCCCCGGCCCGCCGCACCCCCGCCGCCCCGTCCCGCCGCGCCCCCGGCGTCGCCGCCGCCGGCCTCGCCGGCCTCGGAGCTCCGCGTCCCCGTTGCGCCCCCGCCGCCCCCGGCCCCCAACGCCTCCGAGGTGAGCACCCCCTAAACCCTAACCCCTGTGTATTTGCTTTTTGTGAGAACAGGTTCTGTGAACTGCTGCAACCTAACCCCTATGGTGATGAGCTAGTATAGGTGTCAATTTTTCCCTTTTGTTGGAATATCTCTCTCCAATCATTGGTTGCCCGCTCCATGATTGCATAGCTAGGTTGGGTACTGGCTGCAGAGATCGATGAATGAAGCCAGAAAGTTGGGCCATGTTATACGTAGGTGATATTGTTGTTTGTGCTCGGGGAAACGTACCACATGCACCGAGTGAATGAATCGAGCTAGAGTTCCGAGGCAAATTCATTTGCTCCGTCCGCTCAAATCTATAACTGGACAAACAAACAAAAAATGTTGTAAACGACAAAAGATCAGCATCTGAAGAAGAAGCCTTGTTAATACACGGTAGATCTTGTTTTTTCTTTTTCTGTATGGTTAGTTAAAAATAAACTAGTTGGTGATAAATAAAAATAAATAGGGGGAGTATTAGAGAGATACTCCATTTAATTTATTTGTTATTAGGACAACCTTCATTAGTTTATTTTTAATTTTTTTATTGTTTGAAACGATAATTATTTCAGAATGGAAGCAGTAACATTTACTCCTTACATCGTCAAATAAATAAAAAATTTGAACTAATTATAGTTAAAAAATGTCATGGGCTAACAAGGCTCGATACGGGTAGTAGTGGGTGGTTCTCATTGTTAACGAATTGGAAGGCTGGCGCTGCACACACGACTCTGCAGTCGAAGCTCCATGAACACAGGCTGTCTTTGAGTCAGCACCACCACACGTACGGTCTGGGATGGGATCAACGCCTAGAACTGTCCTCCATTTCATTCGATATAAAGGTATACAGTACAGTATATCTTGAAAAATGGATTGGATTTTAGGCTATCTTTTTTGCTAATATGTTTTTTGTCTTGCATAATTGACTAATATGCTTTATATGCTCTCTTGTATTACACTTGTGATTTCACACTTGTCCATTGTGGCTAATATGTTTTTTATTCAGATTTTGTAGTAAATGCATAATTAGATTTTGTAAATGCTTTATATGCTTTATATATTTTTGTCTATAGCTTGGTCTGTCATTCTGAATTTCTATTATGTTTAGTGTATGTTTGGACTTTAGTGCATTCATATAATGTTCTTGAGTGACTACTTAATATATATAAATAAAGGGGTTTTAGGTCGGCTCGGACCAACCCGGAAGGACACGACACGTAATAAGTGTGATCGTGCTGTGTAGACCATTGTAGTGGTACCGTATGCGTCAAGTCGACACGGAAGCGAACGGGTTGGTAAGGACGTCAATGACCCGCGATTGCGTGGACGGTGGAAATGGATGTGGAATTGTCATCTAAGACCAACTTTCCTCTCACTCTTTCTCTAGTTCTTTCCTCTCTCTTAAATGACCTGAAAATGAAAATGAGCAACGTAACCTATAGCAATGTATTACCCGTTTCGGATCGGCACGTCTCACATGCCATTGGCATGTGAGACGTGCAGGTTAGGAATTGTCCCTTTTTGGACAGCCTCGGAGTGACCGAGGGGGCGTGGCTTGTGACGAGACGCGGGTCCGGATTTGAACGAGATTTCGGTGGCGTAACCCTGTTGTTCTCTGCTGCACCATTTTTGGGCGTGTAGTGGAGAACAGCGGGGTTATGCTGCCGAAATTTCGTTCGAATCCGGATCATGCGTCTCGTCATGGGCACGCTCCGCTCGGTCACTCTTGGGTGGGTTTAGGATCTATCTGCCTAGGTCGTAGGGCCGTGACATAACACAACAATACATTAACGACAATTTCTTTCTCGTTAAAATGTAGAGTCAAACATGGGTGAAGACCGCAGTTGGATGTATACTGGCTGGAAGAGCAGAACTGGTGGTCATTCCGATGAGTGGTTTATCAAGTTAGATCAATTTTTGGATCGAGCATTTTCGTTGTCAACGGAAGATATGGTGCGGTGCCCATGTACAAAGTGCCGGAACACCAAGTTTTTGAGAAGATTGGAGCTTTCGTTTCACTTATGTCGAAACGGTTTCACTCCACATTATGAAGTGTGGACCTTTCACGGCGAGACTAATTCTCGAGTCATAGCCGAAGTGGATGAGGATGATGATATAACAGAGGTTGATAGGATGGATGAGATGCTAGAAGCTCTTGAAGCGGAGGATCCTCTTACAAATGAGGCAGAGAAGTTCTTCGAGGAGCTGAAGAAATCACAAGAGCCGTTGCATGAACACACGGCTGTGACCGTACTTGCTTTCTTGACCAGATTTATGTCAATTAAGTCCAAGTACTTTTTTTCCATCAACTGCTACAATGATCTCATGAAATTGATCTGCGATATCCTTCCACAACCTCACAAAGCGCCACCAGATATGTATCAGTCAAAGATCAAGATATCTGGTCTCGGTATGAAGTATGAGAAAATTGATGTGTGCCCAGACAACTGCATGCTATTCTGGAAAGAGCACGCCAATGAGAAGATGTGCTTGAAATGTGGTAAATCGAGGTATGTCGAAGTTGTTAATGACGATGGCGATAATATGATGACAGATGTCGCACATAAGCAGCTTCGTTACTTGCCTGTGACACCTCGGTTGAAGCGGATGTTTCTTTCAAAAAGAACCGCAAGACACATGAGATGGCACAAAGAAGGTAAACGTGAGAACAAAGAATTCTTGACGCATCCGTCCGACGGTGATGCATGGAAGGCGCTAGACCGTTTCGATCCAGACTTTTCTCGTGATGCGAGGAATGTTCGCATCGGATTAGCGACAGACGGATTCTCACCGTTCAGTACGAATGCCACGCCATACTCATGTTGGCCTGTCTTTGTCATTCCGTACAACCTGCCACCTGCTTTTTGTACGAGGAACGAGTTCATGTTTCTCAGCCTCATTGTACCTGGACCTGATCACCCCGGGTCACGTCTCAACGTGATGTTAAAACCGCTGATCAAAGAATTGAAAGTCTTGTGGACAGGAGTCGAAGCGTACGACAGTTACAAGAAGCAGAAATTCAACCTTCGAGCTGCTTATTTGTGGTCCGTCCATGATTTGCCGGCATACGGCATGTTTTCCGGATGGAGCACTCACGGTCGTCTGACGTGTCCGATATGTGCTTCAGACACGGATTGCTTTCGACTAACTCATGGAGGCAAAATATCTTACTTCGATTGTCACAGACGTTGGCTGCCCTCGAATCATATATTTAGGCAGCAGAGACATGTCTTTCGAAAGAACACTGTTGTCACTAAAGGACCACCGAAGCGTCTCAACGGGTCAGAAATTTCTGATATGTTGGACAAACTGGTGCCTGATGATGGTCGTCCTGGATATTTCGTAGGTTATGGAGAGGAACACAATTGGACTCACATATGTGGACTTTGGGAGCTACCATATGTGAAGTCGTTGATTCTAATGCACAACATTGATGTCATGCATCAGGAGCGTAATATGAGCGAAAGTATCATAAGCACTTGCATGGATATGCCTGGCAAAACGAAAGACAATTACAAAGCTAGACTAGATTTGGCAGACATTTGTCACCGTCCAACTCTTGAAATCTCTGAAAGTGGTGGAAAGCCACGTGCTTCTTTCTGTCTTCGATCGAAAGAAAAGAAAGAAGTTATGAAATGGATGAAAACTTTGAAATTCCCATATGGTTACGCAGCTAGCCTGAAACGAGCCGTAAATGTTAACACAGGAAACCTCACTGGGTTGAAGAGTCATGATTATCACATTATAATGGAAAGACTCCTACCTGTTATGTTCCGAGGCTATCTAGATGATGCGGTGTGGAAGGTTTTAGCCGAGCTCAGCTATTTCTATAGACAGCTTTGTGCTAAAGAAATCAAGATCGGGATGATGGATAAGTTAGAGAAGGAGATACCCATACTTTTATGTAAGATGGAAAATTTTTTTCCACCGAGTTTCTTCAATCCAATGCAACATCTGCTTATCCATCTTCCATTCGAAGCTAAAGTTGGCGGTCCTGTGCAATATAGGTGGATGTATCACATTGAAAGAGCGCTACGATATCTGAAACCAATGGTTGGCAACAGGGCAAGGGTGGAAGGGTGCATCGCTGAAGCATATGCTCTTAAAGAAGTTGGATACTTTTCAAGTGTCTACTTTGCGGAAGAAAACAATATCAATACTTCGGCTATGCGGTACAATGTGGACGAAACACCCCCTCTAAGCGACCTTTCCATTTTTCAAACGAGAGGCACCGCCGTTGGTAGCTACACGACCTACGTGCTATCCGAACAGGAAAGGACTGTTGCTTTACTCTACATGTACGCAAATATAGAAGGCATGCAGGAATACTTCGAGTAAGTGTTTCTCCTATGTTTATGCTAATCTACATATTTTGCTACACATGTACTCTAAAAGATGTTTTTTCATGTTCAGCGAGTTCCACAGACAATATTGGCCACATAGGCATCAACCTACGGCCAAACAAGTAGAAGCGATGCGAAAGGAAGGAATAAATGGGGGACAGAGTTTTCTATCTTGGTTTCGAGAATATGTAATATTCTCTCGTCTTCTATGTATTATAAATTACTATTATTAAAGAAGTATTATGTAATATTCTCTCGTCTTTTATAACAGTGTCGGACTCACAGTGTCCATGAAGATTTGCGACAGCTATCTTATGGATTGGTGAATGTTAGAAGCTATGGTCGATATGACGTAAATGGCTTCCGATTCCGTACAACTCATTTTGAAGCTCATCGTCCTCTTGCGGCAACATCAAATTCTGGTGTTGTGACGAGAGCAATGGACACTCAAGGGAATTTAACCGATTATTATGGTATCATTAACAAAATCCTTGAATTTACATTTACCGGAAATAAGACCCTTCGAGTTGTCTTCTTTGACTGTGACTGGTTTGATCGTACTCATGGAACTCGAGAAAACCAATTTGGAATGGTGGAAGTGAAACATAAGGACCGACTACGGGGTTACGATACATTTGTTCTTGCGCATCAAGTTGAACAAGTGTATTATCTACCTTATCCATGCACGAAGCTCAGTGCTTGGTGGGTGGTATATAAGGTGAATCCTCGTGAGCGGCTATATACTCCTGGGGATGATGGTTACCATGATAGCGAAGACATTGAAGAAGTGTACCAAGAAGAAGAGTTGCCAGACACTTTTATCGTCGAGCTTGGTGCAGGACTCGATCAATTAGTTGGAGATGTTGAAGACGTTGAAGATGTAGAGGCAGATGATACGCGAAAACGAAAATTAGAACAGGCCACGATGGAAGATCGTTGGGCTGGTTTAAGGAGTAGGGCACAGGCACATGACATTGATGTTGATGAATTTTGAAAGTGACTACAAGTAATGTTTTCTTGAAGATAGTAACATGAATTTTATATATTTTATTTGCATATTTACTAATTATCTAATTACAATAGGATGGCGTCAAAGAAGGGTAAGAAGGTGCCGTCGACGAGGGGGTTCTACCCCTCTAGACCTGAGGACGCTTTCGTTGGTGTCTCGTCGACTGGCAGCAGACGCTCTCAGCTGCTGGGGCACGTTCAGACCAGCTCTAGAGCTTCGTCACAGGTAAATGTCACTCGTTTTTGACAAATTCTTTAAATTCAAATTCACATTAAACTTACTTATGAATCATTTGAATGTTGTAGTCCTCACCGGCTGACTCAGAGGCTGCGGCGCCTTCGGTGAGCCAGCCTTCGGCGAGGCAGCCCTCGGCCAGCCAGCACTCGGCGAGGCAGCCCTCGGCGAGTCAGCCCTCGGCCAGCCAGCTCCCGGCTGGCGATGACTTTGTTCCTGAGGCCTTTGACTCGGCTGGTGAGGAGCCGTCTGGGTCACCTGACGTGGCGCCCCAGCAGACGCGGAGGACGAGGAGGACTCACTTTGTCAGTCCTCCCGCGGTCCCTTCACAGAGGGTCGTGATTCGTCCAGTCGGAGACAGGTAATAAAAATTATAGTTTTCAATTTTAGTTTCTTTTGATTACTTAAGTAATGAATGAATGAATAAATATCTTACAGGAGTTGGGACGACTTGTCTTTCACCGGTGAGAAACACCAGAGACCGGTGAACGGTGTCCTCGGGTCCATAGTGCGTTTGCACTATCCCGGGGTCATCGACGGAGTGCCTGCTCTTTCGTGGGAGGACTACGCATGCGTCCATCACCAGGAGCACGACAACCTTCAGGAGGCCGTATGGGCCGATTTTATGGTAAGTATGTAAAAAAGTTTCTAAGTTACAACTATTAAACTCTTTTAGTGCACATCTCTTCAATATATTCTTTATCGCAGGCAAGATATACTTTAGAGGACCCGGACGACCATCGCATGTTTGAGGATGCGAGGCGAGTGTTTCACTTCAACGCTGCCAAGGCGCTTCGACAAACACAAGAAAGGAAAAGATAACGTCATTGCGAATGCCTTATCTCGCCGTTATAATATGTTGTCCCAACTTGATTTTAAGATTTTTGGCTTGGAAACAATTAAAGAACAATATTGTAATATCCTGAACATTTACAAAAAATTCACGGTCAGAAATATACAGAGTTGACCAAACTTTGATTCATTGATCCATTGATCCGATGGATGATCAAAGACTGTAGGTGCTTTGAGTTCATCAAAACAATTTCAGAAAAATTAGCTTTGTGACGAGAAACACTAGAAAGTTGACCGAAATTTGACTCCTTGAATTTTTGATCCGATGGATGATCGGCGACCGTAGATGTGTGAGAATCGTCGAGACGATTCTGTTTCACTACTCAAATATTTGGTTCGAAAATCGGATGAGCTGACTCTTAGTTGATTTAATTTAGACCGTTAGATGATATATTAGGTTAACTTGTCTAAGCCTTTTCTCTCCCAACCAGCACCGTTGTTTTCTCTCCACCCGCCGCCTCCAGGTTTTCCAGGGCTGCTGCTGCCCCGATCCTCAAGCCACCTCCTAGCCTCTGTTCTTTTTCCCTCTTTGCTCTTGTGCTGCTGCCACCTCCCAAGAGCAATTTTCCAGTAGCTCTCCGATCTCTGGTGCTGCCGTGGAGGATGAGCGCTTGTTGACCGTGGGTGCTGCACCTGCTTGGAAGCCCTAGGAGAACTGTCATCGAGGAGGTAAGCGAAAGAGGTGGGCAACACACCTGCTGACATGGTAATTGTATTGCTTGCTCGGCTGCTATTTCTTTTGCCTGCTAGCTGCCTACTGCTGAGCACGCTAGAAACTGCACAGCTTAAGTTTTAATTGCCTGTCTGTTGTGGCCGTTGCTGATCCTGTTTTTGCCTTTTCCTGCTACGATAATTGCTGCTGCACTCCACTAATTACTGCTGTACCTGCAAGAAAATCAAGCTCTGCTGCTGCTGTTTTGGAGTCCACTGCCATGCGACAGTTGCAGATAGGCATTGTGTGCTGTTGACCTCCGTGGGGAAAAAAATTATTAGTGCTATTTATCCTATATTAGTTGCTGCTGCCCATTGTGTTTAGAGGCTGTCTGCAAATTATTAGCTGACTGCCGCTTAGTGTTGTGGACAAGGCCAAGGAAAGAGAAAAAAAAGAAGAAAAGAATATAGTTATGTCATAAATTATGTGCAGTAGTAATTATATCGATTTATAGGATGGTTAAAAAAATCTTGTAAATCAAGGAGTTTCAGAGTTTTTGTAGAAGTTAAGAAGGTATTTGTATTCACCGATTAGCTAAGGAAATAAAAGTATGATTAGAATAGAGGATAGCCGGTTTTGTTTTTCCTATATTAAGGGGACGTTCTAAGCTTATTTAAATTTCACAGTCTTGGAGCATTCCAACGTCAAGAGAACGCCTTCCGATTCCGGCCGACGTTAAGACAAGTGCATGATGAGTTGTTTTATGATATGTGTGGTTTGCTCATTATTAAATTCCCTTGTGTTGTTGATTCATTATTTGAGTTTTCAAGATTCAATTTTTTCATGATTATTTTCTTCGAACTTCAAGATTCAAGTTGTTCATTGAATAATCATTCAAGTACCTGTTAAGTCCCGAGTCGTTCTTACATTCAAGTTCCTGTGAGTAAGTGCTGGCCCCACTTCCTTGGCTTTACCGGTAAATGCTAAGGAGAATTCAAGTCTCGTCCGTTTCAGACGGAAACTACTATTTCATTGTTACTCATTTCTAGTTCAAGTATCAATATGTTTTATTCAGTTGGATTCTATTGTTCTTCAAGCTCTACGTGTACTTGCTGAGTGTTTTTACTCACTCTTGTGTTTATTTGATTTTTAGGTACCCGTTGATCAAGGCATGCATGGGAAGAGGGTAGCACCTGCACTTGAGCACACCAACCAAATATTAAACTTAGACCGTAGACTTTATTAATTAACTACTAAGTTATTGTTTTTTTAATAACTATCATGAGGTCATTTGGTCGTTCTAATGATTACCTCCATCATGATAGTTGAATGCTGCTTATTACTGTTTGTTATTGTGCGTATATCTGCATTGTGTTGTCCGGACTAGTTGACTTTACAGGGGAGGCTTTGTCGAAATTTCTAATATTTCTCTTACTTAGTAGGAACGTTAAATGATTTTATTAGCGTCCGAGTGTGTTCATACTTGGGGTGTTACAGTTGGTATCAGAGCCTATGTTTTATAGTTTGATTATAGATTTTAATGTCTAGCTAGTATAAAAATAAATTAACCTAGATCTACAATTAAAATTGACACACTTATGCATAATAGGATCGGTTCATGGGCATACCTATCATTCTCCATTTTGTTGCATATTTTCTCTTGTGCATATTTTTGTTATGATAATATTATGTTATTCCTGCTCTTATTCGATAGTTCAAATTATTAGAACTATGCCTCCGAGGAGGAGTGCACATGTTATAACGTGTGGTAGAGGTCATGGTGGATATATTCCAATAATATTGTTCTTTTTGGTGAGCGTAGGAAGATTAGAAAGTTTTGGAACTTAATGCTCGATATAAGGAGGTGATAGAAGAAATCCAGCCACCATATACAATACGGTAGTTAAGGAGGCTTGGGGTATGAAGATCTAGTTTCAGGTTACAGTCCTATGACAGAGAGCAGCGGAATGTGAGTAACACAAGAGGTGATCACAAGAGGGTTCATAAGGGAAACAAATCCTCTCTATAGTCTTTCAAATCTAGACAGTCAAGAGCTCAGTTTTGCACGAGACAACGCACTTCAAGTGGCCTGTTTGTACGCCTAGTTCCTCGATAGTGTTTGACTCGCTTCAAGTACGAGAAGTCGGATCGGTTTTAGAGTGTGATTTTTCTAGGACAAAATCATGTTTGTGGGAGAGATGGACACATGATGTGGTTTGCAAGAAAAATCTAGATTGTATTATCAAGTGTCACAAATCAAACTCCCCTTCATCGTAACCACCTCAACGGTCAATTCTAGAGGTTCAGCTCCCACAATCAGTGCACCTCGTGGCACTGTTCAGATCATGGTCATCATCTAGTTTCATATTATCAGTTTTCTCAGGAGTACTTCCCTCCCAATAGATTATTACTAGGCCGCACCTCGGCTTTCTGTCCTAATTTTTCCTCCCACCCTTCCAGCTCAGCAAGTTTAGCACATTGCAGATGGATCTACTTCTAGTCCAGGTGATGTCTACACCATGCCTACACTTTCTTCATTAAGTCGCCGACATGTGGTTTCAAGTAAATTTATTGTTGACTCCCATGACACTCATGTTTTACTTGATTTGAGTGCCACATTCTCGTCCATTTCACTTGGTTTTGTAGAGGGGAAAATATTTCTAGTCAAGAGATATCTCAGTCAGTTTATGTTAGTTCTCCTAATAGCTTGGTTTCTACTTTTATTGTGTGTCCTAGTTGCGCTGTCTCTAGAGGCGATGATGAATTCTTCGCTAATCTCATAGTGATTCCATTACCAATTTTTGACGTTATCCTTGGCATGGATTGACTACACCGCTATCGAGCCAATTATATCTTGTTTTTAGAAGACCGTTACATTGGAAGCGCCAGCTGGGAGCATTATCACTTTTCAAGCTGATGCACTCTTTGTTCCTTATCTATGATGGCAAATTTTTTTTTTCTAGATCGTTGTCCTGTAAAGACAGACTTTCTATGGATCCTTAGTGAGAAGTAGACAAAGTCATTAGAGATTTGGGATATTCCAGTACTGCAATACTATCATGATGTCTTCCCCGATGAGCTGCCAGGAATGCCACCTAAGAGAGAAGTAAAGTTTCGCATTGATCTTACACCTGGTACCCGTCCTGTATCCATTGCCCCCTACCGGTTATCTCATCCTCTTCAAGAGGTGTTGAGGTAGCAAATGAATGATCTATAGGCTAAGAAGTTAAAACACCATAGTGTTTCACCATGGTGAGCTCCAGTATTGTTCACTAAGAAGAAAGATGGAAGTTGGCATATGTGTGTAGATTATCGTGGCTTAAATGTCGTGATGATTAAGAACAAGTATTCATTACCTTGCATGATGTGTTATTTGATGATTAATAGGAGCCAGAGTCTTTCCAACATTGCCCTTCAATCTGGCTATAATCAAATTCCTGTTCGAGAGGAGGATATTGAGAAGACAACTTTTTCCACCATGTATGGTCATTATGAGTTCAGAGTTATGTCTTTTGAACTCACTAATGCACCTGCATACTTTGTGGAGATGATGAATAATATGCTACATGGATTCGAGGAGTTTGTAGTGGTCTTTATTGATGATATACTCGTCTTTTCCAAGACTGAAGCTGAACATGAGAAACATTTGAGGAAATTTCTTGAGACCCTGAGAAGTAATAAGTTCTATGTTAAATTGAAGAAGTCTGAGTTTTAGCTCTCGAAAGTTTTCTTTCTAGGTC
Source organism: Tuctoria greenei (assembly GCA_036927565.1). Classification (NCBI taxonomy): domain Eukaryota; kingdom Viridiplantae; phylum Streptophyta; class Magnoliopsida; order Poales; family Poaceae; genus Tuctoria; species Tuctoria greenei. The sequence goes on along the minus strand of JAYESD010000008.1, from coordinate 137,867,720 downwards.
ATGTAATTAATCGACATGGCATCACGGTTGATCCAAGCAAAGTTTTTATAATAGTTGAATGGGAAAGACCAACCAATGTCAAGGAGGTTAGGAGTTTCTTGGGTATGCTAGTTATTACCATCGCTTTGTAACGGATTTCTCTCGCATTGCTAAGCCTATGACACAACTTACCCAAAAGAATGGCAAGTTCTTGTGGACTCAAGAATGTGAGTGTTGCTTCCAATTATTGAAGGAGAAGTTGATTACTGCTCCTATCCTTGCCCTTCCTAAGCCTAGTAGATGTTTCACCGTCTATTCAGATGCCTCTCGCGTGGGACTTGGTCGTGTACTTACGCAAGGAGGAAAAGTGATCGCTTATGCCTCAAGCCAGTTGAAGACATGAGCAGAATTTTTCCGCCCATGATCTAGAGCTTGCTACTGTAGTCTTCGCACTGAAAGTTTGGGGGGCATTATTTATATGGCGAGTCACAAACCATAATACTTTGAAGTATCTATTCACTCAGAAGGACCTAAACTTGAGACAATGAAGATGGTTAGAGTTGATCAAGGATTAAGACTTGAATATCTAGTAGTAAAGCAAATGTGATGGCTGATGCATTAAGCCGTAGAGCTACCCTCCCTATTATGAATTCCGTAATATCTGATTTTGAGCGAATGGATATTTTTATTGTTATTCTAGAGTTGTGGAGGTAGAGACTCAACTAATCTTATTGTCAGATATCCTAGAACGAGTCTTACAGGCACAACGAGATCGCTTGTTGCTCGATGTTAAGAAAAGAATTCAAGAAGGAAAGGTCGGGGATTTCACCTGAGATGCCACTATGGCCATTCGATTTTTTGGTCGCTTATGCGTGCCACAATTTCAAGTTAAGGAAGATATTCTTAAAGAGGCACATCATATTATACCGTGTATCCTAGAGATAATATGATGTACCATGATTTGAAGATAATCTATTGGTGGAAGAGGATGAAGGTGGATGTAGCGAAATATGTAGCTTCATGTGGGGTTTGCCGAAGAGTGAAGGCTGAGCATAAGAGTGTCGCTGGAAAATTACAGTCTCTAGAGGTCCTCGTGTGGCCGTGGGAGGATATCGCTATGGATTTTGTTGTTGGCTTACAAAGTTCTCTAAGAGGACGAAATACTATTTGGGTGGTAGTTGATCCTCTTAGCAAGGTGGCTCACTTTATTCCTATTCGGTCTACTAGTTCAACAAGTGATTTGGTGCCTATTTATATGAGAGGAGTAGTGCAAATGCATGGTGTACCTCGCACCATTGTTTCAGATAAGGATGCTAAGTTTGTCTCCAAGCTGTGGAAGAGTTTATAATTAGCGTTGGGCACAACACTAAGGATGAGCACCGCTTTTCACCCTCAGTGGGCACAACACTAAAGATGAGCACCGCTTTTCATCCTCAGGCAGATGGACAGTCGGAGCGTACAATTCAAATCTTAGAAGATATGCTCAGATCATGGGTGCTTTGTTGGAAAGGGAGTTGGGAAGACCACTTACCTCTTGTGAAGTTCTCTTATAATAACAGCTATCACTCTAGCATTCGATGTGCATCATATGAGGCTCTTTATGGAAGGAAGTGTAGGTCGTCACTTTATTGGGAACAGTTGGTGAGAAAGCTGTTTTGGGTCCAGATTAGGTTCAACAATCGACTCAGCGAGTTGCTGAAATTCGAGAATACATGCTGACAGCAAAAGTAGGCAGAAGAGCTATGAGGACATTAGAAAGTGAGACTTGGACTTTCAAGAAGGTGATGAGGTTCTTCTTAGAGTGTCGCCTACCAAGGGTGTTGTGAGATTTGTTACTAAGGAAAAGCTTAGTCCAAGATATATTAGACCCTTTGTTATCAAGCAACGAGTGGGGAAATTGACATATCAATTAGAGTTGCCAGATTCAATGAGAGGAGTTCACAATGTATTACATGTCTCAATGTTGAGAAAGTATGTGAGGGATCTAGAACATCATATAGTCGTAGAGCCAGCAACTATTGAGCAAGATCAATCAGTTGAATCTCGTCTATTGAGGATTTTGGAGGCATCTGAGAGGGTGCTTAGACGCAAGTTATTCAAGTTTGTGAAGGTTCTGTGGACGAACCAAACTGGGTGTGAAGCCATTTGGGAGCTTGAGTCTGATATGCAAAAGAAATATCATGAACTATTCAACACTGGTGAGCATTTATAGTTTCTTCAAATTATCAGTTTTGTATCATTTTTCCCTATAGTGTTAATCAAGAATTCGAGGGCGAATTCTGTTGAAGAGGGGGAGAATGTAATATCCTGAACATTTACAAAAAATTCACGGTCAGAAATATACAGAGTTGACCAAACTTTGATTCATTGATCTATTGATCCGATGGATGATCAAAGACTGTAGGTGCTTTGAGTTCGTCAAAACGATTTCAAAAAAATTAGCTTTGTGACGAGAAACACTAGAAAGTTGACCGAAATTTGACTCCTTGAATCTTTGATCCGATGGATGATCAGGGACCGTAGATGTGTGAGAATCGTCGAGACGATTCTGTTTCACTACTCAAATATTTGGTTCGGAAATCGGATGAGCTGACTCTTAGTTGATTTAATTTGGACCGTTAGATAATATATTAGGTTAACTTGTCTAAGCCTTTTCTCTCCCAACCAGCACCGTTGTTTTCTCTCCACCCGCCGCCTCCAGGTTTTCCAGGGCTGCTGCTGCCCCGATCCTCACGCCACCTCCTAGCCTCTGTTCTTTTTCCCTCTTTGCTCTTGTGCTGCTGCCACCTCCCAAGAGCAATTTTCCAGTAGCTCTCCGATCTCTGGTGCTGCCGTGGAGGATGAGCGCTTGTTGACCGTGGGTGCTGCACCTGCTTGGAAGCCCTAGGAGAACTGTCATCGAGGAGGTAAGCGAAAGAGGTGGGCAACACACCTGCTGACATGGTAATTGTATTGCTTGCTCGGCTGCTATTTCTTTTGCCTGCTAGCTGCCTACTGCTGAGCACGCTAGAAACTGCACAGCTTAAGTTTTAATTGCCTGTCTGTTGTGGCCGTTGCTGATCCTGTTTTTGTCTTTTCCTGCTACGATAATTGCTGCTGCACTCCACTAATTACTGCTGTACCTGCAAGAAAATCAAGCTCTGCTGCTGCTGTTTTGGAGTCCACTACCATGCGACAGTTGCAGATAGGCATTGTGTGCTGTTGACCTCCGTGGGGAAAAAAATTATTAGTGCTATTTATCCTATATTAGTTGCTGCTGCCCATTGTGTTTAGAGGCTGTCTGCAAATTATTAGCTGACTGCCGCTTAGTGTTGTGGACAAGGCCAAGGAAAGAGAAAAAAAAGAAGAAAAAAATATAGTTATGTCATAAATTATGTGCAGTAGTAATTATATCGATTTATAGGATGGTTAAAAAATCTTGTAAATCAAGGAGTTTCAGAGTTTTTGTAGAAGTTAAGAAGGTATTTGTATTCACCGATTAGCTAAGGAAATAAAAGTATGATTAGAATAGAGGATAGCCGTTTTTTTTTGTTTTTCCTATATTAAGGGGACGTTCTAAGCGTATTTAAATTTCACAGTCTTGGAGCATTCCAGCGTCAAGAGAATGATTTCGGCCGAGGTTAAGACAAGTGCATGATGAGTTGTTTTCTGATATGTGTGGTTTGCTCATTATTAAATTCCCTTGTGTTGTTGATTCATTATTTGAGTTTTCAAGATTCAAATTTTTCATGATTATTTTTTTCGAACTTCAAGATTCAAGTTGTTCATTGAATTATCATTCAAGTACCGGTTAAGTCCCGAGTCGTTCTTACATTCAAGTTCCTGTGAGTAAGTGCTGGCCCCACTTGCTCAGCTTTATCGGTAAATGCTAAGGAGAATTCAAGTGTTGTCCGTTTCAGACGGAAACTTCTATTTCATTGTTACTCATTTCTAGTTCAAGTATCGATATGTTTCATTTGGTTGGATTCTACTGTTCTTCAAGCTCTACGTGTACTTGCTGAGTGTTTTTACTCACTCTTGTGTTTATTTGATTTTTAGGTACCCGTTGATCAAAGCATGCATGGGAAGAGGGTAGCACCTGCACTTGAGCACACCAACCAAATATTAAACTTAGAATGTAGACTTTATTAATTAATTATTGAGTTATTGTTTTTTTAATAACTATCATGAGGTCATATGGTCGTTCTAATGATTACCTCCATCATGATAATTGAATGCTGCTTATTATTGTTTGTTATTGTGCGTATATCTGCATTGTGTTGTCCGGACTAGTTGACTTTATAGGGGAGGCTTTGTCGAAATTTCTAATATTTCTCTTACTTAGTAATATGCTTTTGATGCTGATTTCAAAGATGTGCTACTGCAATGTAAAGAAGGAAAAACATGGAACAAGTCTGTTCTCACAAATGGTTTTGTGTTTCGAGCTAACAAATTGTGCATTCTAGCTGGTTCTATGCGTATCTTACTATTGCAGGAAGCACATGTTGGAGGATTGATGGGACACTTTGGTGTCAAGAAGACGAAAGACATCCTAGCAAGCCATTTCTTTTGGCCAAAGATGAGAAGAGATGTGAAGCGGTTTGTTGCTCGTTGCACCACCTGTCAAAAAGCTAAGTCCCGTCTTAATCCACATGGTTTATACATGCATCTCCGTGTTCTTAGTGTTCCATAGGAGGATGTTTCTATGGATTTTGTTTTAGGATTGTCTAGAACAAAGAAGGGGAAGGATAGTATTTTTGTTGTTGTGGACAGATTTTCTAAAATGGCACACTTCATACCATGCCACAAAACTGATGATGCTACCCATATTGCTGATTTGTTCTTTCGAGAAATTGTTCGTTTGCATGGGGTTCCAACCACTATTGTTTTAGATAGAGATGCCAAGTTTCTTAGTCGTTTTTGGAAAACCTTATGGGCTAAGTTGGGGATGAAATTGATCTTCTCTACCACTTGTCACCCTCAAACTGATAGACAGGCTGAAGTAGTGAACCTAGTTTATCTGCCATGCTTAGGGCTGTTCTGAAACATAACATCAAATTATGGGAAGAATGTTTGCCTCATATTGAATTTGCTTACAATCGTTCGTTGCATTCTATTACTAAATTGTGCCCTTTTCAGATTGTATATGGTTTTATCCCTCGTGCTCCCATTGATCTTTTGACTCTGCCACCTTCAGAGAAATTGAATTTTGATGCTTCTCGCCGTGCTAAATTAATTCTTAAAATGCATGAGCAAACTAAAGCAAATATTGAGAGCATGAACGCTAAATATCAACAAGCTAGTAGCAAGGGTAGAAAGCATGTTACTTTTGAACCTGGTGATTTGGTCTGGGTGCATTTGAGAAAGGATAAATTTCCTGAGTTGAGAAAATCTAAATTGCTACCTAGAGCTGCTGGACCCTTCAAAGTGCTTCGAAAAATTAATGATAATGCATATGAAATTGAGTTGCCTGCACATTTTGGGGTTACTTCCTCTTTTAATATTACAGATTCGAAACCATATGTGGGAGAGGAAGACATATTTGAGTCGAGGACGACTCAATTGCAAGAAGGGGAGGATGATGAGGACATCACTGCCGTTGATACAACCACAACAACAGCCCATTCACCACTTGCAACTAATCAAGGTCCAATGACACGCGCTCGTGCACGTGAACTTAATTATCAGTTGAATTCATTCCTGACTGTTCAAACTAATTATCCTTCAAATGGAGAACTATTAAAGCCTTGTGATGAACTTGTTATTGTTAGGTGCTTGGGAATTGATCCAGCTTGGAGAAATGGAGGGATTAATGCAATGAAGGCTGCTCCACCTGAGGGGTCCTCGTAACTGCAGCAAGTACCATCTTAAAAGGGGCATAACATTCCAATCCCATGGTTGTTTAATGCAAATAAGTACTTGCTGGAAAGGTCTCTTCGTCTACTTTCCGGTGGATCAAGAATCAAAGGCAGATGACGCTTGAGCTGCTCAGAAAAGGCTGAACAAGACTCGTGACTCCATCCTGAGTTCTAGTCTTCCTCCTCTATATAAACAACTAGCAACCATAGGAAGAATTTGGGTTTTGTTTGTGTAAGTTTAGCCATTGCTACTTCCTTGTAACACAAGTGTCGACGAGACCTTCCGATTACTTGAATCAGAACCCCAACTTAACACACCCGTGAGTGTTTGCTTGTTATCTTGTTCTTGCTTGTTCTTCGATTGCTTGTAGGTTCAAGGCTGTTCTTGGCACGGCAAGAACAGCAACAATAGGAGCCGGTGTAACTATCACTAAGGCGCAACACCCTTGTGGTTGTTGTAGTCAGGTAGCACAACGTCGACCTCCATCCAAATCGTAGTTATCAGGAGACAGTGTAACTGTCGCTCAAGGCGCCACACCATTCTGGTTATGGTAGTCGGGCAGCTAACGCCGGCCTCCACCAAATTCATTCACCACCAACATCTCTTATTGAAAGATAGGGCATCCCCATACCCGTTGGGTTTATCAGTATGTGAGTTCTCTCTTTATAGTCATCTCAAGTTCTGAACTCATTATAGCTGAAAACTTGGACACAAGATCATGAGAAGCATAACCAAAGATAATATCATCTCACATACACTTGAAGGAATTTGTGTCATTGCCATGCTTAATAACAAATATATTTTAATCTACTTTGTCAATGGTAAACCACTTTTCAAGTAAGGATGTTTTTAACCTATCATACCATGCTCTAGGGGCTTGTTTGAGACAACACAAAGATTCACGCTGTTTATGAACATGACTAGAAAAACTGGATTTTCAAAACCTGGTGGTTGCTTAACATAAACCTTCTCAGCTATGTAGTGATTAATAAAATCACTTTTTGCATCCATTTGATATAACTTGAAATCTTTAGATGCATCAAATGCTAATAAAATACTTATAGCTTCTAGTCTAGAGACGGAAGCAAAAGATTCATCAAATCTAGACCTTCAACTTGTTTGAAATTTTGAGAACCCAGTCTTGCTTTATTCCTAACCACAACCCCATCCTCACTTTGTTTATTTCTAAATACCCATTTACTTCCTATCAATGTGTGACCGTTAAGTGGAGGAACAAGTTTCCAAACATTATTTCTCCCAAAAATTCTAACTCTCCTATGGCAATTATCGAAGATTCATTTGTGAGTTTGTGTCATACATCTTTTGGTTTGGAAGAAGCAACAAAAGCCGAATGATCGTCACAGTTTGGATCACAAAACCTATACCGTATGTCTTTCATGCAAGCTTCCAATAATGTATTTTGGAGGGTGACTTTCGAGGATGCGGGAGGGGAGTAGACACTTCACAATTTTTTTCTTCATGTTCATCACAAACCGATGAGCTTGTGGATTGAGCATGATCTGGACTAGCGATATTGTATGTTGGTGCTAGTAGTGGAGCAAAATCAGGAGTAGGAACGACATTGTGTGCTTCTAAAATTTTGGGCAGTAGCTCCATTCCTTCGTTATATTTAATGAAAATACTCTCCCCCTTCGGTTATGCATCTTGACCTACAATATTTGATCTAGTACATAGACTAGCTTCATTACTAGAAACCTCAGAAGTCTCCACAATTTTGTTAGTATCAAGTAAAAGTACACGGTAGACTCTAGTATGAGATGGATAACCAAAAAACATGCCATCAATAGATCTAGCTTCAAATTTATCAAGATTACCATGTGTCTTAAAAAGGAATTTGCACCTAATGACCTTAAAATGGTGACACTAGGGTAATGTACAAACAAAAGCTCATATGGTTTTTTTTTCTAGCTTAGCTCACAAGAAAACTCGATTTGAGACTTAACAAGCTGTTACAATTGCATCTGTCCAAAACTTCCTAGGAATTTGATATTCATCAAGCTTAGTCCTAGCCATCTCAACTAAGGTTCTATTATTCTCTCTATGACACCATACTGTTGAGGTACATATAGTGATGAAAATTGATGGTCTACCACTTTTTCAGCACAAAAGTGATCAAATGATTGGTTTTTAAATTCAGTTCTATTATCACTTTTATTGCTTTTATAGATTCTGGGTGGTGAAGTGATAATCTAAGAAATAAACTTCTAAAGTGAATAAAAGCTTTATTCCTAGATGCCACAAGTACCTAGAATAATCATCAACAATCACAAGCACATACCATTTACATCCAAAAGATTGAACTCGTGAGGGACCTATGGTGTCAAGGTGTAAAAGTTGTCCTGGTTCTATTATCATGGTCATTGTGAGTGTAGCATGTGAACCTACAACCACCTTAGCATGTGTACAAGAAGAGCACAAAATATTTTTGTCCCCTTTAAGCTTAGGTAACCCACATATGCGATGAGGACAACTAACATGTGTGCGGTGCTCACAGCCTACGTGACCGAGTCTGCGATGCCAAATGTATAAGTCCTTTGACTCATTAGCAACTAGACACCTGTGCTTAGAGGTTGACATATCAAAATTAGCTTTAAAATCTCTTCCAAATCGAGACATATTAAACAAAATCTCACCATTTGAATCTACAATCTTGCATAATTTTTAGTGAAGTTAATTTCTAGATTTTCATCTAGTAATTGTGAAGCAGAGAGCAAGCTGTATTTCAAGTTCTTAACAAGTGTCACATCCTTCAAAGTGTAGTGATTACTATCTCTAACCGAACCCTTAGAAATTATAGGAGTTGAAGAACTATCGGCAAAGGTAATATTTTCTATACATGAGATAAAAGAGAGGGAGGAGAACTATTCTTTGTTACCTATCATGTGCTGTGAGCAATCTAAATCGACAAACCAAATATTCTCCTTACTCAAGTGTGTAACTAACATAGTAGCACAATACGTCGGTGACTCAATATTGGGGTTAGTCAAAAGACATTTAGGGATCTAGTACTCAGTCACACGACGTTCAACAGGAATAACATGTGAAAGGTGAGAAAATGCAGCGGGTTTATGAGCCAAAGTTTGAGAATTCTCCACAATTTTGTTAGTGTCAAGTAAAAGCACACGGTAGCCTCTAGTATGAGATGGATAACCAAAAAGCATGCCATCAACAGATCTAGCTTCAAATTTATCAAGATTACCATGTGTCTTAAAAAGGAATTTGCACCTAAAGACCTTAAAATGGTCACACTAGGGTAATGTACAAACAGAAGCTCATATGGTTTTTTTCTAGCTTAGCTCACAAGAAAACTCGATTTGAGACTTAACAAGTTGTTATAATTGCATCTGTCCAAAACTTCCTAGGAATTTGATATTCATCAAGCTTAGTCCTAGCCATCTCAACTAAGATTCTATTATTCTCTCTATGACACCATGCTGTTGAGGTACATATAGTGATGAAAATTGATGGTCTATCACATTTTCAGCACAAAAGTGATCAAATGATTGGTTTTTAAATTCAGTTCCATTATCACTTTTATTGCTTTTATAGATTCTGGGTGGTGAAGTGATAATCTAAGAATAAACTTCTAAAGTGAATAAAAGCTTTATTCCTAGATGCCAAAAGTACCTAGAATAATCATCAACAATCACAAACACATACCATTTACATCCAAAAGATTGAACTCATGAGGAACCTATGGTGTCAAGGTGTAAAAGTTGTCTTGGTTCTATTATCATGGTCATTGTGAGTGTAGCATGTGAACCTACAACCACCTTAGCATGTGTACAAGAAGAGCACAAAATATCTTTGTCCCCTTTAAGCTTAGGTAACCCACATATGCGATGAGGACCACTAACATGTGTGCGGTGCTCAAAGCCTACGTGACCAAGTCTACAATGCCAAATGTATAGGTCCTTTGACTCATTAGCAACTAGACACATGTGCTTAGAGGTTGACATATCAAAATTAGCTTTAAAATCTCTTCCAAACCGAGACATATTAAACAAAAGCTCACCATTTGAATCTACAATCTTGCATCAATTTTTAGTGAAGTTAATTTCTAGATTTTCATCTAGCAATTGTGAAGCAGAGAGCAAGTTGTATTTCAAGTTCTTAACAAGTGTCACATCCTTCAAAGTGTAGTGATTATTATCTCTAACCGAACTCTTAGAAATTATAGGAGTTGAAGAACTATCAGCAAAAGTAATATTTTCTATACATGAGACAAAAGAGAGGGAGGAGAACTATTCTTTGTTACCTATCATGTGGTGTGAGCAATCTAAATCGACAAACCAAATATTCTCCTTACTCACGTGTATAACTAACATAGTAGCACAATACGTCGGTGACTCAACATTGGGGTTAGTCAAAAGACATTTAGGGATCCAGTACTCAGTCACATGACATTCAACAGGAATAACACGTGAAAGGTGAGAAAATACAGCGGGTTTATGAGCCGAAGTTTGAGAATTCTCCACAATTTTTTTAGTGTCAAGTAAAAGCACACGGTAGCCTCTAGTATGAGATGGATAACCAAAAAACATGCCATCAATAGATCTAGCTTCAAATTTATCAGGATTACCATGTGTCTTAAAAAGGAATTTGCACCTAAGTGATGAGGACATCAACACCCTCGATACATCCACACCAACTCAACTACCGGTTTCTGGTCCGATCACACGCGCTCATGCATGTCAACTAGACCATGAGGTGAACTCGTTCTTGGCCTTATGTCCATCTTATCTAGACCGTGGAACTACGTGCTTTCTTGTTTTGCTTAGGAACAATGGAGAGGAGCCAATGGGAAGGGAATTCGCGCGGACGGAATTTGGACAGCAGAATAGCACCAACTTGTGACGGCCACCACTATTTCATACGGACTCCGATCTAGGCGTACAAGTACTTCCTGGAAATATTATCAAGTCTACTTTCAAACGGATCTGGCCTCATGTCCATATCTATTCAGAGTCGGCCGCAATCGTTATTTTAATACCAAGACCTTTTCTATCCATGGTGCTGCATCACCAAAATTGGGCCCATGGCCCATGTATCGTTTGGAGTCCATTAGGGACTCGTGATTAGGGTTTCTCACGACCCTAGGGAGGTAATAAATAGTAGCCGCCACCCTCATTAGCTGGTGGGTTTTGTTTATTCATAAGTTAGCTTCCGCTGCTTCCTTGTACACGCGCGTGTCGACTAGATCGCACGTCTACTTGTATCCAGAACACCACTTCAGATTGATTCAACTGATAAGTGCTTGTTCTTCTTGTTTTTGCGTGTTCTTCGATTTCTTGCAGGAACAAAGGCCCCCGCGGTCAGGTTGATTGTGCGCCAGCAAGATCAATACAACTTCGGAGTCGGTGTACCGATCGCTAAGGCGCATCGTCTTGGGGATGGTGTAGTTGGATCGCCAACGTCTTCTCCTCCACAAATCGAACCCTCCTATTCTCATCGAAAGATCGGGAACCAAGATCCTATCAAGTGGCAATCAGAGCAAGGTTAATCGGTGAGAGTGCTACCATTACTTTTCTTTCCGCTGTTATCATCCTATAGTCCAGAAAAAGCCCAAAAATACCAGATCTGTTTTTTCCATTATTCCTAGACGATTGTGCCTTTTACTTTCTCTACTTAGTCAAGACTTGTTGAGTCCATCGTTGCTTCAATGAGTCAAGTTGCTGGTCTTTAGTTTTGCACCACTAGAGTTTCGAGTTCATGTCACATTAGGTCACCTAGTTTGAGTCAGATTCGTAGTTCGAGTTTGAGTCGGATTACTAGTTTGAGTTTTAATCAGATTGCTACTTCGAGTTTGAGTCGGATTGCTAGTTCGAGTTTGAGTCAGATTACTAGTTCGAGTTTGAATCAAATTGCTATTTGAGTTTGAGTCAGATTAGTAATTTGAGTTTGAAAACAAGAAAAAGGCAAGTACAAAATCAAAAGCCGCACAAAAGCCACAAGCAATTAGAGAAGAAAAAAAAGGCAAGTGCAAGATCAAAAGCCTCATGTGCAAATTTTGTTCTAGGGTCTCCTAATTCCATCTAGAGAGAGTTTGGGTGACCACCCCAACAAAAGAAAAAACGAAAAAAAGAAAAAAAGTCATATTGTTGTTTGGGGTGTTTTTGGTGACAACATTGGTGTCTCGGCTCGCGTCTCTAGTACGGTCTAGACTAAGATCAGCACAGTACTATCGTAGAACATTTATTCAACTTGTTGTGATTAACGTGGTGAAAGTTTGCTCCTTGTGGTAGTTCAAACACTTAAAGCCATAGATTGACACCTGCTCTTGAAGTTGTTCATTACTTGCTGGTTGCCATCACCTTCTTGCTGAGCTTGGTAAGAACAGGTAAGAGCTTGATTGAACATGTTGAGAGTGAGCGAGTTATCTCCACCAGCACCTTTGTAGCTAGGGATAACATTACCATTTCATATTGGATTGTTCTTTTTTTTCTACTAACCATGGCAGGAGGAGCAAATACAAACGAAGACGTGCATTCACCTCGCATACGGGGAATTATACAACACTTCGAACGCCAAGTGCGGCTACACACAGAAGCGCTTGATGAGGATTTTCGTGTTACCAGTGACCACCTTGGTCAATTGGAAAATATGCAGATCGACACCAACACCAAAATCAGCACGTTGGAGATTTCCATTCAAACATTGAACACCTCTATTGGAGCCATCCTGCAGCGCCTTGAGGAGAGGGATCGTGGACGCACCACAGATGGATAGGTGAGCAATGCTCCTAGTATTGTACGTGACAATGAAGATGACTATTTTGTAGATACGGAGATTGGGGAAGATGAGGAAGCTAGGCCACGACACCGGCTACAACACAACCGTCAAGGTATGGGTGGACATCATTGGCGTGAGGTACGCAATCATGATGATACTTTTAACAATATCAAATTTAAGATACCTCATTTTGATGGTAAATATGACCCTGATGCATATATTACTTGGGAGATTTCTGTTGATAAAAAATTTGCATGTCATGAGTTTCCTGATAACGCAAGAGTTAGAGCAGCCACTAGTGAGTTTATTGATTTTGCTTATGTTTGGTGGATAGAACATGGCAAGAAAAATCCTAATAACATACCACAAACTTGGGATGCTTTGAAACGGCTCATGCAGGCTAGATTTGTTCCTTCTTACTATGCATGTGATTTGTTAAATAAGTTACACCAATTGAGATATGGAGCTAAAAGTGTAGAAGAGTATTTTCAGGAATTACAAATGGGTATGTTGCGTTGTAATTTAGACGAGGATGAGGAACCAGCTGTGGCTAGATTTTTGGGTGGTTTAAACCGTGAAATTCAGGACATACTTACTTATAATGATTACAATAATGTTACCCGTTTGTTCCATTTTGCTTGTAAAGCTGAAAGGGAAGTGCAGGGACGACGAGCTAGCTCTAGAACTAATATTTTTGCAGGAAAGACTAGCTCATGGCAACTACGCATGAATACTCCTTCGACTGGGCATGCTTCCCCGCCATATTCTTCACCAAGTCAGGCAGCACCTTCTTCCTCTGGCAACAAGCCACGTGCTTCTTCCACTATCTCAGCAGTAAAGACCATCCAAAAGCCCACCGAGAGTGCTTCTTCCGTAGCATCTACCAGACGATCTAGTGACGTTCTGAAAGTGCATCTAGGATCCCCTTGGGTTTTGGATGATTGATGACGACAATTAAGTAACTAATGAGCTCAGTGATCTTAAGCACAGGTGTGGATTCAAGCGGAAACACAAACCCTCAAAAAGGAAAAGGATGAAAACGGCGATGTTGACTCAAAAAGAAGAAACTAGGGTTTCTAGCGTGTCGAGTGTAGACTAGCCAAGTATTTGTGAGGACGTGTGTGTAAAGTGCATAGAGATCAAGTTGGGAGCTCAAAGCGGTTTAGAGATCAAACCTATTAAGAGAAGAGAGTTGGAAGCAGTCTGGTAGGAGTGGCCGGACTAGTCCGTGCAGGTGGCCGGACTAGTCCGCTCCTAGCCGGCCAAGTCCGTTTTCAGCCGGACCAAAAGGGTCTGACTGAGTTTTCAGCCTACGTTCCCTCTAAAACTAATTCTTATGTGGATTAGGGTTTGGTGAGGTGAAGAAGAGGAAGAACACCGCTCTAGGCTCTCGGTTTGATCTCTTGCACTTGTGAATCTTTGTGATCTGTGGATTGAGTTGATTTTGTGATTTGTGATTGTATTTGTGGTGGGAGCCTTAGATTGTGAGAAGCCCCAACGAATCTTGTATTCACCCCTTTGTGATAGTGGAGAACCAAGTTAGGCCCTTGTGGTAAACTTGGTGAGGGAAGGGTTGTTGAACCCAGTCCTTCGTGGACTCCTCAACGGGGACGTAGATTCCTTCGTGGGATCGAACCTCGTGATAAAATCCTTGTGCCCCTTATGTACTTTGCTTTCACTTATCGCACATTGCTTCTAGGGTTAGCTTTACCGGTTTTGTTCATCACTCTTGTTTCATTGTGATCCTTAGCCTCACACTTGCTTCATAACTTGTTAAGGTTCACTAAGTCATTCTAACACACTTTGCATCACAAGAATCACACTAAAACTTGTTAGAAACTCCTTTTTGGGCTTTCCCTGCAGGTGGACTGGACTAGTTCGCCCCCCTTGAGTACTGATCTCGTTTTATTAAGTAATTTCAGGTCGATTAGCCTATTCACCCCCCTCTAGGCAACTTTCACGTTCAATGTCACAAGTGCAAGGGTTTTGGCCCTGTGCAGCGTGACTGCCCAAGCAAACGTGTTCTAATTGTTAAAGATGATGGTGAGTACTCATCTGCTAGTGATTTTGATGACGATACATGGGTTTTGCTTGCAGCTGACTATGCAGGTAGCGATGAACATCAAGAAGAGCATATTGGTGCAGAAGATGCAACGCGCTATGATAGTCTCATTGTGCAGCGTGTGCTTAGTGCACAAATGGAGAAAGCGGAACAAAATCAAAGGCACACATTATTCCAAACAAAGTGTGTTGTCAAAGAGCGATCTTGCCGCATGATCATTGATGGAGGTAGCTGCAACAACTTGGCCAGCAGTGACATGGTGACCAAGGTGGCACTAAGCACCAAACCGCACCCACATCCCTATTACATTCAATGGTTAAACAACAGCGGTAAGGCAAAGGTAACTAGACTTGTGCGAATCAATTTTACTATTGGATCATATAAGTATGCCGTTGAATGTGATGTTGTGCCTATGCAAGCTTGTAATATTCTGCTAGGAAGACCTTGGCAATTTGATAGAGATTCTATGCAACATGGTAGATCAAATCAGTATTCTTTTCTTTACCACGATAAAAAAGTTGTGTTGCATCCTATGTCTCCTGAAGCTATTGTGCAAGATGATGTTGCTAGAGCTAGGAAAACTAAATCTCAGGACAATGCTAACGTTGAGAACAATAACAATGCCAAATCTGTGTTTGATAAGAAAAATTAGATATCTCTCAAGGGAAAATGCTTGTTTGCTATGACATCATCCTCAAAAGAGCAAAACGAAGATGATGAGGAGAGCCTTGACACCGATGAGGAAGAGACTCTCTTCATCAACAACTTCAAGAGAATGATGAGAAGAAGAAAAGGAGGATACAAGCATGAGAGCAAGGGCAAAGAAAAGGCAAGTCCCAGAACCAAGAGGGCTTGCTACAATTGTGGCAAGTACGGGCACTTCATTATAGATTGCCCACATGAAGAGGGCAAGAAGAATAAGGAGGGCAAACCGCAAGAGAAGAAGTTCTATAAGAAGAAGAGGCCCTCCGGTCATGCTCACTTAGGCAAGGAATGAGACTCTAATGATGAGTCCTCCTCGTTCGAAGACGAGGAGAAGATGGCAACCATAGTCATCGGGAGGAGCTCCAAAGGAAGCAAGCTTTTCCTCAACCTCTACGACCACAAGCAAACTTGCCTCATGGCAAAACAAGGAAGGAGAAAGGTTACTTCTAACTCATCCTCTTCCATATGCTCCCATGATGATTTTGATAGTGCTTGTGAGAACGAACACATGCTCAAAGACATAAGTAAGAGCACTTTGCGTCGGATGAAATTACTCTCGGATGAAATCTTTGAGAAGGAGGAGCTCATAGATAGGCAAGAGGACATGCTTATCCATGAAAAGGAGAGATGTAAATAGCTCATTGAGCTCCTTGAGCTTGAGAGAGAGAAGAGCAAGACATTAGAGCATGAACTTGCTCTAAGCAAGAAAACATGCTCAAGTCTTGAGGAGACAACCATTGAGCTCAAGGACGAACTTGGCAACTTGGCAAAAGTTAACAAGATCCTTGAGACTCAAGTTGAGTCCCTCAAGACCAATGTAGCCTCTTCCTCCAAAAGCTCATCCTCCTCAAAGGTTGCATCCGAAGCAATCTCTACTTGCAAATGTTCTAACTTGATCTTTAAATTAAAGGATGAGCTTAAGTTGACTCAAGGCAAACAAGCACCTAATGGTGGCATCTTTGACAAAGAGAAGGTGGCGTATGCACGAAGTGCATACACCAACACAAGACCTCCCAATGTCAAGGATGGTCTTGGTTATACTAGAGGTGGAAAGTGAAATGCTAAAACCTCCAAGTATGGCAAAGACTTGATTTTGTTTGTCAAAGGAATCTCATCCCCAACTAAAATTGGGAAGAATACTTCAACTAGCACTAATATGCCTAAATCTGAACCGCATCCTCTCTTTCATGATTTTGATGCATCTTATGTTTTAATGAGGAACAAGTATGGCAAAGTTTATGCCAGATATGTTAGGCCACTCCGCAAGAGCCCCAAGCCTTGTGTGTGGGTTCCCAAGTGTCTCACTACTAACGTCAAAGGACCCAACTCCGCTTGGGTACCTAAAAGGAAGGCATAATCTTGATTTGTAGGCATACTCCTCCGGTGGATCCAAATGGGTGCTCGATAGTGGATGCACCAACCACATGACCGGAGAGAGGAGAATGTTCATGGAGTATGAGCAACATTATGATCCAAATGAAGGGATCCTCTTTGGGGACAATAGTCGAGGGAAAATTCTTGGCTCTGGTAAAATTGTTATTTCTCCCCAACACACTCTTTCTCACGTTTTGCATATTGATTCTCTAGACTATGACCTTTTGTCCATATCACAACTATGTGACAAGGGTTATAATTGTGTTTTTACTAATGAGGGTGTGAGCGTCCTTAGAAGAAGTGATAACTCAATCGCTTTTAAGGGTGTCCTCAATGGAAAGCTTTATCTTGTGGATTTTGCCTCGGATAAAGCTCAACTTGACACATGCTTAATGGCGAAAACCAACATGGGATGGCTTTGGCATAGACGGCTAGCCCATGTTGGGATGAGGAACTTACAAAAGCTTCTTAAGGGCGAGCACATCCATGGTTTGAAGAATTTTTTTCTTTGAAAAGGATAAGCCATGTAGTGCTTGCCAAGCGGGGAAGCAAGTGGGAGCTCAACACCCCTCCAAGAACATCATGACGACGACAAGACCTTTGGAACTACTACACATGGACCTTTTCAGGCCAATAACCTACATTAGCATTGGCGGTAACAAATATGGTCTTGTTATTGTTGATGATTTTTCTCGTTTCACTTGGGTATTTTTCTTGCATGATAAGGGTGAAACTCACGGTGTCCTCAAGAGGTTCTCGAGGAGAGCTCAAAATGAGTTCGCCTCAAGAATCAAGGCTATAAGAAGCGACAACGGCACCGAGTTCAAGAATACTCAAGTGGAAGAATTCTTGGATGAGGAGGGCATCAAGCATGAATTCTCAGCCCCATACTCCCCTGAACAAAATGGGGTGGCGGAACGGAAGAATAGGACACTCATTGAGATGTCAAGGACGATGTTTGATGAGTACAAGACATCGGACCGGTTTTGGGTGGAGGCGGTTAACACCGCTTGCCACGTCGTCAACCGATTGTACCTCCATCGCCTCCTCAAGAAGACCCCCTACGAGCTTCTAGTTGGTAAGAAACCCAATGTATCTTACTTTCGTGTTTTTGGGAGCAAGTGCTATATTCTCAACAAGAAGCCTAGGACTTCGAAGTTTGCTTCAAAGTCCGATGAAGGTTTCTTGCTTGGTTATGATTCAAACACCCACGCCTACCGTGTCTTCAACAAATCCTCCGGGATTGTTGAAATAGCACGCGACGTGGTGTTTGATAAAACTAATGGCTCCCAAGTGGAGCAATGATCAAAGTGTGCTAGATCAAGAAGACTCTCCACAAGAAGCGCTTAGGAGGATGGCACTTGGAGATGTTTGACCACAAGAACAACCTCAAAGCTCAAGTGACCAACAACAAGATGATGCAAGTCACCCCCACGCGATCAAGTTGAAGATGGACAAGTGGCACCTCAACATGATCAAGAAGACAAAAGTCAAGAGGGAATCATACATCAAGGGGGAGACCGAGAAGAAGAAGAGGATGATGATGACTCAAGAGTTCAACCTCCACATCCTCGTGTGCATCAAAGTATTCAATGGGATCACCCCGTTGACAACATTCTAGGAGACATTACAAAAGGGGTAATCACTCGCTCTCGTGTTGCTAACTTTTGTTAACATTACTCCTTTGTATCGTCTTTAGAGCCCCATAAGGTTGAAGACAGATTGAGCGACCCGAATTGGATAGTGGTCATGCAAGTGGAGCTCAATAACTTTGAGAGGAACAAAGTTTGGGAGCTTGTCAAGCGTCCACAAGCAAATGTTGTGGGCACCAAGTGGGTATTCCGCAACAAGCAAGATGAGCATGGCGTGGTGGCAAGGAACAAGGCACGACTTGTGGCCAAGGGGTACTCACAAGTCGAAGGTTTGGATTTTGATGAAACCTTTGCTCCTGTAGCTAGGCTAGAGTCAATTCGTATATTACTTGCCTTTGCTACTCACCATGATATTAATCTTTACCAAATGGACATCAAGAGTGCATTCCTAAATGGTCCAATCAAGGAGGAAGTCTATGTGGAGCAACCACCAGGCTTTGAAGACCAAGACTTCCCAAACCATGTCTTCAAATTGCGTAAGGCTCTCTATGGCCTCAAACAATCTCCTAGAGCTTGGTATGAGTGCCTTAGAGACTTTTTAATTCAAAATGGTTTTAAGATAGGAAAAGTTGATTACACTCTCTTCACAAAGTACTTCAATGATGATCTATTTGTGTGCCAAATATATGTCGATGACATCATATTTGGTTCTACTAACAAAGTGTTTGTGATGAGTTTTCTAAGATAATGACAGAGAGATTTGAGATGTCCATAATGGGGGAGTTGAAATTCTTTTTAGGTTTTCAAGTTAAGCAACTCAAAGAGGGCACGTTCATAAGTCAAACAAAGTACACTCAAGACATATTAAAAAAGTTTGACATGGATAAGGCCAAACCCATCAAGACTCCAATGGCAACAAATGGACACTTAGACCTCAACGAAGATGGTCCAAGTGTGGACCAAAAGGTATATCGTTCCATGATTGGTTCTTTGTTATATCTTTGTGCATCTAGACCGGATATTATGCTAAGTGTGTGTATGTGTGCACGTTTTCAAGCTGCACCTAAGGTGTGTCATATAACCGTCGTGGAGAGAATTCTTAGATATTTAGTTCACACACCTATCCTAGGACTTTGGTACCCCAAAGGATCTAAGTTTAACCTTATTGGCTATTCCGATTCGGATTATGCGGGGTGTAAAGTTGATAGAAAGAGCACATTCGGGACATGCCAATTCTTGGATAGATCCTTAGTGTCTTGATCCTCTAAGAAACAAAACTCCATTGCTCTTTCCGCAGCTGAAGCAGAGTATGTAGCAGCCGGAAGTTATTGTGCACAACTTCTTTGGATGCGACAAACTCTAAGGGATTATGGTATAAACTTGCGCCATATTCCTCTCCTATGTGACAATGAGAGCGCCACCAAATAACCCCATAATGCAGTTGAGCATTCGAGGACAAAGCACATAGATATTAGACACCACTTCTTGAGAGATCATTCCTTGAAAGGGGATATAGTGATTTCCCATGTGAGAACCGAGAACCAACTAGCCGATATATTCACCAAGCCTCTAGATGAGAAGCACTTTTGTGAGCTTAGGAGTGAGCTCAATATCTTAGATTCTCGAAATGTGGCTTGAAACATGCACATCTGAATGTTTACTTTACATCTTATTCAAAAGAACACATGTGTTTGAGAAATTCATCTCTATCTAAATCTTCTCCAAAATATTTGAAAAACTATTAACTTTGTGAGTCATGGTCATAGTTTGATTGTTGATTGCTTACTGACCATATTCATAAGGTTTTTTTGTGGCAATATGTCCAAAAGGATCAACTATAGTGGCTAAAACTCAAATATATATGTTTTCAGCCTCTTAGGACCGGACTAGTCCGCCCTATGGCTGGACAAGTCCGGATCCGGACTCATCCGGGTCTGTTCTGCAGACCGCACTAGTCCGTCCCCTTCACCGGACTAGTCCGGCCCCTAGGGACTTAAACCCCCCAGGAGGCGGCCGACCCCTCCACTTCCCACACTCACTTTTCTCTCTCCCACGCGCACTCAACTCCCCTCCTTGGGCGATTTTCGACTCCATCCACCAAAGATCGTTTCCAATCCGTGCTTTGGAAGCCCCGAAAGCGTGGAAACCTTTCCCAACCTTTCCCGACGTGATCAATCCCCGATCCCGTCGATTTCTCAAGATTTGAAGAGGTACTCCTCATTTTTCAAAAACTTGCCTCATTCTTAATCTATAAAGTTTTTGATAGGTCCCTCTTCATTAAAGTTGTTCCTAGCATCCTTGTGATCATAGCCTAGGAGTATTGCGACTTGATTCAATGATTTTTCGAAAAACCGTTTGAGTTAGGGTTCAACCTGTGTAAACCGGACTAGTCCGGTGCCAGGCGGACAAGTCCGGTGTACACAGGACAAAACCCTAACTTTAGCTATTTATCGTGATTTCTTTCGCATTATTCCACTTCCTTGACACTCTATATCATGTTTTCCTCCTGTTTCAGCAGAAATGGCAGCTCCTCGCCGATCCGCTTCTCCCCCCACTGATCCCGAGTGGGAGGCGGAGCAGCTTCACCTTGGCGAGGAACGGGCAAAGGCTGAGGTTGAGGCTGCCAAGAAGCTTCTCGAGCAGCAAGAACGAGCAAAGGCAGCCAAGAAACAACAAGCTAGGGCCGCAGCTACGGCCTATAACGAAGATGAAGCAATGGCCCGTGCCATTGAGGAGTCCCACAAGGAACTCCACAAGAAGAAGCGAGAGGAGCGTGAAGCTCACAATTCTCAGGATGCAGCAGCACAAGTCTCCAAAAGGAAGAGACTTGTGACCATGGGAGAGAAAGCAAGGGGCAAGGAGCAAGCCCAAGAAGAAATTGCTGAACGCCAGATCGAGAGAGGTCCGAAGAAGGGCAAGGCTCCGGCTCCAGTAGAGCCCAAGAAAAGGAGGCCCACTGTGAAGATATCGACGAAGAGGGCCGCAGACCTTGTGATCAAGGAGAAGGGGCATGCCAAACCCATTGGCCCCTTGGAGGTGCACACTCCTAAGAGGAATCCCAACAAACAGCGTGAAATAGCCACCAATGTCTTCCATGGGAAAGGAGCCGAGAAGGCGAGAAGACTGCGGACGGACAAGGTCTACAAGTATGAAAGGAGCACCGTTGACCCTAGGTTTTTGTGCGACTCTCACTGTGACTATTACCGTCTGGTCTACCAGAACATGAAGAAGCCAGTGATCGAAGCACAATGGGTAGACTGGAAGTACATGACCCAAAAGCAACATTCTACTTTTGATGCGGTCATTGTAGCCGCTGTGCGCCATGAGCTCAAAGGAATCATGGGCTTCAAATATTACTGGAATGTTGAAGTCATCCTACAATTCTACTCCACCATCTACTTCACCACTTCAGGTGATAGACAAATCATTTGGATGACGCATGGCGAGCAGCTCTCAGTTACTTTTGAGGAGTTTGCCAAGATTCTCGGACTTGAGGCCCATTTGGACCATGAGATCATTATCTCTAACCTCAAGGCCGTAGACAGAGACAAGCTGGCCTACATGTATCCCAGTCATGTTTAGTATGATGTCGGGCATGCTCGCAATATCAAGCCATTCCATAGCATTCTGAATAGGATCCTGAGGAGGACCATCACACCCAAGGATGGTGATGCAGGGGTGATCCAAGGCAATCGGAGGCACCTGCTACTTCTTATTGATGGGGAGAAGTTCAACCTCGTCGATTACATCTTCGACGATATTTTGAACATCTCGCATACCCCCAACCGTGCTTGCGGGTATGCCTCCTACATCATGTATCTCATCAAGAAGGTGTCGGGCTTGACCTTCGTCAAGGATGTGACTCATCGCCCGCTCCATCCTCAAACGCCACCTGCAGTGCCGCCTCCTCCGCGTCGGAAGAATGCGGAGCCTCCCTGTCACTCGGCGGTGCCAGCACCTCACCCAGTGGCACCTACCTCTCCGCCTCCACCCCAGTCGATGAGCGCCTTCTTCAAATGCTTCAAAGCTATCTTCACCTTCTGCCGGAAGCAAGAGATCCGGAATCAACGGGCACACAAGCGCCAAGTACCTCAAGGCGGTGTGTGACAAGCTGGAGGTATCCATGTTCTCTCTGGAGGTGAGTGACAGGGAGATCACCCCATTCCCCGACTTCACCGCCGACGAGCTCACCCAGCTCCAAGAGGACGGGAGCTCTTCCCGGATGGCTCCCTCGGCACGGGTCTCCGACGATGACGAGGACCACGAGGACCCGGGGGCCACGGAGAGCGACTCCAATAATGAGGCAGACGATAGTGAGGATGGTGACGACTAGTGGATAGGGCTCGTTGTTCCCTTCTTCTTTTCCTTTTTAGTGTCTTGATGCCAAAGGGGGAGAGTTAGATGGGGGAGAGTTAGAAAGGAGGGGGAGAGTAATTAGATGTGGGGAGAGTAGCTCTTATTTTGGATCCTTGGACATGTTGCACTTCTCTTGTAATATTTATGTCATGTCCAATGTTTAAATTTGTGCAAAACAATGTTTTGAATGTTTAATATCAATATGATGCTTTAAATGTCTATCTTTTAATCATATTAATATTTATTATGTCTTGTCACAAATTGTTGAGCACAACACGTAGGCACCCCACCATAACGTGTGTGTGTATGAAGGACTTCCTCAATCTCTTTTTTATGATGCATTCATTGAGGGGGAGTCACTCATACACCCGAACATTATGAAAACCAAAAATTTACACTCTTATATGTGAAGACTTAATGTGTTGTCATCAATCACCAAAAAGGGGGAGATTGAAAGTGCATCTAGGATCCCCGTGGGTTTTGGATGATTGATGACGACAATTAAGTAACTAATGAGCTCAGTGATCTTAAGCACAGGTGTGGATTCAAGCGGAAACACAAACCCTCAAAAAGGAAAAGGATGAAAACGGCGATGTCGACTCGAAAAGAAGAAACTAGGGTTTCTAGCGTGTCGAGTGTAGACTAGCCAAGTATGTGTGAGGATGTGTGTGTAAAGTGCATATAGATCAAGTTGGGAGCTCAAAGCGGTTTAGAGATCAAACCTATTGAGAGAAGAGAGTTGGAAGGTCTGGCAGGAGTGGCCGGACTAGTCCGTGCAGGTGGCCGGACTAGTCCGCTCCTGGCCGGCCAAGTCCATTTTCAGCCAGACCAAAGGGGTCTGACTGAGTTCGGACTAGTCCGTAGCGAGACGGTCTAGTCCGGGTAGTTGTGGAGTGGGTTTTGAGGACTAAGTCCCAAAATCATGGACTTGTCCGTTTTAGTCCGGACCAAGAGGTACTGACTGAGATCGGACTAGTCCGCCCTTGGGGCCAGACTAGTCCGGGTTGGTGAGAGTTAGATGCTTCAGCGACTAAGTCTGGGTAGGCCAGACTAGTCGGCCCTGGGGGGCGGACTAGTCCGTGGTCTCCAGACTAGTCCATTTTCACACGGAACAAAAGGTTCTGTGTGAGATCGGACTAGTCTGGTGTAGGTCGGACTAGTCCGTTTTGAAGTGACCGTTTGAATTTGAAGTTTGGCGGGTAGCGTGACAATTGCCGCGCAGTGCGACAGTTGTCAGGGACGTCAGTGGTCCCAAAGGCCGGACTAGTTTGGGTCGTAGGCCGGACTAGTCCGCCCATCTGCTGAAGTCAGCAGTATGGGCTGGGAACCTCCATAAATAGAGGACCCCTGGGTTCATTTGAACCATTCTCTGAGTACTTTGAAACCCTAGCGCCTCCACAGCAAACTTTGAGCCTCCAAAAGCCTCCTTCTTGCCTACATTCCCTCTAAAACTAATTCTTGTGTGGATTAGGGTTTGGTGAGGTGAAGAAGAGGAAGAACACCGCTCTAGGCTCTCAGTTTGATCTCTTGCACTTGTGAATCTTTGTGATTTGTGGCTTGAGTTGATCTTTGTGATTTGTGATTGTATTTGTGGTAGGAGCATCAGATTGTGAGAAGCCCAACGAATCTTGTATTCACCCCTTTGTGATAGTGGAGAACCAAGTTAGGCCCTTGTGGTAAACTTGGTGAGGGAAGGGTTGTTGAACCCAATCCTTCGTGGACTCCTCAATGGGGACGTAGATTCTCTCGTGGGATCGAACCTCGGGATAAAATCCTTGTGTCCCTTGTGTACTTTGCTTTCACTTATCGCACATTGCTTCTAGGGTTAGCTTTACCGGTTTTGTTCATCACTCTTGTTTCATTGTGATCCTTAGCCTCACACTTGCTTCATAACTTGTTAAGGTTCACTAAGTCATTCTAACACACTTTGCATCAAAAGAATCGGACTAAAACTTGTTAGAAACTCTTTTTTGGGCTTTCCCTGCATGTGGACCGGACTAGTCCGCCCCTGGACCGAACTAGTCCGCCCCCCTTGAGTACTTATCTCATTTTATTAAGTCATTTCAGGTCGATTAGCCTATTCGCCCCCCCCCCCCCCCTCTAGGCAACTTTCACGTTCAATGTCACAAGTGCAAGGGTTTTGGCCATGTGCAGCGTGACTACCCAAGCAAACGTGTTCTAATTGTTAAAGATGACGGTGAGTACTCATCTGCTAGCGATTTTGATGACGATACATGTGTTTTGCTTGTAGCTGACTATGCAGGTAGCGATGAACATCAAGAAGAGCATATTGGTGCAGAAGATGCAGCGCGCTATGATAGTCTCATTGTGCAGCGTGTGCTTAGTGCACAAATGGAGAAAGCGGAACAAAATCAAAGGCACACATTATTCCAAGCAAAGTGTGTCGTCAAAGAGCGATCTTGCCGCATGATCATTGATGGAGGTAGCTGCAACAACTTGGCCAGCAGTGACATGGTGACCAAGGTGGCACTAAGCACCAAACCGCACCCACATCCCTATTACATTCAATGGTTAAACAACAGCGGTAAGGCAAAGGTAACTAGACTTGTGCGAATCAATTTTACTATTGGATCATATAAGGATGTCGTTGAATGTGATGTTGTGCCTATGCAAGCTTGTAATATTCTGCTAGGAAGACCTTGGCAATTTGATAGATATTCTATGCAACATGGTAGATCAAATCAGTATTCTTTTCTTTACCACAATAAAAAAATTGTGTTGCATCCTATGTCTCCTGAAGCTATTGTGCAAGATGATGTTGCTAGAGCTAGGAAAACTAAATCTCAGGACAATGCTAACGTTGAGAACAATAACAATGCCAAATCTGTGTTTGATAAGAAAAATGAGATATCTCTGAAGGGAAAATGCTTGTTTGCTACGAAATCTGATATTAATGAGCTGATTGCTTCCACCTCTTAATGAACATTCGAAGCGACAACGGCACGAAGTTCAAGAACACACAAGTTGAGAAGTACCTAGATGAAGAAGGGATAAAGCATGAGTTTTCAGCACCTTACTCCCCTCAACAAAACAGAGTTGCCGAAAGGAAGAACCGAACCCTCATAGAAATGGCAAGAACAATGCTCGATGGATACAAGACCTCCAATCGGTTTTGGGCGGAAGCGGTTAACACCGCTTGTCACGCCATAAACCGACTCTACCTTCATCGACTACTCAAGAAGACATCATATGAGCTACTCACCGGTAACAAGCCTAATATTTCATATTTTTTGAGTTTTCGGTTCCAAATGCTATATTTTGAACAAGAAACCTAGGACTTCAAAGTTCGCTTCAAAGTCCAATGAAGGTTTCTTGCTTGGTTATGATTCGAACTCTTACGCCTATCGTGTCTTTAACAAGACCTCCAGACTTGTTGAAGTAGCACGCGACGTAGTGTTCGATGAAACTAACGGCTCCCAAAAGGAGCAAGTTGATCCATGTGTGCTAGAAAGAGAAGAAGCTCCTTGCCAAGCACTGAGAAGAATGGCATCGGCGAAGTTCAACCACAAGAACCACCTCTACATATGCATGAGGAAGATGAACCACAAGAGGAGGCCAATGATCAAGGGGGAGCTTCCATACAAGATCAACATCAAGAAGACGAAAATGATCAACAAGTCAATGAGGGCAACCATCTAGGGGGAGAAGAAGATGACCATGAAGATTCAAGACCGCAAGTGCCACACCCAAGAGTACACCAATGCGTCCAAAGGGATCACCCAATCGACAACATCATCGGTGACATCCAAAAGGGAGTAACTACTAGATCTCAGATAGCCAATTTTTGTGAGCATTATTCATTTGTATCCTTTTTGGAACCACGCAGGGTTGAGGATGCATTGAAGGATCCAGACTAGATAGTGGCCATGCAAGAAGAACTCAACAACTTCAAACGGAACGAGGTGTGGGAACTAGTCGAAAGACCCAAGTTCAACGTCGTCGGCACCAAATGGGCCTTCTGCAATAAACAAGACAAACACGGGGTGGTGACAAGGAACAAGGCACGACTTGTGGCCAAAGAGTATTCATAAGTAGAAGGTTTGGATTTCGGTGAAACCTTTGCTCCCGTAGCTAGACTCGAGTCTATTAGAATATTACTTGCATATGCTACTCACCACTCTATCAAATGGATGTGAAAAGCGCCTACCTCAACGGACCAATCAAGGAGGAGGTGTATGTGGAGCAACTCTCCTCGGATTTGAAGATGAAGAGTTCCCCGACCATGTCTTTAAATTGTGTATGGCTCTCTACAGCCTCAAACAAGCTCCTAGAGCTTGGTATGAGTGTCTTAGAGATTTCTTAATTGAAAATAGTTTTAAGATCGGTAAAGTAGATTATACATTGTTTACAAAGAACTTTGACAATGATCTATTTATTTGTCAAATTTATGTTGATGATATTATCTTTGGTTCAACTAACAAATCTTTTTGTGAGGAATTTAGTAAGATTATGACAGATATATTTGAGATGTCTATGATGGGAGAGCTAAAGTATTTCTTGGGATTCCAAGTGAGGCAACAAAAGGAAGGGACGTTCATAAGCCAAACTAAGTACACTCAAGACATACTCAAGAAGTTTGGAATGGACAAGGTGAAGCCTATAAAGACTCTCATGGCAACAAATGGCCACTTGGATCTCAATGAAGATGGACCAAACGTAGATCAAAAGGTATATCGCTCCATGGGATATCTACTCTACTTATGTGCATCTAGGCTAGACATTATGTTGAGTGTATGTTCTTGTAAAAGGTTTCAAGCCAACCTAAAAGAGTGTCATTTGACAGCCGTAAAGAGAATCTTGCAGTATTTAGTTCATACACCCAACCTAGGCCTTTGGTATCCCAATGGTTCCAAATTCAATCTCATTGGTTACTCCGATGCAGATTATGTCGGATGCAAAGTAGACAGAAAAAGTACCTTCGATACATGCTAATTCCTAGGTAGATCTCTAGTTTATTGGTCCTCCAAGAAACAAAACTCCATTGCCCTATCCACGGCCGAAGCGAAATATGTTGCAGCCGAGAGTTGTTGTGCACAACTCCTTTGGATGCGACAGACTCTAAGGGATTATGGTTACAATATGAGCCGTATTCCACTCCTTTGTGATAATGAGAGTGCCATTAAAATTGCTCATAATCCCGTTGAGCACTCTAGGACTAAACACATAGACATCCGACATCACTTTTTGAGAGACCACTCAATGAAGGGAGATATAGCCATTTCACATGTCAACACCGAAAAACAACTAGCCGACATATTCACCAAGCCACTTGATGAAAAACGCTTTTGCGAACTCCAAATGAACTAAATATCCTTGATTATCGGAATGTGGCTTGAAATCTTATATACCTGAATGCTATCTTCAAAATTCATTGATTGTGTTGTGAAAATTATCTCTCTTAATTTTTCCGAAAAACTATGTCAATTACTAGATCTTGGTGAATTATGGTCATTGCTTGATTGTTGAATGTTTACTGATCATATTCATCAAGATTATTGTGTGTTTTTTGCTCCCTATTTTCTTAATAAGTACCTTCGAATATATACGAATGGGCTAAGCATTTCTTCCCTGGTGACCATCGACTAGTCCGTGATTGCCCAGACTAGTCCGCCCATGCATACTAGTCCGCAGAGTGACGGTTAGTCCGGACTAGTCCGACCGACCACAGACTAGTACGATATAGGCTCTGGAAAAGTTCGGACTAGTCTGATTATTTTCAGACAAATCCGATTTTTCGTCTCCATAACCCTAGCCGCCGCCAAACTCTAATATTCCTCACCCCCACTCTTGCCTCAAGCTTTCTCTCTCCATGCTCGAGCTCCCAAAGGCGATTTCCTTCATCCTCCATCAAAACTCTTCATATTTTTGTGGAAAACGACCTCCATTGCTCAGGGATTGAAGACCATGGACTTGTCCGCACCTTCAACCCCTTCATACTCAAGAATCAAGCAATTTCAATAAATTTTTCTCCCAAACCCTAGAAATCGCTATTTCCTTCGTTGGTAATCAAATAGCTTGGTTCCTTTCACCATATACATGCTTCCTTGATGTATTACATTGATGCTAATCTATTTCTGCATTAGGAATCACCATTTGTCTCATAGTTTGTGTTTTAGAGGTTGAATACCGGACTACTCCGGTCCATGCACGGACAAGTCCGGTCACCCGGACTAGTCCGTGCCTGTACACCGGACTAGTCCGATTTTTCTGAACTCAACCCTAACGTCCTATTCCTCAATGCAATTCCTTGTAATCTGTTCTCACCAATACCTTGTGAAATCCATTCTCAGGACAATGTCAAGCTCAAACGATAAAATTTCTGACTTCGAGGCTGAGATGGACCAAGAAGCCCTGCTTCAGTCCTCGACGGGACAAGGCAAGAAGCACCAAGAGCGCTCGTCCGAGCCGGCACCCTCCCCCCGCAGATTTGATGCAAGGTTCTCGTGAAGAAACCTGCATCAAAAGTTAAGGGTGCGGCTGCAACAAGCCCTAGCTCGGCAACCTCTCGCCAAGCAAAGGGCAAGGGCAAAGGGATTACAACGGGCCCGATTGGCCCCCTCAAGATGTCAGCTCCAAGGCAAGGGGCCCGGGATCCCACTGAGGAGAGGTTCAATGGAAAGGGCAGCGACACGGGTCGAAAGTTCAGAAATGTGGATTGTTACATCCGACCCAAGCAGGCTGCTGATGGGAGATTCTGGAGTAATTTCCATGCAGATTTTTACAAGACTGTCTACCTCCCAATGAAGACCCTAGTTGTGCGCAGCCAATGGATAGATTGGGCGCACTTTGAGAGGAAGGGTTGCTCACCTTTTGTGGAGGTAGTCGAGACAATTGAAAGGCATGGCTTGAAGGATCTCTTTGCCTTCAGAAACAACTGAAATGATGAAGTCATTGCTCAATTTTTTGCTACATGCCACTTTGCTAGTGATGAGGAAGAGCGGGTGACTTGGATGACTCATGGATCCAAGTACACCATTACCTATGATGTGTTTGCAAGGATTCTACATCTAGATAGCTCTAGCAATGACAACTTGGTCATTCACAACATTGGTGTCCTTGAGAAGGACAAGATGAAGGTTTTGTATGAACTCCACTCAAATTTTGATATCATAGCATGAAGCCTTCCACCCCACTCAACTTTCAACCCACCTTCCACCAAGAACATGAAGTCTTTCTTCATGGTGCTAAACACGGTCCTCAGGAAGACCATTGCCCCAAAGGATGCGGATGCTGGAAGTGTTCAAGGATATCTCAAGACCTTGATGAAGGTCATTAGCAAAGACAGGAAGTTTGATGTCTTTGACTACATTTGGAACGATATGGTGAACATATCATTTACTCCAAACAGGTCCTGTGGCTATGCACCTTATCTGATGTTTATGATTGAGAAGGTCACAGGGATAGAATTTGTGAAGGATGTGGAGCAAACACCATTGAGGCCCTAGAAGCCTCAACAAGCTAGTGTTCAAGCTGCTCCTTCTCCTGCTTCTAGTGCAGAGGCTCCAGTGAGAGCTAGTAGAGATGCTAGGGCTGCTATCGCCACTAGGGCCCCTCCTCAAAAGGGGTCACCAAGTGGCATATTGAAGTACTTGTCAGCTATCTTTGCCTCTTGCAAGAAGGCGGAATTGAACACTCATAAGCTAAACAAGAGGAGGAAGGCTGATATGCGATACATCAAAGAGAATGTGAAGCACATTTGCTAGAAGCTGGAGATCGAACCCATTGGATCTCCAGTCATTTCTGATGATTCTGATTTCATCGAGCTCGGTCCCTTGACTCCCTCCGAGCTTGCCTATTTTGGCATTGGGGACTTGAGTGGAACCATTCCTCCTCCTCAGCCCGAGAATGAAGATGAAGACGATGAGAGGACCAACAGCGAGGCTTGAAGACCTTAGGTCCCTCCTCTCCTTCTTTTTGGTGTCTTGATGCCAAAGGGGGAGAGATTGAGGGGGAGTCTTGTGCTTTAGCTGTAGGCTGCGAGGAGAGCTATCTTTTGTATCTTTTGTCTCTTTGTGAGTTGTAAGACTTATATCATGTTCTTTCGGTACTTTTGGTCCTACGATGCAATGTTATGAACTGCTTATGTAGATATTTATGAAATCTGTGATTTTGCTCTAAAAGTGACATATATGCTTGTTGTTGATATATTGATGTCAATTATGTCATTCTCATCATGATTATCATCTATACATACTTAGTTTTGCATCCCACCATCAAGAGTGCACATATGACTTATACTTTCATTGCTCAATGTGTTTCAAACTCATATGTGCACACTTTATGAAAATCTCAACTCTTTATCATATTTTATGAAATCTCAATTGGTTGTCATCAATCACCAAAAAGGGGGAGATTAAAAGTGCATCTAGGAATCCCTTGTGGGTTTTGGTTGATTTATGGCAAGCAAATGACATCCTAACCACATTATTGAGATGAGCACAGGCTCAAATGAAAGAATGAACAAAGCACCAAAAAGAAAGGAGAATGAGGAGCAATGCGAAAAAGAGCTCAAGAACCAAGTGTAGTAGATCACTGTGTATGGAGTGTGTTAAGGAAACACACCCCAAGAGCTCAAGCACAAATAATCTCACACATTGCACAAAGTTATACAGAACCGGACTAGTTTGACTGACCCCGGACTAGTCCGATATCTTTCTGTACCAGATCGAACAAGTCCTCACAATGCGAACTTGTCCACACAGTCCAGTTTTTCACTGACCAGACTAGTCCGATATCACTAAAGACTAGTCCGATATCTCTCTGACTAGAATCGGACTAGTCCTCCCCAGTGCGGACTAGTCCCCCAAACACTTCACAAGTTGCACGAAATTGGACAAGTCCAATAACACCACGGACTAGTCCGATATATTTCTTATATTAATCAGACAAGTCCGATATTTGCACGGACTAGTCCAAAATCCCTCTGACCTAAATCGGACAAGTCTTTCAAGTGCGGACTTGTTCCCCAAATTCACTTAGGGTTTCGCCTATCCAGACAAGTCCGATATTCATCGGACTAGTCCGAAGATTTCCAAAACCAAATCGGACTAGTCCGCTCTCACTTCGGACAAGTCCGATATTTCAGTACACCTAGGGTTTCCTACACGCAGCACACCGAACTAGTTCAGTGTCCGCCACGGACTAGTCCGATCTTTCTAAACCCTAACGATAACTTTTGGAAACCCCATATAAATAGGTGTGCACGGCCCATCTTACATATATCTCGACACTCTACATTGTCACACCCTCCAAGAGCCTAGAGAACTCATCTCTCCACGCAATGCAATGCAAGAAAGCTTAATCATTTGAGGATACATATTGGATCCACGAAGAGACACGGTTCTTCACTCATTAAGCTCTTGTTTTGGTTCCCTAACACACTCCTGTGGATTTTGTTGTAATCTTAAGAGTGTGTTCTTGGTGGTGTTCATCTTGTAATCTTGGGGAGCCCTCAACGTGTGAGAAGGCCCCTTGAATTTGGTTATTTTCCCTTTGTGATTAGTGAAGAGGATTGGCCTCCGTGGCGATCCGACGAGGGTAGGGTTGGAGAAGACCTGGTCCTTTTGTGGACTCCTCGACATGGATGTAGGTTGCCTCTGTGGAACCGAACCACACGATAAAGAGCTTGTGTTCTTACAATGCGCCCATTGTTCTTACTCTTCATATCTATCTAGGGTTTCAATCAGTCTTGTTCACTTTACGTTGAAACATTGAATATAAGATTTACTTGTGCTACATCCTAGTTCATAGTAGTGTGACACTTCAATTACAAGTATATTTCAGCTGCATACATCGTAGGATCGAGATAATCGATCAAACTTGATCAATCTAGTTGGCACGCACTGGACTAGTCCGCACTCTACCAGACTAGTCCGATATCTCGGGATTTGATCAGTTTGTTAAGTGTTGCAGGTTCCGACTAAAATTCAAAAAGGCCTATTCACCCCCCCTCTAGGCCACATTCACCCTCACTGACTCGATGATTGCCTCGTGATAGTGGAACTCAAGTCGGCCTCTGTGGTGACTTGAAGAGGTAAAGGTTTGATTGAGACCCAGCTCTTTGTGAGCTCCACAATGAGAACGTAGATATCTTCGATGAGATCGAATCTCGATAAAAAATCATTGTCTCGTGTTCCAGTTCCTTACTTTTACAATCATTATCATCATCTAGGGCATACGATTGATTAAACTTGAACTTGTATTAATTTTGTATTCCACGTGCAAATCAATCATCCTAAAAACTTACTCAAGTTGTTAGGATAGATTACTTAATTCCGCTGCTATAACGTTTGAGAAGAATACATTAAACAGTTAATCTTTTCGTAGGTATAATTACAACATCGGACTAGTTCGTACCCTACACCGGACTAGTTTGGCCCCTTGTATTTGATGATTTTGTTAAGTGTTGCAGGAAAAGTTTTCAACGTCTATTCACCCCTCTAGGCCACATTCACTAGAAGAGCAAGCAACGTGTGTGTTAGCACTCGAATGAGACAACACCCCGGCTGACCAAAAAACCACCTTTTTTGTTTAGAAACTATTTGAATCAAACCACTTACTAGTGACACTACAACCTTAGGTGGATGTGCCTTAGCATGAGCATGAAAATCAAAACCTAAACAAGTATTATCATTGCATGTCTTAGAGGAATTCAACAAAAAGTTTAAGTTGTTATTCCCACTACAAAACTGCTCTAGTGTTCTATGCATGTCAATAAGTTTTCTAGACAGGTCTAGTCAGTTTTTACATGAAGTTTTTGCTTTTAGTTTGCAACTAGAACAACAACTAACTTCACGAGAACGTAAAACATTGTTCAAAACAGAAATCTTATACCTAGCATCATGTAGTTTCTTGTTAAGATCATTACAACTAGAACAATGCAAATCACTTGTTCATCGTATGAAAGACTTACCTCATCACTATCGTTGTTAACTTCAATCTCCTTCTTACTTGAACTTGATTTTCTCGCCATAAAAAGCACATGTTAGCTAGAGTGTCTTCATCTTCTTCACTCTTATAGTCCACATCACTTGAACTAAAATCTTGGAGTGCTGAGGTAAAGATATGCATTACTTTGCTCATTAATGAATTCCTCTTCTTCTTGTTGTTGTTCGCAGAGAAGGTCTTGAACTTAGATTGCTTTTCATCACGGGATGTTTAAGGCAATTTGTACGAAAAAGTCCACACTCACCGCATTTGAACCATATTTGTGAACCACCACTTCCTCTCCTTCTAGCTCTCACATTTTGCAATGCTTTTGAGAACTGACTAGAGAGAAGTGCAAGATCTTCCCCTGGAAACTCCTAAATCTGTTGAAGTAAAGAGAGGACAACAAATCATGTGTGCCACATAATGAAGATTTGCTAGAAGCAGGCATGTCATGTTGTGAAACAAATGCAAGAGACTTGTTGGGGGTTTTCTTACATGATATTATGTAAAGTTCATGAGTTTTCAACTAAGCTATAGCACAACTAAAGTAATTGTACTCATGACGGCGGATTCACGAGTGGATGTAACTTTCATCTTCCAAATTGACATGTCTAATGCACTTAACAAATGTCTAGTATTCTCAGCATCTGAAAAATTAACATTATCACTACACAAGTTGTTGAGAATTTTATTAAAAGTGAGCAAAGAAGTCATTGATCGAGTCATCGAGTTGCATCTCAAAATGCATGTACTCTTGAACATATCTTGCCATACCTCTTTGATTGTGTTGGAGCCTTCATGATAGTCGCATAGTTCTTTCCACACATCATACGAAGATCGGAGGTGTGCAATACGATTGAAGTCGCTTTGAATCAATCCTTGTATGATAAAGTTCTGCCCTCTTGTTGTTGTTGTCGACATCCTTCATGTTGGTAGGTGTGACTTTATCGTTTGATGGCATGACGAAGAGCTTGATGACCTTTGCCTAGAGGGCAAAGCCCAATGCTTGTATGTATGCCTCCATACGCGCCATACAAACCTAAAAATCAATGTCACCGAACACATAAGGTTTTCTGGAGCATTTCTCCATGATAATTAGTAAAAAGACATGCAAATCAAAAAGATTAGAGCACATGGCTCTGAGCCTAGGTCGTGTTGTCTAGTTATAGATTTTAATAACTATTATAAAAATAAATTTACATAGGTCTATAGTTAAAATTGACACACTTCTGCACAATAGGATGGGTTTCATGGGCATACCTTGCATTCTTTTTCTCGTTGCATATTTTTTTGTCGTGTTTATTTTTGTTATGAGTTGTGACAATATGTTGTTAATTATACTTTTGTTGTATTTCAAACTATTAGAATTATGCCTCCGAGGAGAAGTGCACATGCTATCACGTGTGATAGAGATCGTAGTGGAGTGATTCCAGTGACATAGTTTTCTTTGTCCTTAGCGTGCGAATGCTAAACGGTTCTGTCAAACCTAATGCTCGTAGGATAGTGATATAAAGAAATGCTCTAACGACATACATCACCATAGTTAAGGAGGTTTTGCATGAAGATTCAGTTTCAAATTACAGTAATATTGCAGAGATGTAGCGGGAATGTGAGTAACACAGGAGGTGATTACAAAAAGGTTCACCAGAAGGGAGAAGTGTCCACTCAACAACCACATATCAAGAAGTTTAAGGAAAACCAGTCCTCTGAGTAATCATTCAAATCTAGGTCGTCGATTGCTTAGTTTTGCAGATAACAAAATACTTATCAAGTGCCCCATTGTTACGTTTAGTTCCTTGATGGACTTTAAACATATTCGAGTGTGAGAAGTCCCTTTCTTTATAGTGTATTTTCTAGGACCTGTCGTGTATTTAGAAGAATGGATAGAAGGTTGTGTTGTAAGAGAGAGCAAAATTCTACCATCAAGCGGCAAAAGTTTAACTCTCTTTCATCAAGACCCAGAGTTTGAGCTCCTACAACTAGTGCTCCTCGTGGCACAATCTAGATGATGATCGATCCTTCAACCCCATATTACTAGTTTTCTCAGTATCAATTTCCACCACTAGGCTACTACTTGTCGGCACATCAGCTATCTATCCCACATGTTCCACTAAAGTAACTAGTTCATCCTACTTAACATCTTACAGGAAGATCTACTATTGCTCCAACCAGAGTCTAGACGATGCCTATGCCATCTTCCTTGAGTTGTCCAAATGTTATTCTAGTTGACCTCTTCCCAATGCCATCTTCGAAATATTGATTGTAGTGTGTCCTGGTTGCACTGTTTCTATAGGCAATGATGAATACATAGCTAACTCAATGGTGATTCTGTTACCAATTTTTTTAAGGTCATCCTTAGTACATATTGGCTATATTCCTATCGAGCTATCGTATCTTGTTTTTTTTTTCAAGACCGATACATTGAAGGCGCCATCCAGGAAGATTATTACTTTGCAAGTCAACGCACCTATTTGTTATTTATCTATGATGGCAAATCTTTTTTTGGTCATTTTCCTGTAAAGACATGATTTCTATCGAGCCTTGTTCATTAGCCGACAATGTCATTGCTGATTGAGGATATTCCAGTCGTGTGTTACTATTCTCATGTGTTCCTTAATGAGCTGCTAGGAATGTCACCTAAGAGAGAAGTGGAGTTTCACATTGATTATATGCTTGGTACCTGTCTTGTATCCATTGCTCCCTACCAATTACGTTGTCCTTTTCAAGGGAAGTTGAGGAAGAAGTTGAATGATCTATTGGCCAAGAAGTTGGTACCGTAGTGTTTCACCATGGCGAGCTCCATGTTGTTCACCAAGGAGGCGATTAAAAATAAGTACTTGTTACCTCACATTGATGTGTTGTCCGATCAATTAATAGGAGTCAGAGTCTTTCTAAGTTTGACCTTCAATCCGGCTACAACAAAATTCCGGTTCGAGAGGAGTATATTAAGAAAACCGCTTTTTCCACCATGTATGGTCATTATCAGTTCAATTATGTCTATTAGACTCATTAATGCACCCACATAAATTTCTTCTTCTGAAACCACATGCTTACTGCTAGCAACAACTACTTTTCCCTTCCATCCAAAAATACTTAGATTACTATAAGGAGTTTCTTCATCTATGTGGTATCACGTTGTCTGAGCATACACATTGTGTTCCTCTGCAAAGAACATACTTGAAAAGTATGCTACTTCTTTCAGAGCAAATGCTTCTGCAATACACTCTTCTACTCTATAGGAATAAAAAAGTTCATCGTATGAAAGACTTACCTCATCACTATCGTTGTTAACTTCAATCTCCTTCTTATTTGAACTTGAGTTGCTCGCCATAAAAAGCACATGTTAGCTAGAGTGTCTTCATCTTCTTCACTCTTATAGTCCACATCACTTGAACTAAAATCTTGGAGTGCTGAGGTAAAGATATGCATTACTTTGCTCATTAATGAATTCCTCTTCTTCTTGTTGTTGTTCGCAGAGAAGGGCTTGAACTTAGATTGCTTTTCATCACGGGATGTTCAAGGCAATTTGTACGAAAAAGTCCACACTCACCGCATTTGAACCATATTTGTGAACCACCACTTCCTCTCCTTCTAGCTCTCACATTTTGCAATGCTTTTGAGAACTGACTAGAGAGAAGTGCAAGATCTTCCCCTGGAAACTCCTGAATCTGTTGAAGTATAGAGAGGACAACAAATCATGTGTGCCACATAATGAAGATTTGCTAGAAGCAGGCATGTCACGCTGTGAAACAAATGCAAGAGACTTTTTGGGGGTTTTCCTACATGATATTATGTAAAGTTCATGAGTTTTCAACTAAGCTATAGCACAACTAAAGTAATTGTACTCATGACGGTGGATTCACAAGTGGATGTAACTTTCATCTTCCAAATTGACATGTCTAATGCACTTAACAAATGCCTAGCATTCTCAGCATCTGAAAAATTAACATTAACACTACACAAGTTGTTGAGAATTTTATTAAAAGTGAGAAAAGAAGTCATTGATCGACTCACCGATTTGCATCACAAAATGCATGTACTCTTGAACATATCTTGCCATACCTCTTTGATTGTGTTGGAGCCTTCATGATAGTCGCATAGTTCTTTCCACACATCATACGCAGATCGGAGGTGTGCAATATGATCGAAGTCGCTTTGAATCAATCCTTGTATGATAAAGTTCTACCCTCTTGTTGTTGTTGTCGACATCCTTCATGTTGGTAGGTGTGACTTTATCGTTTGATGGCATGAAGAAGAGCTTGATGACCTTTGCCTAGAGGGCAAAGCCCGATGCTTGTATGTATGCCTCCATACGCGCCATACAAACCTAAAAATCAATGTCATCGAACACATAAGGTTTTCCGGAGCATTTCTCCATGATAATTAGTAAAAAGACATGCAAATCAAAAAGCTTAGAGCACAAGGCTCTGAGCCTAGGTCATGTTGTCAAGTTATAGATTTTAATAACTATTATAAAAATAAATTAACATAGGTCTATAGTTAAAATTGACACACTTATGCACAATAGGATGGGTTTCATGGGCATACCTTGCATTCTTTTTCTCGTTGCATATTTTTTATCGTGTTTATTTTTGTTATGAGTTGTGACAATATGTTGTTAGTTATACTTTTGTTGTATTTCAAACTATTAGAATTATGCCCCCGAGGAGAAGTGCACATGCTATCACGTGTGATAGAGATCGTAGTGGAGTGATTCCTGTGACATAGTTTTCTTTGTGCTTAGCGTGAGAATGCTAAAAGGTTCTATCAAACCTAATGCTCGTAGGATAGTGATATAAAGAAATGCTCTAACGACATACATCACAATAGTTAAGGAGGTTTTGTATGAAGATTCAGTTTCAAATTACAGTAATATTGCAGAGATGTAGCGGGAATGTGAGTAACATAGGAGGTGATTACAAAAAGGTTCACCAGAAGGGAGAAGTGTCCACTCAACAACCACATATCAAGAAGTTTAAGGAAAACCAATCCTCTGAGTAATCATTCAAATCTAGGTCGTCGATTGCTTAGTTTTGCAGATAACAAAATACTTATCAAGTGCCCCATTGTTACGTTTAGTTCCTTGATGGACTTTAATCTTATTCTAGTGTGAGAAGTCCCTTTCTTTATAGTGTATTTTCTAGGACCTGTCGTGTATTTAGAAGAATGGATAGAAGGTTGTGTTGTAAGAGAGAGCAAAATTCCATCATCAAGCAGCAAAAGTTTAACTCTCTTTCATCAAGACCCACCTCAATGGAAGTTCAAGAGTCTCAGCTCCTACAACTAGTGCTCCTCATGGCACAATCTAGAAAATGATCGATCTTTCAACCCCATATTACTAGTTTCCTCAGTATCAATTTCCACCACTAGGATACTACATGTCGGCACATCAGCTATCTATCCCACATGTTCCACTAAAGTAACTAGTTCATCCTACTTAACATCTTACAGGAAGATCTACTATTGCTCCAACCAGAGTCTAGACGATGCCTATGCCATCTTCCTTGAGTCGCCCAAATGTGATTCTAGTTGACCTCTTCCAAATGCCATCTTCCAAATATTGTTTGTAGTGTGTCCTGGTTGCACTGTTTCTATAGGCAATGATGAATACGTAGCTAACTCAATGGTGATTCTGTTACCAATTTTTTTGAGGTCACCCTTAGTACATATTGGCTATATTCCCATCGAGCTATCATATCTTGTTTTTTTTTTCAAGACCGATACATTGAAGGCGCCATCCAGGAAGATTATTACTTTGCAAGTCAACGCACCTATTGTTATTTATCTATGATGGCAAATCTTTTTTTCTGGTCATTTTCCTGTAAAGACATGATTTCTATCTAGCCTTGTTCATTAGCCGACAATGTCATTGCTGATTGAGGATATTCCAGTTGTGTGAGACTATTCTCATGTGTTCCTTAATGAGCTGCCAGGAATGCCACCTAAACGAGAAGTGGAGTTTCACATTGATTATATGCTTGGTACCTGTCTTGTATCCATTGCTCCCTACCAATTATGTTGTCCTTTTCAAGGGAAGTTGAGGAAGAAGTTGAATGATCTATTGGCCAAGAAGTTGGTACCCTAGTGTTTCACCATGGCGAGCTCCATGTTGTTCACTAAGGAGAAAGATGGAAGTTGGTGTACGTGTGTTAATTATCATGGATTAAATGTCATGGCGATTAAAAATAAGTACTCGTTACCTCACATTGATGTGTTGTCCGATCAATTAATAGGAGTTGGAGTCTTTTATAAGTTTGACCTTCAATCTGGCTACAACAAAATTCCGGTTTGAGAGGAGGATATTAAGAAAACCGCTTTTTCCACCATGTATGGTCATTATGAGTTCAATTATGTCTATTAGACTCATTAATGCACCCACATAAATTTCTTCTTTTGAAGCCACATGCTTACTGCTAGCAACAACTACTTTTCCCTTCCATCCAAAAATACTTAGATTACTACAAGGAGTTTCTTCATCTATATGGTATCGCGTTGTCTGAGCATACACATTGTGTTCCTCTGCAAAGAACGTACTTGAAAAGTATGCTACTTCTTTCAGAGCAAATGCTTCTGCAATACACCATTCCACTCTTGCTTTATTCAGAACCATTGCTCTAAGTTTTTTCAATGTCCTTTCAATGTGGTACATCCACCAATATTGCACAGGTCCACAAACTTTGGCTTTGTAAGGCAAATGCACTAGAAGATGTTGCATTACAGTCATAAATCCTGGCGGGAATATCTTATCCATTTTGCATATGAGTAGAGGTATTCCTTTCTTCAATTTTTCCATCATTTGAACTGTAATTTCCTTAGCACATAATTGTCTATAAAAGAAACTAAGTTCTGCAAGTACTCTCCACACATCATGATGCACATATCCACGAAAGATTACGGGAAGAAGACTTTCCATGAGTACACGATAATCATGACTTTTGAGATTATTTAAAACCCAATTTTGAATATTTGTTGTGCGTCTGTATCTTGCACATTAACCATCAGGAAACTTCAGTTTCTGCAACCAATTGAGCACTTCTTTCTTTCTTTAAGTTTAAGACAAAACGGAGCACATGTCATTCTCTGTTTACCGCCACCATCTTCTATGACTTCTAAGCTCGGGCGATTACAAATCTCTGCAAGATCTTTTCAAGCCTTCAAATTATCTTTTGTCTGTTTGAAATTGAAACAAGTCATAATGATGCTTTTGGCTACATTACGTTCTTGGTGCTTCACATCTATGTTGTACAGAAGTAACAATGACTTAGCATAAGGGGATCCCATAAGCCACATATATGAGTCCAATTGTGCTCTTGACCAAAACCTGCGAATCCGTCATCTGTAGGGACAAGTTGACTGTACCATGCAGCAATCTCAGCACTAGTCAAATGTTTTGGCGGACCCTTTGTTACAGTAGTATCCTTCCGAAATGTATTATGTTGCCTCCTAAATGGCTGATTTGATGGAAGAAAATGTCTGTGGCAATAAAAAAACACACCTTTTTCCCATTAGTAAGTCTAAGACAATCAGAGTCTGACCCACCAATTGGACAACATAGTTTGCTGTGTGTGCTACATACTGAGAATGCACCGTATGCAGGGAAATCATGGATGGACCACAAGTATGCTGCTCGCAAGTTGAAGTTTTGTTTTTTGTAGCTATCATACGCTTGCACTCCGGTTCATAATTCTTTTAATTCCTCAATCAGTCATTGAAGAAACACCCCTAAACGTTTCCCCGGATGTTTACGACCAGGAATGATAAGAGACAAGAACATGTATTCATATTTCATACACATAACAAGTCGAAGATTGTATGGAATAGCAAAGACTGGCCAACATGAGTACGAGGCAGCAGATGTATTGAATGGTGTGAAACCATCGGTGGCCAAACCAATGCGAACATTTCTAGCATCTTTTGCAAAATCATCATATAAAGTGTTCAGTGCCTTCCAAGCCTCAGCATCAGATGCGTGTGTCATTACTCCCAGTGTTTCACGCAAACCATCCTTATGCCACCGCATGTGTCTTGCAGTTGAATTAGAAAGAAATAACCATTTCAACCTAGGTGCAAGAGGCATGTAACGAAGTTGCTTGGCTACCACTTTTGTCTTCACTAATTCACCCACCTCATTTGTGACCTCAATGTATCGAGATTGTTCGGAAATGGAACAATGTGTCGCATTTGCATTTTCCTTCAAAAAAGCATATAGTTGTTAGGGCAACAATCAATCTTTTCATACTTCATACTAAGCCCTGCCAACAATTTCTTGGATTGGTACATGTCCAGCGACAACTTATGATTTTCCGGAAGAATGTCTGAGATCAAGTCGGTGAGATCATCGTAGCACTTGTTTGACCAATTATACTTTGATTTTATAGACATGAGCCGAGTCACGGTTGCAAGGACGGACACTTTAGTGTGCTCATGCAACTTTTCATGCGATGCCGACAGAATTCTATAAAACTCTTCAACTTTGGGTCCAGGATTTTCCTCATATTCATCTGCACCACAATCACGCTTGAGTGCTACAACCATGTCTTCCATTCTGTCCTCGGTTTCACCGTCTCACTCATCAACACCAACATTGCTATGGTACAACTCACCATGCTCATACCACATTTCATAAGCTGTCATAAAGCCAATTTACAAAGATGTCATTCCATCTCATACTTCTCCTTGCAATAAAAGTTACGACACTTGCTGCATGGACATTTGACAAAGTGATTTGTCGTTAAAGAAAATGCACAGTTGATAAATGCCTTAGTATTGATGGCCCATTCATCCGAAGGCGTTGCATTCTTCCGCCAACCATCATACATCCATCGTCTATCATCATCCATTGTTCAAATATATAATGAATGGACAAAATATTAAGAAATATGCATACTTACGATGCTCTTACAACTATTGGGAAGGACAGGTTATGTGACATTTGTGTATGCCATAAGTAAATCACAAGACTTGACATAAAGTATTACCTGCAGCGAAGAGTGCGGAAGCGAGGGTGCACAACACATGCGAAGCAAGAAAGGGAAGGCACAACACTACACAATCTATGAAATAAAAAACTGAAAAGTTATAGTAAAGAACATATTGTAGCAAAAACAAAGCAAATGCATCGCTGTATACATGTAGAGCTAGCTGCTGATGTTGAGTCGAGAAAAAAACATTTAGAGTAGATTGAGCTCAAGAGGAGGCCTGAACCCTAGCCTTCTTGGCAGCTGATCCTATTGTAGTGTTGTTGCAAATTGTCAAAGTTGAATCAGTCTACAATTCAATTTTTTTGGACTGCCTAAAATGGGATCATGATGACTTATGCTCTGCTCCTTTGTCTCTAGTATGTACTACAAACAAACATCTTCTCATAAACAAACAAGCAAGCCTCATTTTGACATCGACAACAAAAAGGAAGCGCACCGTGCAGTACCAAAACATCCACCACACATGCATGCACACACATGTACAGCTGTGCCCACATGCCAGAGAGATCAACACCAGCAAAACTTTGAATGCTACGTTAACTGATCGACTGAGATAACGTAAAAACAGGCCATATATATTGCATAAAAAACATGCGAACTAGCTTTTCCTGATGTGCTTACAGATAGCATAGGTTTATTGAGATCTTGCGTGGAGCTTGTAGCATTTGTTTCTCCCACCCCTCATGCAATCAGTATATGATCCTGTCCTAAATA
Organism: Tuctoria greenei; assembly: GCA_036927565.1. Lineage (NCBI taxonomy): Eukaryota > Viridiplantae > Streptophyta > Magnoliopsida > Poales > Poaceae > Tuctoria > Tuctoria greenei. The sequence continues at coordinate 137,824,416 of JAYESD010000008.1, read as the reverse complement.
TATATGACTAATATTGCATACTTGACCTCATTTGAAAACACACAGAGTATGTAATCAGATTAAACCTGCCCCTTGAAACACCTCCAACTTGCTCCAAAACACTCCAATTGTTTCTAGCACACACACATACACACACAAAAAGAACAACATAATCCATGAATCAGATCCGGTAACGTTATTAAGACCAGACTTAACTCTTCATTTGGCCGGATGATTGGCTGAAGCACTAACCCATGCTTCGCCCGCACACTAGAAAATGTAACTTTAATTCAACTATGAAATAGACACGCATATAAAACTTATCAAGTTACTAAATAAAATACAACAAAGATCACCTTGACTCTATAGGGTTTCTGTGCATTGATTTGGTAGCTAATTTTTCATAAGCACCAGCCATCATAAGCACCACCCATCTAAGCACCAGACATCTAAGCACGGCGGGATGAAAGGAGTGATGGAAGAGAATGAGCTCACCTTTGTTGAGTCGGTCGACGGCGGCGAAGAGCTCGTCCTGGCTTCGGGAGTGTCTGGACGGGGACGAGCGCGGCAGCCTCAGGGGCGGGTCAAGGGCGTGGCAGCCGGAGGGGCAAAATGGAGGCCGAGACTGGGCGCGGCGGCCGGAGGGGTGGGGCGGCGACTAGAGCGGTGGAGCGGTGGCGGTGTATGGGAAGGGGAGGCGGCGGTGTATGGGGAGAGGAGGCGGCTGGGCATGTAGGACAGCTGCAGGGGCGAAACGGGGGCGCGGCTCGGCGGCCGGAGGGGCGGGAAGGGGCGCGTCACGGCAGCGGCATACTGGGAGGGGAGGCAGCAACGTATGAGGAGGAGAGGAGTCGGGTGGGCGCGCGCAGGAGTGTGATGCGGCATGGGGTACTAAATTCCACAGACGGATAACCTAAAAATTATTTTCGTGTGTTACTCGAAGATCGACGAACTAAATACAACTATGTTCGTGAGCTATTAACACCCCAACGAAATTAATATATTTTCGATGGTTTTGTATACGATGCCTGTGAAATTAAATTATTTTTGTGTGTTCATCAGATAACCGACAAAAATAACTACAACTATTTTCATTGGCTTACGTTAAACAGAGGAAACAAACATAGGTTCGTCGGTTTCTTGGACAGGCCGATGAAATTACTATATTTTCGTGTGTGGTGTCATAAAATCGACGAAAACAAACATTTATTTCGTGAGCTGTTCCTAGCTGACAAAAATAGTTTTAATTTTGTTGGGGCCCACAAAAATTTGGTTAGCTGACAAAAATGTTTCATTTTCCTGTAGTGCACCCCACCGCCTCATAGCAGGTTGGGTGAGTTTATGAGGACTAGGCCACCAACCTTTGCTCAAGCCAATGATCCTATGGAAGCTGATGATTGGCTGAAATCTATAGAGAAGATGTTTGCCATTGTCCAATGCAATGATCGGGAGAAGGTTCTTTTTCCCTCCCATCAACTAGTTGGAGCAGCTGCGTATTGGTGGGAGTCCCTTTGCAATGCCCATGCTAATCAAGAGAGGATCACTTTGGCTGAATTCAAGGAGAGTTTCCGCCCTCACTATGTGCCTAAAGGTGTTATGATCTTAAAGAGGCAAGAATTTGAGAATCTAAGGCAATGGAAGTCGAGTGTGAGTGAGTACCTTAATAAATTCACTCAACTCTCAAGGTATGCTCCACAGAATGTTAACCGGGACAGCGGCAAGCAATATTTGTTCATGGGGGGGCTTAAACAATGAGATTCAAGTCCAATTGCTCAATTGTGACCATGCAAATTTTCCAGAAGCTTGTGGACAAGGCCATTGTGGTTGAAAACAAGGTTAGTGAGATGGAGCAAGATAATAAGAGAAAGATGCATATCAAGGGCTGTCACAAGGAAGCACTCTCCATCCTTGTTTTGCGCCACCAAGTGCACCATATTACAACCCCTCCGCTCCTGCTTATCGAGTTGTTTATCCTCCACGCCCAAACCAGCAGTAGCAGCGCCCTATTATCCTAGTATGGTGGCCAACTCTCAAACTCAGCAGTGCCCGAGTTTCCCTGGTGCTTCTGGCAGCAAGACATGCTATGTTTGTGGGGAGGCTGGACACTTTGCAAGTCAATCCCTCAAGAGAAGCTATGGACCAATGAACAATGCACCAATGCAGAACCCCCGACCGAATGGAGGAGCACCACAAGGCAACCGTGGGCAGCAAAATATCACTCGTGGCAAGGTGGATCACGTCTCTATTTAGGAGGCTCAACAAGCAGATGACGTTGTGATTGGTATGTTCCTCGCCAACTCCAACCCCACGACTGTTTTATTTGATTTTGGAGCATATCATTCATTCATCTCATCAATGTATGTTGCTAGTATAATCTGCCTATAGCTCATTTGAAACACAATGTTGGTAAAATCTTCTGGTGGAGAGATGAGGAGAAATATAGTGTGTTTGAGAGTAAGCATTGGAATAAGGGGCGTAGACTTTCTTGCAAATCTCATTGTCCTGGATTCCCAAGGGATGGATACAATACTTGGTATGGATTGGCTGAGCAAGTACGAAGGAGTGATTCAATGTGCTGAGAGGACTGTGCATTGACAAGTGAGCATGGCACCAGTATTTAAGTGGAGACAGCCAACTGACTACGGATAGAGCAACGCCGAGCCACGTGGAAGGGGTGACTTTGGATAGCATTCTGATTGTTCGTGAGTATCCAGATTTGTTCCTAGATGAGTTGTCAGGTATGCCACCTGATCGTGATATAGAATTTGCTATTGAATTAATATGTGGAACTGCACCCATCACTAAGAGGCCGTATAGGATGCCTCCTAAGGAGTTAGCGGAGCTCAAGAAGCAAATTCAAGAGCAGCTAGAGAAGGGTTTTATTCACCCAAGCTCTTCATCTTGAGGAGCACTAGTGCTTTTCATAGATAAGAAAGATGGGACCCAGAGGATGTGTCTTGATTATAAGTCTCTCAACGAGGTGACAATCAAGAACAAGTACATGTTACCCCGTATAGAGGATTTGTTCGACCAGATGAAGGGCGCCGGTGTTTTCTCCAAGATCGACTTGGGGTTAGGTTACTTTCAAATGAAGATTAGACCATCAGATATACCCAAACAGCTTTTTGGACAAGGTATGGATCTTATGAGTACACCGTTATGTCCTTTGGATTGACAAATGCACATGCATACTTTATGTACCTGATGAATAAGGTCTTCATGGAGTACTTGGATAAGTTCGTCGTGGTGTTCATTGATGACATTATGATCTACTCAAGAAAGTGAGGAGGAGCATTGTCGAAGTGTTAATGCGACACTTCCCCCAGATCTGCTAAGGAGTAGCCCGCGGAGGTTCTTGTTCGGCGGGGCTTAGGCCTCAAACTAGTGTTCTAGCAGAGTATGAGACACGATGGTTTTTATGTGGTTCGGGCTGCAAGGAGCATAACATCCTACTCCACGGTGGATTGTATTGCTAGTGAGTGTGTATGCGTGTGTGTGTATCGAGGATTCTGAGTCTGGTCCTTGTATCAGTGGCGATCCGGGCCTTTTATAGTCAAGGTCGGACGCCTTACAAGTGTGGTCCTGGGGCCCGTTAGATGGTCCCGGGGCGATCTTATCCTAAAGATCTAAGGCTTCTTCTATAAGCTTACTCTGACCGCAGACGTGAGGACTCACCATCTTGCCGCCCGGGTCATCAGTAGCCTATGCACCATTACTGACATTGGCAGGAATGTCCCATCCAACTATCTCTGGCGTCGTAAGCTACCCACTTGGCGGAGTGGGATAGGCATGCGGCACCTTCACTGTGATGCGATTAGTCGTAGCGGTACCTGACATTAGGCTTGTGCCGCGCCATGCATCTGGAGAAGCCATGTATCTTCAAGGCTTGATGGAGATAAGGCGCACCGCTCTCTTAACTTCCTCACTATCTGCTCAGGGCAAGTGCACTGACCATGCAGCCGCTGGGGAGCTCTCCGCCATGGTGGAGGCCACACCCGTCTTATGGGCCACGAGGCATCTCGGGAGCTCACCTCTGTGTAGGAGGCCAGGTCTCGCCCCGCGGGCCACATGACAGCTCGGGTTGATGAGGACATCGCTACCGTTGATACAACCACAATAGTAGCCCATTCACCACTTGCAGCTAATCAGGTCCAATGACACACGCTCGTGCACGTTAACTTAATTATCAGGTGAGTTCATTCCTGGCTATTCAAAGTAATTATCCTTCAAATGGGGAACTATTAAAGCCTTGTGATGACCTTGTTATTATTAGGTACTTGGGAATTGATCCAGCTAGGAGGAATGGAGGGATTAATGCAATAAAGGTTGCTCCACCCGAGGGGTCCTCGTAACTGCAGCAAGTACCATCTTAAAAGGGGCATAACTTTCAATTCCCAAGGTTGTTTAATGCAAATAAGTACTTGCTGGAAAGTTCTCTTCGTCTACCTTCCATTGGATCAAGAATCAAAGGCAGATGATGCTTGAGCTGATCAGGAAAGTCCAAACAAAACTCGTGACTCCATCCTGAGTTCTAGTCTTCCTCCTCTATATAAACAACTAGCAGCCATAGGAAGAACTTGGATTTTGTTTTCTGTAAGTTTAGCCATTGCTACTTCCTTGTAATGCAAGTGTCGACAAGATCTTCCAATTACTTGAATTAGAACCCCAACTTATCACACCCGTGAGTGTTTGCTTGTTATCTTGTTCTTGCTTGTTCTTCGATTGCTTGCAGGTTAAAGGATGTTCTTGGCACGACAAGAATAGCAACAACAAGAGCCGGTGTAACTATCGCTAAGGCGCAGCACCCTTGTGGTTGTTGTACTCAGGTAGCACAACGTCGACCTCCACCAAAATCATAGTTACCAGGAGATGGTGTAACTGTCGCTCAAGGTGCCACACCATTCTGGTTGTGGTAGTTGGGCAACCAACGTCGGCCTCCACCAAATTCATTCACCACCAACATTTCTCATCAAAAGATAGGGCATCCCCGTACCTGTTGGGTCTATCATGGGTGCTCGCCTCCGTTGAGGAGATCGGGTCTCGACTTCGTGGGCCACGTGGCAGCTTGGGAGCTCACCTCTGCGGAGGAGGTCGGGTCCCATCCTGCTGGACACGTGGCTGCCTAGGAGCTTGTTGTCAAGGTGGAGCTGAGCTCCCCCTTTTGGATGTCCCGTGGGCACCCCGGACTTCCCATCTGAGGCCGGTGGGTCCGGGTTTCTTTGAACATGTGTCGCCTTCGGATCCTGCCCCTGCTGGGAGGCGAGGTACCTAGGCGGCTCTAGCTTGTGCACAAGGGTACCCGATATGTCGGGTACCGACAAGCATGAAGAGCATTTGAAGCTCACATTGCATAAATTAAGGGAACATCAATTATATACTAAATTCAGTAAGTGTCAGTTTTGGTTAAGGGAAATATCATTTTTGGGACATATCACCTCTGGAGGTGGAGTATCAGTTGATTCGGGAAAAGTGAGAGATGTGGTAAAATGGGAGCTGCCGCAGAATGTGAAGGAAATCAAAAGTTTTTTGGAATCGACACAAACAATCACATAAGGGAGCAAATTATCTCATGACATTTGTACCTTGATAAGAAAAAGATCTATGTGCCAACTGTATGGACAATCCAAAGCAACCTGACACAACCAAACAATCATGAAATAATAGACTGTCACAAGTAATTTGAGCAACCAGGCAATGTTCTACCCCCATATTAAAGACATTACACAGGTAAAGATGAGCTCCGAAAAAAGTCTATCAATGTAAATGCCACACAAGTTGCACAACTTGACACCTCAAGACCTTCTATTTTTCAAATAATAGGTACAAGACAAAGCGTAATACTCTAAACATGTCACAGCTGAAATTTGACATCTTTAACTGGTTAACAAGTCAATACAATAAATATTGAACCACCAAAGAGTATCAAGCATGGTACATAAAATCACGAACCATTTTGACTCCAACCAGCACACAATAAACCAATAATGTGCACCCATGATACAACCCCGTAGAAGTACGTATGACAAACCTTATTAATAGTACCCAATACATAAAAACTTACTAGGATCGGGTCAGGGTCAAGGTCGATGGTGGCAGCACGACAATGACCAAGAGGGTAGGATCGAGGCGGCGACGTGCTCCGGGGAAGGGGACGAGGCAGTGGCGTGCTCTGGTGATGAGGTGGCAGCGGTGCCAGCACGGCGGTTTCTAGGGCAAAAAGTAGAGCCAGAGAGTGCGAGAGATAAAGTGTCGAAAGTTTTGCTAAGTGTTGGCAAGAGAACGCGCGCGAGAGCTAAAATACCATAGGGCAACAATCGGAGACAAGCGTATATGATACCCTTCTCTCATATATTTGTATGAGACACGGGCCTCAGAAGGGCGCGTCTCACATTATATACAGATCGGAGACAAGCCTTAGAAGGGAGCGTCTCCCTTTTTCTCCAACAGAAAAAGAACAAATGGGGACCCATATGTCAGTGACCTCTAATGCTTCATGAGGGCCCGTCTCCATTTTTCTTCTATGATGGGACCTAACTTTTTGAGGTGGGACAAAACTTAATTAACTCCATGCAAAAGCTCAAATTCGGTGAGTACAGTCTTGATTGCTAGATTAAATTTCTTTAACTTGACATCAAGACTATCATCGCCGAATTTGATGTCAACCGTGCAACGCCTCATCTTATATGCTCGTTGCGACATGCTCAACTTTCCCAGGTGGGACAAATGATCTTCACGGTCGCATGCAAGACGAGCTTCATTTGGGTGCGTCTCCCTTTTGCTTTTGTGGCTGGACCTTCATAGAGGCATACGAGACGGGCTTACTCAACGCTTGTCTCTCGTTTGCTTCAGTGGTGGGACCTTCACTGCGGCATACGAGACACGCTTTCTTAGAGCCTGCCTCCCTTGTGCTTTATTTAGGAAAAAACAAGTGCTAGATTCAGTAGTGCTCCATCAGAAATAAAACACCAGGCATGAAGTGGCCATATTTTCACACATATGACCAATGAAAGTCAAATTTTCACTCAAATGGCAATATTTTCACACATTAGCATATATCACACAAATATCCAAATGAAAGTCAATTTTTCACTCATTTGAATATATTTTCACATATTGAGCATATTTCATACAATCATTTTGCTACTTTCTATTGCGGTCTTGGTTTTTTGAAATTCTTGACTCTCTCATGATGGTTGTTGTGCAAGTAAGGAGCTTCGCTGACCAATGGTATTCTTGGATTGATCATCGAGGTGACGAAAGGAGGAATCTCATCAAATTGATCAAACTCTTCCTCATCGACGGCATTCTCGACTATGAAGATTGTCATTTTCCATGTATAACCACCTTAACTCTTTTATTTGTTGTGTCTGGAACATAGAACACTTGAGTAATGTGTTCTGCGAACACAAAAGGCTCCGACATATATCCTGCAGGGTTAAGATCCATGCTAGTGAACCCGTACTTGTCTTGTACAACACCCTTTATTCTATCAACCCAGTTGCAAAGGAAAAGTAGAATCTTGAATCCGTGAAAGTCAAGCACCCAAATCTCTTGTATTTGACCATAGTACATGTTTTTGTCTTGGCCTGTAGCATCATAAGTATGAATGCATACACCACTATTTTGGTATGTGCTTTTCTTATCTTGTTCTACTGTGTAGAATGTGTACCCATTTATATTGTACCCTTGATATGCAATAACTGTGAATATAAGATCATGAGCCAACTTTTTTAGGTATTCACTTGTTTTAGTATGCGATGAGTGAGAAATCCGATCGTGGAGAAAGCCAATGAATTTTCTCATGTGTTCATTTGCTAACCATGATTCATTGCAGTCAGGATTGTCTCTAAGCAGCACTTCCTTGTGCTCATCGAAGTACTCGGACACAATGGACATTTGTTGCAACACATGGAAATGAGCGCTGAAGAATAAATATGGATCTAGAGTTATAGCCATCTTCCTAATGGTCCCTTTTCCTGTGAGCCACCCCTCATGACAAGACTTGGGAACACCAATCGGGTTACTCGGGTCAGTGTAGTTTAGAGCCCACTCCACAGCTTCCTCTAAATAGTATCCATGTACCATGCTGCCCTCAGGGTAAGCTCAATTTCTAATGAAGGACTTCAGTATGCCGTTGAATCTCTCGTACACATACATCTGGTGAAGGAACACAGGGCCAAGTAGATTTATCTCTTTAACGAGATGAGTTTTGAAATGGACACTGCTATCGAAGAAGGTAGGTGGAAAATACATCTCAAAGAAGCATAAAGTTTTATAGTGCCTTTTCCAATGACTCGAGATCTGCTTCACGTAGTTTTTTTTGACCATTTGCACTAAAGAAAAAGTAAAATATATAGCCTCCCGGACATTGACCGGTAGGATATTCCGAATTCCAACAACAATCATCTGTGTAAGCAATACATAGTAATCATGAGACTTCACGCTGGGAGCTACTTTTAAATCTGGAAAAGAATAAAGTCTTGAGACGTTCGTTGAGTAGCCAGATGGTACTTTCAAAATTTTCACAAACCCACAAAACTCTTTCTTCTCATGTTTTTGAAAGGGTGATGCATGATGTGGGTAGTTCTTTTTCTTTTACCGAGTCATCAAGCCACAACTCAGGCCTAATTCCCATTTTCTTTAGATCTGCTCATGCATGTCCATGGTCCATAGTTTTCCCATCCGTGTTAAGCAGTGTCCCTAGTAGGATCTCACACACATTCTTTTCTACGTGCATCACATGAAACAAATGATGGACGTCTAAGTTTTTCCAAAATGGTAGCTCCCACAAAATCTATTGCTTCTTCCACATGTCATCTTTGCCTGTATTTTTGCTAGTCCTTTTTCGCTTACCAAGGACAACTTTGATATCCTTGACCATTTCATAGACTTCAAGACCTATGAGATGGGGTGTACGACACCTCTTCTCAGTGTTACTATTGAAATTATCCTTCATACTTTAAAACAGGTGCTTCATTGGAATGTAGCATCGATGTCCCATGTATACTATTTTTCGTGACTCAGTCAAATACTATGAGTCCGTTTATCTAAAACAATGTGGACATCCACAACCTACTTTCTTACTCTGTCTAGACAAGTTACGTGCCACTGGTGAATCACTAACAGTCAAAAATAAAATGGCTTCGAGACCAAAGTACTCACACTTGTGCTCATCCCAGACCTGCACTCTGTCGTTGTACCATAACTGTTTCTTATCTTCAACTAGAGGCCGGAAATAAGAGTCGATATCATTCACAGGTTGTTGTGGCCTCGATATCAGTCATGACATCATAATATATTTCTGTTTGTTACACAACCAAGGAGGAAGGTTCAAAATTTTTAGCACAATTGGCCATGTGCTATGTGTGCTACTGTTCAAAAAAGGATTCATGCCATCGTTGCTCATTGTGATCCTAATATTCCATGAATCAATGGCAAATTTAGGATTTTGTGAATCAACGTCTCGCCACTGTGTGTCATCAACAGGATGTCTTATCATTCTAGCATCCTGCTTATGCTTCTCTTTATGCCATCACAACAATTCTAACTCCTTGTTTGCAAACCAACGATTTAGACGAGGAATGATGGGAAAGTACCAAAACACCTTTTTTGGCCTTCTTTTTCTTTTGCTTCTATTGCAGTTCTCATCATCACCGTCGTCTTTCATATAATTGAATCGGTCGAGTCCACAAATAGGGAATTTCTTGAGGTTTTCATACTCAGGTCCACGATATAGAATGCAATCATTCTTGCACTCTTGGATTTTCTCCACCTTCAAATCCAGTGGATGGATTATCTATTTTGTCTCATAAACTATCGTAGGGACTACATTGCCTTTGGGTAACATGTCCTTAAGGAACATCAACAAATTCTTAAAACATAATCACTCCATCCGTTGCTCGCCTTCTACTGGAAAAGTTTTACCATCGCAAACAGCTTCGTGTACCGAGCCGCACAACCATGATACAATGGCTTCTTTGAGTCTTCGATCATCTTCTTGTACATTACAGCCACTATTGTACTAATCATCGTTGTTATGTCTCTCGACATTGTGTACCATCTCCTCTATGTAATGCACTTGAAACTCAATGTCGTCATTGGTGAATCCTGATATATCTAGCTCGTTCACATCATCGTTGTGATCATCTTTAACACTTTAGGGACCTACCTCTCTAGATATGAATCTCTCATCTATGCTTCATTAAGCCGCTCCTCCCCATGTTTGTTCCAACATCAATAATCCACTATGAATCCATGTGTGATCAAATGTGACATCAGCATATTATTTGTGTGATATCTCTTCTCATTCTTGCAATGTTTGCAAGGACAACAAATATTCCCTCTAATATTTTAACATGTCTTTCCTCGCGAAATCGATAAATGCATCTACCCTTTTGATATATTCATTGCAAAGGCACGACCCATTAATCTATCTTTGATCAAGCGACATCTACGTATAGAAATGAAGAGCTAGACCAAAGAAATTTTAAGCCACTGGTAGTCAAGATCAAAAGGGGTAAAATAATAGTAAGGAGCAGGAGAGGAGGAGAGGACTAACCCTTTGTTGTAAGGGCCACTGATAATCATCGCAAGATTTTTAGAAGGGCACCTCTAAAGAGGGAAAGAACATGGAAAATCTCGCAGCCACTTGTTCTGCCATAGCTGGGAGCTCTTATAAGGGCAAACAAAATCAAGACGATCCTTCGTATCGAGCGTCTCTATATAAAGGGAATCGGAGACGAGCCTGCTTCCATGATAATAGGAGACGCACTCGATCGATGGGAATGGTAGATGAGCCCGCTTCCATTATAAAAGGAGACAATATCTAAAGAAATCTCGTCTCCTTTTCCTTCATAATAGGAGATGAGTTTTAGTTTAGTGTGTCTCCCTTTTGTGGCGCGTCTCAGATACTTAATTAACTGAGATGCGCCTTAAAGTAGAACGTCTCCTTCTACCCTCAACTGAGCCAGCTATGATCCTCGCTGATGCGGGCTCGTCTAATTTATCTTGATCAGAGACAAACGCCTTTGCGCTCGTCTCCGATTTTTGTCTCCTATTTGAGGTTCTTACGTAGTGTGTTTTAGGTCCAAATTGGGTTCAATAATCGACTCAACGAGATGTCAAAATTCGAGAACACATGCTAGCAGCACAGAGTAGGCAGAGCGGCTATGCTGACATTAGAATGCGAGATCTGGAGTTTCAAGGTGATGAGGTTCTTCTTAGGGTGTCTCCTACCAAGGGCATTGTGAGATTTGATACTAAAGGAAAGGTTAGTCCAAGATATATTGGATTCTTTATTATCAAGCAACAAGTGGAAAAAGTAGCATATCGGTTAGAGTTGCCAGAGTCAATAAGAGGAGTTCACAATGTATACCATGTCTCAACGTTGAGAAAGTATCAGAGGGATCTAGAGCATCATATAGTCATACAACCCAGGACTATTCAACAAGATCAATTAGTTGAGTCTCGTCTACTGAGGATTTTTGAGGCATCTGAGAGGGTGCTTAGATGCAAGTCATTCAAGTTTGTGGAGGTTCTGTGGATGAACCAAACTGAGCGTGAAGCCACCCGGGAGATTGAGTTTGAGATGCAAGATAAATACCCCGAACTATTCAACACCGGTGAGCATGTATAGTTTTCTTCATATTATCAGTTTCGTATCATTTTTCCTATAGTGACAATAAAGAATTCGAGGACAAATTCTATTGAAGTGGGTATAATGTAATATCCTCAACATTTTAGGGGGGGGGGAAATAATTTTGTGGCTAGAAACACATAGGGTTGACCAAAGTTGACTCCTTGAAACATTGCTCTAATGGGAGATCGGAGACCGTAGATACGTTGAGCTTGTTGAAATGATTTAAGAAAAATTAACTTCGTATCGAGAAATACTAGAGAGTTGATCAGAGTTTGACTCTTTGAATCTTTGATCCAGTGGGATCAGAGACCACATATGCGTAGAGCTCGGCGAGACAATTCCGTTTCACTATTCATACGCTTGGTTCGGAGGACGGATGAGTTAGTTATGAGCCGGTTTATTACGGATCATTATATGTGATGCTAGGTTAGACAAGTAATATAAAAAACCTGTACCTCTTTCCCCAACACTGGCACCTTCACAATCAGTTCTCTCCATATTTTTCTTTCAATCTTTGTTGTCTGCTGTGGAGAAGAAGCGCCGGTTGCTGCTGTCGATCTAGAAGGAAAGCGAGTTGTTGTCTTACCGTGAAGAGAGAGCCGGTCAGCGACTCAGTTGCTTGCCGTTTGCCTAGAGGTGGTAGAAGGCCCAAAAAAATAAACTAAAAGTGAAATTGTCGGATCGGATTTGGATCGAGCCAAATTGTTAATCATTTTTAGCCTAGATTTTGATAAGGGCCAAAATTAGTTGTGAAAGGGCCGTTTATGCCGGGCCCATTACCAGGCATATGTTTGCCTAGTCACCTGCTTGCCGCTTTGCTCCCGCTTGCCTCCGTCTGCTGCTCGCGGATCTGCTGCTTGCCATTGCTGTAATTTTTTTCTTCCGGTTGTTTTATTGTCTTACCGTGAATTGGCAGAGTTGCTACTGCCACCGCTTGCATATAAATCCTTGCTAGCTGCGGCCATCTGATTTGCTACCGTTTGAGCTGATTTTTGATGCCACATGCTTCTTGACAAGTTGTTTCTACTAGTCCCCGCTAATTAAATTTTGCTCATCACTAATCCCTATTTATGTGACTAAGAATTCTTAACATGAGTTTATTTTCAGAGAATGGTAAATTATGTTGCATTAATTGATTCAGAGTTTAGATTGAAACATTTTCTCAAAATATGGTATTAATTGAGGCACAATTAGATCCTATGCTAATAATGAAAGTTGTAGGTATGGTTTTTATCTTCCTACTGGATTTGCTTGTCCCATTCAAATCATAGTTCAAGGGGAAATCCTAAAAATAGTGGTTCTGTTCTATCCCATAATTTTTGTATTGTTATATAATCTATTTATTTATTTTTTTCAAGTTGAACAATAATTTAGTAAATCTTATAAAGATGTCATTCTTGGATGTTTCCTATACATGCTTAAAGTGCATTTAGTTATATTAGTCTTTTAAGTAAACTGAAAGTTATTAATAGAATAGTGCAAGATTTAGTTTATACATCACTAAGCGTAGTTTAAATCTCACAGGCTTGGATGTTTTGTGGTTGAGAGAGAGCGTCTACGGGTTCTCACCAGGGTTAAAGTAAGTGCATGACGAGTTTGTTCTAATATTTGTGAATTTCTTGTGACTAAGCTACCTTGTGTTGTGTGACGCTCGGTTCCGAAAATAAACCAAGCTAACGTATATGTGTGCCCAGGATGTTCATCACACATACACGAGTGCAATCACAAAAGAGTATACAGAAAATTACCACAGAACAAGATTAATTAACCAAATTTTATTACACAAACCAGATTATCCTCGAATACAAGCTCTAATGAATATTAATGACAAGTTCAACTAAGGCAGCGGAAATAAACTAATTAAGCAATCTAAGCAACTATGCAGCATAAGCGACAGGGTATGTATGCGCAGCTCCAATCAACACCACAGGCAAAGCTGATGGTAGACACGGCCTAGAACTCCACATTATCGCCATTAAACTCCCAAACCAGACCTGCAACTGTTGGGGGGATTGCAAGAGTGAGTACATGTCGTACTCAGCAAGTGTGGAAAGTATGACATGTGGCTGATTCGATTGACGACAATAATAATGGCAAAGTGCTGAAAAGTACAGTAAAACATTTGAAAAGCAATATATATATTATATGTATGTGAAGTAAACCCCTCATAATCATAAGTAATACCATAATACCAATCTGAATTCACTACCATCATCAATAATTCCAGATTTTACTATTGCCAATAACCATATTCAATACCAGAAATAAATCCATAACCATTACCAAACCATAACCATCCCAATTACCAATTTCCCTCTAATCATGTAGGTCATCCAAGCGCTCATAACCGGGAGCACGGCTATCATGATAGTTTATTTAGACTATGCAGAGTTTGTACCTCTTTACCCACGTGTTTGTGATTTCATCACCCGTCGGTGACTAAAGAACCCCCCTCATGCCAATTACACTTCCTTTGGTGTATGGCCAAGAGATCACAAAATAGCTTCTACAAAGGGATTACTAGCCTATTTAGACCCCACTGAGGTTTCACCGGTGGTGATGCCTCCAACTGAGCACATCTTCAACCAAGGGCCCCCTCTTGAGCCATTCGGATCCCAGGGTAGTCCCACCAATCATCAACAAACCCAATCCGACTACCCCTTCCCCAAGCATCCACAATGGTCCAAACAACACTAGCAAAGCCCTAATTAATCAGCTACGCCGCACCCATACTTGGCCTCGTGGTGGCACTGTAGTCCTGGCTTATTCTCGCATGAACTGGTCCTTAGATCTAAAGCAAGCAAACCACCATTACATCCAACCCATCCACATACCAGGCTTGCTTATATCACCCATTACAATACCATATTAACCAGTTCATGTATCCACAATCTCATCCATGCATAAATAAGTTGATTTGTATAGTTGTTTCCCCATCTCAGTTGATTAAGCGAAGCAAAAGGTAAAAAGTCCATCCCGACGCTCTACCATAAATTCCAGGTGACAAGGGTGGTTTAACAATGCTAGTAAACTTCCTACCATAGGATTCCCATCAAATTGACACAGCATGCAGTTTTGCAAACAAAACATTTATTTTAAAAACAGGATCAATATGCTTCAAGGACACTTGCCTTGCTCCGGTGAATGGGGCTGCTCAAGCGCTTCAAAATCTTGACTCTGAAAATCCTCGTACACGATCTCTTGAGCACTTCCCTCTACTCGTGATCACAC